>VZTJ01003258.1:364238-443144 GCA_013397795.1 Orthonyx spaldingii | reverse complement strand
CACACGCACCCCCCTCACACACACACAGACACACACACACGGGCACGGAGCCGCCGCGGCGCCGGGAAGACAGCGGGAATGGAGCGAGCTCCCAGCGCCTGGGCAGCGCTAATTCCTCCCGCTATCCCGGGAGATGAGCCTGCAGAGAGCTGTGGTCCCCCCACCCCCCCGGCACTCCCCGCCGCACGGCCATTCGCGTGCGAGGCATGGAGCCCCGATGGGCAGCAGGACACCTGCCCGCCAGCCTCGCGTCTGCCACGGCGCGGGGGTGGCACCCCCTTACTTACCCTTTCTGGCGGCTTTCCTGACTTTTTTTTGGAGGGTCGGGATGGGGGATGGGGGGGGCTCCGCTGCCTCCCCAACACAAATCCTTCCGGTTCCTAAAGGGAGCTCATCGCATCTCCCGGTGATTCACCGACGGTGTGTGCGGGTACGGGGGGGTTCGCCTTTGCATGTCAGTCCAAGTTGCCTCGCTCGCTACAAAACCTGTGCTCCCTTTTGCAGCTGTCAGGGAGAGCGGGGAGGTGCATCTGGAAAAGGGGGTGGGGGTGGAGGTAAAATGTTGATAAATCCACCAGCCTTGATCTTCAGCTCCGTGCGGTGGAGTTCGGGGAGGGAAGGGAGATCTGGCGAAGAGGGAGGAGGGCGAGGAGGACGGAGATGAATGGGGGTCGAGGGAGGGGGGAAGAGAAAATGGATTGTACCCCAGATTGCCACTGAATCTGCTGGGCTTCCCCCGCTCCCGCGCTCACACCATCGGGGCTCGGTGCAGGCTTCCCAGCATTACGGTGCACGGCAAAGCGCTGAGCCTGATTTCTGGGAGCCAGCGAGGTTTGCACAACTGCAGCAAGAAGCCAAATCAAAAAGCCAATCTGCGAGCCTCCAAACTCCACGTCACCTATCAGCTGGGAGCGAGCGCTGCAACAGAATTACAAGCCATGCATATTTATTCCTCTGAATCCAGGGGGGGATTTTCAGATCGTTTAAAGCAAGGCACGGTGAAACCGAGGCAAACCCTTTCCAAAATAAATAAAGGCAGAGCACGTCTCGCATGTAACACGCGCGCACACACCTCTGTGAGGTCTCCATCGGTATTTATAGATAGAGATATACACTCACTGAGCGGGGATCACTCCTGTACCATCCGAGTATATTGACTTGACTATGTGTGTTTCAAGCAAGGGAGGAGAAGAACATGGTAGTTGAGCCTCAGAGAAGAAGATATTGATTGCATATCTGAAATTTAAAGCATCTCCCAAATGCTTCTGAGAGATTAAATATAGGCAATATAATTACACAGCCAGAGTTGGTCCTGGTATTAATTTGAAGCTGCATGCTTTAGTTTGTGCTTGCAGAAACCACACAGTTGTTTTTTTTTTTTTAAACCAAAGTCAAATAAGTTGTGAGACAGCAAGTCATTTTAAGGTAAAAAATACACATTGCCTCCAAAGCTGCTATTTGACTTTGGCAGAAGACTACTGGGGATTGGTTTCCAGGACCATGGAACGAAGCAGTACATTTATGCCTCACACAAGACACATCATGGTATTGGCACACACGTTTGTCTCCCCTTAGGATACCTCTGTTTTTGCCACAGCAGTTATGGGCAGACATTTGCCTCCAGGAAATTTAGCTTCTGGCATGGCTTCTCACTTCTTTAAAGCCCAGGTACTACAAGGCAACAATCCCTGACACCGGGCTACCCTGACAAAGAATGGTCTGTTTCATCCTCCAGAGGGAAGCTGTCCCCAGTCCGTTTGTCCCCCATGACTCCCCATACCTCATGAGGTGATGAAGGCCCAGTAGCTTTCTGGTGCGACCCGAGCACATGTGCAAGTGCAAACCATCCCTATTAAAAGCAGCTGAATAAACGCCATGAGAAATCTGAGCCCGAGTCCTATGCTGGGCAAGAACTTTTGCCTCAGCTAGGCATAGGCAGCAGACATACAAAGAGGGAAGAGGAAAGGGCAGAACAGTTACTGGGAGCGTGACAAATAAGAGAATTCCGCATGCTTCATGCTGCCAAAAATGGGTAAGAAAAGCTGTAAATGGGCTGTGGTTCCCTACAGGACAGCACAGACCACTTAAGACCCTGAAAGTCAGCTGGTACCTTCTACGTATGGCTCCATAATAGTTATGGCTCCATAACAGTTATGGCTCCATAATAAGAGCAGCCCCTGGCCCCACACCTCTGCACAGAAGGGATCCAGAGAGAGACCTGCAAGAGCAGTTCTCTATTCTCATCTGGCTGTTCACTGTTATTAGTTAGAGAAGGGCATGGAAGTCCAGGGCAGATGGGTGTCAGGAGGAGGCCACAAGGGGACAGAGTTGCTGCAAACAAGTACAAGATGGCGGTACAAAAGATGGCAGCAGAACACCTTATGGGTCCCAGACACAGCCTTTTATCTCCCCAAATGCCACCTGCCACTCCTGGTGTCCTCAAATAACCCAGCAAGGCAGCTTAGCAGCTTGGAATGTGGTATGGCACGCACATGGGCCAGGAGACATAGCAAGATCCAACATATGCTGAAGTGCCTGACCTCAGGGCACTGGCCAGGCCTGCACAGGGCTGCAACCCTGAACAATACTCCTGTGTGATGTCAGGAAGGGGAAGGGCTTCCCAGTGCCTAGGGGAACACAGGCACATGTGCATGTGTGGCCCACAGCATTAGAGTGCCCAGCAGTCTCACCTGAGCTGCAGAAGAACCCTTACTGACATCAACACTTAAAATCAACAGCACAGCATCAGTGGCTGAAAGCCAAGACTGTGTGGATGCAGGGACTCTGGCACTGGCCAGTGTCACCCAATCTCCAGGTGGCCACCTCTAAACCTCACATCCCTGCCAGGAAGGACAGCCCCCAAGGGTGGCAGCTCTCCACTCACCTCCAACACCAAGCAAAGGAAACCACCCCAGTTGGCACAGCAAAACTCTTCCAAACCCATAGCTCATCATCAGGCAGTTCCAAACAACTGCTTGTGTTTAAGGCTCAGCAAGAGTGGGTCTGGAGCTGAGGAACTGCAGTACAAAATGCTCGTCAGCAGGAGCAAGCCCTGGGGGCAATACACAAATTTACAGTTGACAATAACTTAAGAGAGACAGAGCTCTTTATGGTACACAGATGTTTCATTTCACCTCATCCCAGTACATAAAATCATGCCTAATACACTTAAGAAATGCTCCCAGGCATTTCCCTCTTTCCTTCCCTTCCATATGGGCCTGATCTTACATTGCTCAGCTCAGGCAGAAATTTTTCATCACAAGAGGGAGTATATGAAATTTTTTATCTCCTTAGTCTTAAAGGTGTGCTTGCAAAGTACTAACCTGAGAGGAAAGCAACCAAACCATATATATAAAAATACAATTTAAAATTTTAAAAAACCCAAAACAACACAAAAAACCCCAACACTTCTTGTTTATATTAGCTTTAACAATTAAAATACAGGGGTTCAGATTCCTGGGCTGTTTAGCACAATCTCACTAAACAAGCATGGATATTTGTTTTTAATAACTACCAAGATCACTTGATATTTCAAGTGTTACCTAAGGACCAGAGCTAATGGTTTTAAACTGATGGAGGGCTGATTTAGACTAGATATAAGAAAGAAGTTTTTCACAATGAGGGTGGTGAAATACTGGCCCAGGTTGCCCAGAGAGATGGTAGGCACCTCATCCCTGAAAATAGGTCAGGTTGGACGGAGCTCTGAGCAACCTGATCTGGTTGAAGACGTCCTTGCTCATTGCAGAGGGCTGGAACTAGACCACCTTTAAAAGATCCCTTCCAAGTCAAACTATTGTGTGATTCTAACCCAAAACCACTGGAAGTCTACCAAACACTAGTACACTAAAAGGACACAGAGTGGGTAGGGTTGGAACACACCACTGAAGGTCATCTGGTCCAACCTCCCTGCTCACACAGGTCCGCTAGAACACCTTACTTAGGATTGAATACAGATGGCTTCTGGATATCTCCACAACCTCTCCGGGCAACTGTTCCAGTGATCAGTCACCCTCACAGTAAAGAAGTTCTTCATAAAAGTGTGGGGACTTTTCCCATAAACAATCAGGACCTTAATACTTCTCTCAAACCTGTCTCCAAGCTCTTGAGATTTGAAGCAGAATAAGAAATGGAGGCTTTGCTCTTCCTTTCCGTGTCCACCTAAAAATAGAGATTTTTTAAACTTAATCCATAGTTTCAACATCCCATGACTTCAGCCTTCTGCTGGCAACCATGCTGACAGTAAAGATGCTGACAGCAGAATGCAGTCAACAGCAATGCTGTTGTTAAAGACGATTTGTATAACAGGCATTGACTTGCTCAGCCAGGCCAACAGCATCTGTTGATATGAAAACATGCCAGTGTCCTACAAGTTCCAAAGGAAACTCTGGGAGCGTGTTAGCTGAGTCTGAAAGGACCTGTTCTTTCCCCTTCATTCACCAACTATGCACTTCACACATACAGATAAGAATTTCACACCGTTGCCATCCAAAATTTCAGGTGGAAAGGGCCATATTATTGTTTTGTTATGGCAGACATTATGAGCTGTAGGTTTGGCTCCTCCTTAGAAAATTTCTAGCTGAGCAAGGCCTTAGGAATTGCTCCCACTATTGCTGTCCTCCTGCAATCTTTCAGCCCTTGGCCTAATGACCCAAGAATGGCCACAAATATCAGCCCTTGGCCTAATGACCCAAGAATGGCCACAAACATCAGCCCTTGTTCTTTGAATGCAAGCAGACTGACTGCTCCTGACCTCAAGTTTGTATGAAAGGGTCTGGCACAACCCCCTTCTCTCATTCAAGATTTAATCTTGAAGAACCTGTGTTATGTTTTGGGCTATTTTTTCATAGCTTTGCTTTTCCTCCCTCATCAGCTTTCATCAGGTGCCTGATCACATTTGTGTCAGAAGGGATGAGATAATGTGACATTTTATTAGTATGATGCATTTGAAGAGCCTTGAAATGAAGTTTTAAATCTGAGAAAAAATTACTTTCTAAGCAAAAGAGGGAAGGAGCCACCACGTAGAAGGCAGTTTCAAGCCCATCCATTATTACAGAGCAAATGAACTCAGTTCAAATGTAAAATTCTGTTCTTTTTTCTTTTTTTTTTCTATGAAAGCCTGTTTTGCAAACATGGTTAGAGCTCCAAAACCCAGGCTGGGCTTTACACACACAACAGTGTGCAAATTCTGATCGAACAAGTCATGGGACACCTGGGATAGTCCAAGCACTCTTCACGGGACTTCCCCATAACCAGGGGACTATTCCTCCACAGGTCCTAAAAGACAGGGGGCTTGCCATAGATGGATAAGGATTCTTTGTGTACCTTTGTGCACTGCTCAGAAAGGAGCAAAATATGGGTTTAATCTTTCTGACTCACAGATGTGTCTGTGACAGCTGTAGGTTGCAATAACATTCTCTAGTCTCATTGCAGAGCTTCCCAAGAGGTTAAGTCTGGGGTCAGAGGCCACCTTCCTCAGGTCTGGCTTATAAGGAAGGACAATTCTTTGTGCAGTCATGTTCACTATCACAAATGATTGCAGAGTAACGTAGAGACAAGGCCACATGCAGGTGACTGATATCACAAACATGTCCTGGCCTGGGCTTGCCAAGGGTTTTCTTTGCAAGTGAACATGGACCTAAAGAAACTTTAGGCAGCATTCAGACACCATGTAGGAACCCTCAAAAAATAAAAAACCTAACTAAGGATAGCAACCAGTCACTGGGAGTTCAGGGCAAGTCAAACCCTTGAAAACTTCTGATGAGAAGCGATGTCTTCCAAAGAATCTACCTGACAATGGAAAATGAGGATACACTTCACAACCAGATTTTGATCATGGTGGAATACAGGACACATGTTAATTCCAAAGTTCTCCATTTTAACATTGGCTTCAGAAACTGTGTTGATCCATGGATTGACCACTGCAGGTTGCCGAGAAGTGGACATCTGTGGTGGAGCATACCCTTCACTCAGGACAAACACCCTGGGGCTTGGCCTGGCAAACCTGTGTGTCCTGGGGCAGGAAACAGGACTCATTCAAAGGGGATTTTTCAGCATTTTAACTGCCATGCGTGGGTGGTGGTCAGGGGGACCTTCTCAGGTTGAGGAGGTTTGAGACTTTCCTTCTTTTTGGTGTCTTAGAGCAATAGCTTAATAGCAACTCCATTACAAACTAGGTTATATGTTTTTTGAGGGTTTTTATAAGAACAGCTTTTTCCAGGAAGGACCAATGGGACTCTGTGGCTTACAGCATCAGGCTACATGCCAGGACAAGGGGCAAATTCAAAAAGGCCATTTCACCTACAGTGACTGGTAATGAGCAACCAGCTCCAACACTGCTAGAGATACACCCATTTTCTTAGTTGCAGAACAAGAACATGAGGCTCAGATTACAGCCGTGGATTGGATCTGCTTCTCTCCCACTCTCACTGAGGATCAAGGAATCTGACCTCAGAGGAAGAGGTTTGGTATGACAGAAGACAGCAACAAATATTAACACCGCAAGAAGCCTGTAAGCACATCAGCACATTCTGATGGGTTCTCACACGTGTCTTACAAAGCATAGAACAGGATTTAGCTCACAAAGTTGTCAATTCATTTAACAGCTTCCCAAAATAATTTTGAATTCAAAAAAATCAATGGGAAAAGTTCATATTCCATTGATTTTGAAACCTAACAAAGACAAAAATCAATTGCATCTCCACCACTCTGGTTTCCCTGTTAAACACTGGCACCAAGGTGTTTTTTCCTGCTTCTTGCTCCACATGCTGGCTAATAGCACGAAAAGAAAAAATCCATGTTTCTTAAACTAAGCCAGTGCTTCATGGAGGGGAGGATTCACAGCAATTCTAGAGCAGTAGCTGGTGCTTCAGCCATGCACCACACAAAGGCTGGCTTTCTTACACCTCTTTCAAACCCTTCCTTCTGCATCCTGTGCCTTCACATTCTGGATAAGTTATGCCCTGGCCAGCGGGTTTACTAACAGGTTAAAGCTGTGCTGTGATGAAAAAGGTTGGGGTTATGTTACTTTGTGGATAGCATATCAGTAGCAGGAGCATGTCATCCCCTGTATTGGCCTCCAGTTCCTAAGGGCCTTCCACAGCAATTCAGACTCCCCTACAGCCGTCCTGTAGCCACCCACCTTCAAAGCAGTGCCCAGCACGGGGTTGTGGGTGCTCAGCTCATGGGCAGTGAGTGCTGGTGTGGCTGAGGGTGCCCCTCCCTTAACATCACAACAGCTTCTGGTGGGCTGGTAAACAAGGCTTCATGCTAGGATAGCACAGCTACAGACCTTGATAGCACTGTCCAGTGGGGATAACAATAAATGCTGGATAAAGATAGAATAAAACTTTACCATTCCCCTAAGGTCAATATAATAATTTTCTCAGCAAAACAGCTGAGACCTACTAAAAAAAAAAAAAGTCTCCCATGGAATAGTGTCTCTTCCTTTACAAATCTGGGACAAAGTGAAGAGTGCCAGATTGTCACTTCCCCCTGAGCAGTTAGAAGAAAGCCGTGCTTCCCTCCAGGAGAATCTGATCCTAGTTTATAAAAACTGAAGGGGGGGAGAAGGAGGGGGGGGGGTTTGTGTGTGTGAAAAAGAACTATAAAGTAAATTAAGATCAGCTGTTAATGAAAGTTAACAGTTTAATTAAAGGAGGGAGCAGCTTGTGCATGGAGAGACACATCCGTCTCTAGGATACACGTGGCTTCTGTCCAGATCTGGCAGGATCCAGGAAACACATATGGGATGAGTGGTTCTGGTGCAAAGTCTGACCCCAGACTGCTCTGATGATGGTGGTAAGACAGAGACAATTTCCCTGGGAAGAGGCCTGTCATCAGGACACCACACAAGGCCTGCCACCTCCCTCAGCCCTCAAGACTTGACTTTAAATATCTAGTTGTGTTGCAAAATCGTCCTTCTGATATGTGTCATGTTTTGGGATTAAGTGGATCATAAAACACTGGTTATCCCTTCAAATATTAATTTATTCAGGTTCTCCTAAAAGTTGAATTTACAAGAATATTATCTCTTGTTTTTAAAAAGTGCACAGCCACAAAAAGACTTTGGCACATGCAACATATCTATCACGCAATGGGTCAGATTGCAAGGGACCACAGTGGGTCATCTGGTCCAACCTCCCTGCTCAAGCAGGGTCATTCTAGAGCACCTGTATATGCTTACATCCTGCTGAACACAGTCCACCTACCCTAGACATGCCATCACAACTTGAAGCAGTCCCATAGGATTGCTCCTACAACAGGATCCCACCCTCAGAGCAGTCAAAAGAATTCAGACACAAAGAAGTTAATTTGTGGAGGAGAAAGACACAGCTGTGTGCAAAAAAATAGGGTGGTCTTTCATAGCCTAGGGTTTCTTTCTAAAGGAGTTTCTTCTACATACAATGTGTATTTTATCCTGTACTTTGTACAGAGTCCTACATTCAGCCTCTGCCCTCTCCTCTGCCCCATTCTGTACACTGTCTCCCACCCACATGTACCTCTTACCCTTGCTCCTCTCACCACACACCCTCTTTAAGCCCCTCTTCATGGTGTTCCTGTGGGGATACAGGCTTAGCTGTTGCTCTTTGCCAACACTTCACATAAACTGCGAGCTTGGAGTAACTCTCACTCTCTCTCCACAATAATTGATTTGTATCCCAGAATGTGCAGAAGCAGTTTTGCTCTGGAGATAACAGGGGGAATAACTAGGAATGGCACTTCAGCCTGGAGAGTCTTGGGCTGCCTGTCTCTTGCTGTCAGGGTGCTCGTGGCAGAGGGAGGCTATGGCCATTTTGCACAGGCTCTGGTCTGTGGTTTCTCACATTCATTTTTGCACTGCTCACCATCTTGCAGCTACAGAGCAGTAGCTCCCAGAAATCCTAGTCACACAGGTTGCTCACAGCATTGTTTACCAAATAATGCAACCTCACCCCAAAGGCCAGGAGCAGAAACAAGATAGAAAAACCCACCTCACCTCCACAGGCCACCAAGAGATTTGTCAGGGTTCAGCGCTGTACCAGCCACCTGAGCCACACATGACAGGAGTGACCCAGCATCACTCAGCACAGCTGACAGCAGACAAGACCCAGCTGGCAACACTCACTGTCTCACAGCAGAGCCCTAATATACCATGTACTTCCCACAGACTGGGCATTCCAAGCTTCTCCTTCCACCTGCCTAATTGCTCACAACTGGGAAATTAGGATTTTGGAAACTGCTACTTGGCTACCAAATTTCCCTGGAGTAGTCTAGCGAGTCCCAGAGCTATGGAAGGGAAGGACCTCCCCAGCCCAGGGCTGGTCCCAGCCCTCCCCTGGCTTACTCCAGGAGCTTTAGCACCACCAGGCAACTCCTCAAATGCAAGGGGGCATTACTGATCTCCCAAAGCCACTGCAAGGGCTAATTGCTTGACCCTTGTTTGCGATGCTGTCCAGAAGATGAAGGTGTGGTTCAGCACACTCATATTACATTAATACTGGCTCATTCCAGAAGCAGTATTAATGGACAAGGGAAAAGGCAGCCCAGGAGTAGCAGCATTACCAAGCAGCCTCCTTCCCCAGCATCATGTGGTTCTGCTCACACTGCAAGAGCAGTAAACCCTGCAGTGCTTAGATTCCCTTTCAGTTGGTTCTGCTATGAACCACGGCACTCCCCTTTCAGCTGCTGTGCCTACTGCCATCTTCTCCCTGGTTTCAGCTGCATCTAGAAATGGTCTGAACCCTCACATACTATATATGGTTATATTCCTATAGTATTCTATTTACCATCTTTCTACGGCCCCCTCAAGTACTTTCTTGAGAAGAGTGTAGGGATGGCTCCATGTCCTACAGGGCATAGACAGAACTGTGACTGCTGCTGGGGGACTAGGGAAAGAAAAGCCATCAGCTACCACAGCCATCCCCGGGGGAAAGACCAATGCTCCCCTCCTCTCCACTGGCTGGCAGAGAATTATCCCCTTGGCATCTCCCCTCTGCCCAACACTATCCCGTGGATCACCATGCCTCTAGGCATCCAGGCTGCCACCTGTCACCTACTACCCTCAGAAGCCTGGCAGCAGCTCCCTGGCTCAGGTCGGTGACAGACCCACTGTGCTCCCAAGGGAAGTGAAAGGCATAGCTTCCACTTCACATGCTGTAAGGATTTTAATCCCATCTCCGTAACAGCATGCAGGGACAAAAGCATGCAACAGAGCCATGAATGAGGCTTATTTCATCATGCCTTCAGAAAGGCAAAAACCAGAAAACACCTTTTATCTAGCCTCTGCATAGACAGCTTCTTCCTCATTTTTTATTGATGGTTTTACAGTTTCTTACTGATGAGACAGAGCTGCTGTCATGTGGTATGGACAGGCTGCAAGAGCAGCTCCCTTGTTGGACTTGTCTGGTAGGTATATTGCAATTTTAAGTTCTTCATGAGTTTCCATGAACAATGAATGTGTGTTCAGAAAAGGGGGGAAGGAAAGAGAAAAAAGATATTATTAGAAGGAGCAAAGCCTCAATGAGTCCCATCACTTCCCCAGCTGCTGCTGTGTCTAATCATTTTCATAGTATATCAGGAAGTGTGAAATCACCGATTAATTTTATGACAGAGGTTTTCATCACAGAAGGTGGGGATGTGAAACCACCTTCTGAATACAATTGCAACTGTGGGTTCATTCTCAGCTACTGAGTCTTCCCCCTTACCCTGGGCACCACTGGGGGAGGATGAGACAAAGCTGAACAAACCAGATCACTGGTTTTCTTTGATGAAAACAGGCAGACAAGTGCCAGTCCTTGCTATAGAAATGTCTCAGGGTGCTTGGGATACTGAGCAGGAGAAGTTCCCTTCACAGATTTCTCAACAGCACAGAGCAAATAAGACACATTCACATTTCCTCCGGCTCTTGCACCTCTCAGCAGCAGTGAGGGCAGAGCTCAGAGCTCCAGCTGTGGAGCATTAAGCACCCAGACTCAGCCTCCAGGCATTGTCTGAATTGTCTGAACATTCACTGCTCTTGGCCAGGTCAAGAGTCCCCACATCTTGTAGGGCCAAGTCAGGGAACACAAACTCATGAACGTTGGACAGCTGGAGGACCTGCAGATAATCCACAGCTGCCAATGTGAGACCTTTCTGTCACCCTCTGCACTTACAGAGATAAGTGCAACAAGGTTCCAACCAGCCTGGTGTCACTGCAGTACATGGAGGGCAGTGCAGGGAGCTTCCAGTCCCCAGAGTAGAGTACAGATGAGATCAAGCCAAACCCTGATCCTGTGGAAATCAGCTGGAACTTTTTCACTGTGAGAAGTATAGTCCACTCTATGAGAGCTGCTGAAGAGCCAGGAGAAGCAGTGCAGAGCAGTGAAGGGCAGGAAGCAAAGCATGCTGCATCCAACACCTTCCAAGGGGAATTCACAGAAGCAGAATGAAATTTGTACTCTGATCAGAATGTCACAGCCACCAGTCCCCTCATGGAGCACAACAGACCTTTAATAACAACTGCTTAGTTGATGCCTGCTACTAAAAGGCAAGATCACAGACAAAGAGGTCCTTGGCTTGCTCCTGACCTTGAACTGGACTGGAAGTTATTGCGGTCCCACTAGCACTGCCTGACCCTCTCAACAAGAAGAGTGCAACACACATGGAGACTTTCTGACACAGCCTACATCCCCCTTGTATGCTCCAGGTCCTCCTTCTTCACACAACAGCCTGGCACAAGGTCACCATCCTCCCTGGCATTACACTCTGACAGTTTGTTGTTTAATAAACCTGGAGGGGATGGGGCACAAATCTGGGGCAGCAACAATGAACCTGCTTCCCTGGCATGGAATGGTATTAACCAGCACGAGTGAAGTGACAGTCCCCCAGGGCACTTGCCTTGACACCGTCCAGAAAGGAAGGGTAGCTTGGGCCACGTTATCACACGCAGGTGCAGGTACTGCTTGGTTTTCATCAGTGTTCAAACCAGACTGATCAGATCAGAACACTGGGACAGAGAGAAACCCTTGAGTCAGGATACAAAACTAAATCAAAGTTTTATGGGCTAGGATGAAAGGGGGAGTACTTCAAAGTCTGCAACACATTAATTTTCCTTTCTGCTGTGGTTTTTCCTTCCCTCTTGTTTTAATGTGATGGATCACTTGATAATGACAGGAGGTCGCGCTGACTGACATGTACACCCAGGATAAAGGGGAGCAGGAGATTGGATCTGAGGCTCTATACTGTATTTCTGTGAGTTCTGGAGCCACCAGAAAGAGACCCTTGGTCAGGTTGCTAATGCCATCACATTCCCCACAGCTGCAGACATGCAGTCCTGTGTTCAATTTCCTGCCATCACTCCCTGTGTCTAGTGCACAGCCAAAGAACAGGAGTATGAAGCGTATCTGATTTAGAGATCTACACTCATCAGACACAAGGTCTGGCTACAGTAGGAAATTGAACTCTTGATGAAAATGGTTTTCACCAGGGAGCCTCCTTGTCCTCTCCCAGCCTTCCCCATTCTGTCTTGTCTGGGGCTTAAGGTCACAACTATTGCCTCTTTCACCACGAGAACTGCTTTAGTATTTGCTTTTCTAGCCCCACTTTTTCTGTCCACTGTGAGGAAAACTCTTTCAGTGCACTAAGCCC
Organism: Orthonyx spaldingii; assembly: GCA_013397795.1. NCBI lineage: Eukaryota > Metazoa > Chordata > Aves > Passeriformes > Orthonychidae > Orthonyx > Orthonyx spaldingii. The sequence continues at coordinate 430,541 of VZTJ01003258.1, read as the reverse complement.
TTTTCCCTCCCTCTTCCTTCCTGTCCCAGGTGCCCTGGGCCACCTTGAAGGTAATACACTGAGCACACCACCCTAGTCACCTTTACTCTGCTGCCTCCTGAATCCTATAGGAAAAGCTGGTTTATCTGCTGAAGGGAGTAGGACCACAACAGAGCAGGGGTAGATTTTCTAATACAAGAAAAAAATGTCCTTTGGATTCAGATCTGACCTTGCAGGAGATACCAGAGCATTGGGAATCTGTTCCTGTTGTGGGCTTTGCTGGGTCCTCAAAGTTAAATCCCATTCCTTGCTTCCTCAGTTGTTGGGAAGTCAGGAGGACACTTTTCTACAAGGACCATGAGACTGGTAGGTGCAAAGACAGCCATGACATGGCACTGGGCACTAAGCTCTGGATCCTACTCTGCTGATGCTTTGAAGGAGATAAAGCCTGTGAATCCCAGCCCGAGGAAAGGCATTGCTACTGGTGCCTATTTCTGAACTGGATTCAAACAGCTTCATATTCTAGAGGCTTCAAAGTCCAAAGACAGGTTCACAGCCTTCACTCATCCCTTACTATGGACAGCTATTTGTACTTCTACACTGCAACCAAAACAAAGACAGATTTAGTGAAATACTCAGGCAAGGTTTTTGCTCAAGTACAGCAAGGCAATCCTAAGCAAAACACCCCAATCATTTCATTAAAACAGTGTATTTTTATTTTAGATCTATGGGCTGGACAAGCATCTGAATATGCATGAGTTTAAATTGCTTCCCAGCTTTGGGTAATCCACCCTATATCCCACAGGAAAGCTATTTTAATTGCCACACCACCTGGAAAACTACCCAGCAACAATATTCTTTGCCTTGCTGCCCCACCAGGCTGGACTGTACAGACAAGATATTGATGCAGCAACCTGATGTAATCAAGAGCTATAAAAGGCAAAGCAGTAAATCATTTTGGATGCAAGAGTCTGTCTGTGCACTTAGCCATTTTTTATGTTTTCCAAAACATCCAATAAACAAAATTGCATTTAACTATTAGCAGTCACACAGCAATTTTCCTTGCAAAGCTTGTTCTCTCATAGTGATGGTGGTGGGGAAGGAACATGGCTTGGAAGTAGGTCAAGAAGTGTCCAGAATTAGGAATTATTTTACTTTTTTTTTTTTTTCTTTCCTGCAGGTGAGTCATCTGAAACTTCTCGCTGTTGAGCACAGCTTTTGGAAAAGGTGGCTCTCATTTCCCCTAGCATTAAAGAGTCAACCATATTCTTTACTGAGCTTTCCCACAGTGCTCTTATGACTGACCATCAAGCCCACTTAAAAGACCTAAAATGAGAGACAGCTCTGAGGGAAGCTTGTGCAAAGCTAACTTTGCAGAAAGGAAGGGAATGAAAGGATAGGTCTGTCTCTTACCCCACAGTTAGAACCACCAACCCTAAAGGGCAAGACCTGCCTGGGCAGAGGCAGAAATGCTGCTGCAGCTTTCCTCCTTTTCTGCTAGCAGAAGCTGCCATTCCCCAGAGCTGCAGGTTCAGGGAAGCTAAGGAAAAGCACACAAGGGCAGTAGCAAAAGAGCCTCTCTCTAGAGGACCAGGAGGCCAGAGTCCTCTCCACAGCACACAAGCGGGTCATGGTCCCCTTGCTTCTCGGGACTCGCTATTTCAACGCAACCCATAGAAACACAAAGCCACCTGACAGATTTCAGATACTCTAAAGTGCATTTTTGTTCCAGTCCACCAGATGAGCTTTGCTTTTTCTTTGTATCTCAAGACTCCAGTTTCCAAATAAAAAAAAATCAGTCAAGCTATAAGGAGGGTAAGTAAGATCAATAATTCCTATCAGCTTTTAAAGTGACTAAAAGACAACTGAGAACCTGGAAAGAGCCACACATTAGGCAAAACCAGAGGCATTTTTCATTTTACCTTCATCCACATTCCTGAGAAGCAGGGAAAGACAAAGCGTCTCTCTTTACCTACCTGGCTTCAAAAAGTGAGACACACTCTGAGGCCTCAGGAGAGAGAAAACCATAGAAGCATCTCAGGCTTTCCTTAAAAATTGTGCCCCACCTGACCAGCCTCCTCCCAGCGGATTCATGGCACATGAGTGCTATTGAACTAGCCATGTCTGCAGGTGGGTGTTTGGTGGCCGAGTGTCCCTGACAGCTGCAGAGCTAGTTTAACTTACCCCAGCTGAAAATTTTCCCCATCGGCTGACATTTAAGTGCCCTGTTTTTCCCAGGATTTATCAAGAAGTCAGGCACTCAAGGTGACTCATCGCCAGCTAAGCCGGAGCCAGCAAGAGCTGTCACACTGTGCAGTGCTCTGGCTGCCCAGGAGGGCTGTCAGTAAGGCAGTGACTGGATCCTCCCCTGCCACAACAACCTGGGCATCAGCGGTGTGTGGCAGGGCATCACTTGGGTTGGATAAACCCCTCCTGGGCACTAGAGGTGTGGATGATGAAGAGTTTCTCCCTCTGTATTGCAATGGGGCAGTGCAGCAAAATTCAGTTTCACCAGGGCACATAGTGAGCATTCCAACTGGCTTGCATGCAGCTACACCCAGCTAAATAGGAAGAAAATCCCTAGCCATAATCACCTGTCAAATATCTTGCCCCTTCCCCCACTCCCTGTCAGCCTGCTCTTGATTTTCAATGGGCTTACAGTCTGTTCAGGCTGAGGATAAAGCTGAGCAGGTGAACTGGAAGCAGCAGTTCCCACAAAGCCTGGAGCAGGGGGTGGCATGGACACCCAGAGGAGCTGGGCACCAACAGGCCCTTCACCACCCTGCTCTGACGGCACATCCGTGTGTGCACAACAAACCTTTGGCTCCATGGGCCCCCTTCTCCTTCTGGTCCCAAAGGCTGGGCTTGGACATGGGCAGTTCTCATTAGAGGCCAGCAGGATGCACTTCCAGATGGACACAGCAGAGTCAGCTGGGCGCAAAGGCATCCAGCCCTCTGGATGACCAAGAGCAATAAAGAGGACAATACACAGGCCAGGGACTGGATGGTGCCACCACTACAGCCCACACAGGGGGCTGGGGGGGAGCCGGCCCAGTGAAGCTCTGGCTGTGTGGGCAAAGGGAGGGCTTTGCATTTGGAGTTATGCCAAGGGATCCAGGGCAGCTCTGCCTGACATTAATATGTTTGGCACGGCATTAAAAAAGAGGAGCAAATGGAAGAGGAGGCCAAAGTAGCAGCCTTGATGTAGGACATGAAAGGAGACATTTGCTATCAGATCAGAGACAAGGAGGCGCCTCTGTAAAAAAACAACACTTGAATGGCTGCTGAACAGCTGTGTGATGGGCAGGAATTTGGAAAGAGCTGCTTCTCATTTGAAGACACACACAAACCTGTCTTTTCCTGGCTTATTTCACAGAAGAGTTATGCAGGAAGGAGATGTGGGATGAAGCAGTGTTCAAACAGTGCTGCTAAAAGCTGTGGAAAACTGAATTGAGTGCATAGGATGAACAATAACAATGAAGCAACACAAAGTTTGTCACTGGGATCTCTGTACTGAAAAACAAAATGCGGCAATTACTCAGTGTGGGCAGGTAATCCTCTGTTTGAATAGCGGAAACTGCATTTTTAGGTTTACTGGGAGAACCAAATTAGTCCAATGCCACGGAACATAGCGCTCATTTTGTGGGCCAGGATCTTTCACTCCAGTTTAGGCTGTAGTGAGTGCCTACTCCAAAGACATATTTTTAGATACATGGTTTGATTCTCCTTAGATACTAGACAGACTGTAGATGACACCATTAAGTTATTGTCCAAACTGGTTTGCACTTCAGTACAGAGAAAATAAACTGTAAACAGCTTGTTGCTGCGGAAACAAGGGTATATACCAGCCATGATGCAGTTCATCTTCTCCCAAGAGTCAAAGAAAAATCTTCATAAAACTACACAAAGCACCCAGAATCACTTCTTCCATCGTGGAAATGAAAAGGTCTGAAGGAGCACAGCAAAGATTTCATTAGCCATAACCATGCCACCATGGAGAAGGCAGCATCCAAATACCACTGGGAAATATGTTTCTGCAGATAAAGGGAGGTCACCATCAGTGTGGACTTGCCTAGGAGAAAGCTCCTAGGGGATCATGGGATTTTAGACCTGGAAGCACCTGCATAGACAAGTGACATTTGACAGCAGCCAAGAAGTGAAGAGAGTCAGGTCCCAAATGCTGAGTTATGGGAGCAACCAGCCTCTGATACAATGCGTTCTGGAACACAGCTAGCTTTCAGTAACTTAAGATGTTAAAATTAATATCTTATATTTTTAACTGATCTACACTATTTCAAGCAGAAGTTTTTGAGCCCGAGGCAGGGATTACTCAACGTGTTTAGATAGTGTGGCTTGCATAAGAAGACAGCCTGGAGGAGGTACAACTCTTTTCCAAGATATTGTGACAATGCCAGTATCAGAAGAGAGGACTTCAGAAGAGAGGACTCCTGACAACCCCTGCTATTTGTTTGCACAGCATGTGCACAGGATGACATCTCTTTCAGCTCTGCTCAGGTGGTTACACATCTTTCTGCTCCTGCAATGTGGGCAGAGAAAGAGCTGCCCACAGGAACCATGCAGTAGTCCTTGCCTACCACCACATCCCACGTGCAGTAACACCTTGAAGAGCCCAAAGGGAAAGATGGTGGTGCAAGAAGCACCACGAAGTGTCAGGTCCAGTCTGGGCAAGGCAGAAAAAAACAGAGAGCAAGCAAACATGATTAAAGGGTTTTAAAACCCCAAAACAAACACATAACAACAAAAAAAGCAAAACAGACCTTTTCTGAGCTGTGGCAACTTTGCCGTGGAAAAGCAGTGTAAATCATTAGAAGATAAGGAAAAACTGCCCCCCAAACTGCCTCTTGTATTTAAAAATCACGTAAACACTAGGTGGGTTTTAGCTCCTTAACCTGTGTTCTTCATCTTTACAAATACAGGTCATGCAGATAAAAGAAGAAAGGTGAGAGGGGTGACAAGAAAGACAGCAAGGGGCATCACCAAAGTACAGTTCTTTCCTTAGGAGGCAGTACAGCTTTCCTCTGAGTGCTGTCATGCCATACTCAAATCTTGCTGAAATCACAGAGGGTCTAGGGAACCTCTCCCTCTGAAAAGCACTGTTGGGAGACACCTATCGCTGCTGAGCCGATGTCGAAACAAGAGGCACATAAGCGAGATTGCCAAGAAAAGGGAATTATTTATTTAAATGCAGCTTTACATACAAATGAACGCTCACTAGGATTGGCCACAACCGTCCACCCCCGGGGCTGATTGGCCACAGGCGTTCACTGCCTGTTTCCAAAGGAGCTCTGAACACCTTATCTTGTGATACCTTGAAAATCAAGGTGTTACCTTGATTTTCTTGTGAGAAACAGGTTCTGTGCTGTCACAGACACCAGCATGTGGAAGCTGATGGATACAGGGCATTGCCTGTGACTGTTACTGGTTCAGATCCATTCTTACTTGGGAGCTTCTTGCTTGCCACTGTCTTGGTATTCAAGCAAAATGGTCTTGCTGGGCTCATTCTGCAGATGGGAGTCTCCAGGAGGAGGCTGTGGTCTCAGTGCCCAGTCAGCCCTCTTTTTTCAGAGCTTTCAATGCTGGTTTAACCACACAGGAGGGGCAGCTTGCCTCTCCCAGAATTGGGAGAAACCACTGTCAGGGGAGGTGCACAAGGGCTTTGGTCAGCAAAGCTGATCTTGCTAAACACCACAGAGTCCTTGGCCAGGCAGCAGGTCTGGGACACAGCCCTGTCAGCAGCTTGGCTGAGGGCAATCATGGCCACCAGTTTCTTCCCAACCCACCCACAGAGGGAAAGATGCCTTGAAGAAAGACTTTGAGTTGGAGGACAGCCAGGATTTGGCCCTGTGCAACATTTAAATAAGCTTCTTCAGCTATATTTGGACATCTGAAAAGCTCCCATGCTTTGAGATTGCTTCCCAGAGCAATGAGATGTTCCTATGAGTCTGTGTGCTCTGTCTCTCCTCCTGTCTCCAGAACACTCTGATTCCACAGCTGGAAACATTACCCAGGCAGAACAAGACTGGAACACAAGTAACTTGCCTGTGTGGTCAGGGAAATGGAAGCAGGACAGCAAGCCCCAGCCCTATAAATGGTTATCTTTGAGTGCATAATTCTTAATTATATACTTAAGCAAAGCCTGGAGTAATTTAGTAAGTTGAGCATGTAATTACACTTTAACTGTCGGGTGAGTCCCTAAAGCAAATGCTTATGTGTACAAAGGGCTCCCTAACTCAGCCAAGACTCACTGGGGAGCCAGAGAGGCCTCGCTTGGGTGGCACTATGGGTGCTTTAGCAAGGTACCAGACTGCTGAGCACACAAGTGGATGAAAAAGCCATGCCCCAAATTTGTATCATGAACCCAAGTCACCAAGAGAGCAACTCTGGGTGAAAATAACCCGCTTTTACTGGAAGGAGGGGAGGTAAGGGGACAGATGCAGGCTGAGGAAGGCTATCCAGTCCCATCCATACACTGCAGTGAGCAGCCCTAAAGCCTTCCCACCAACTCTGCACCTCTCCACCTGCCAGCATGGCTCCAGCAGCAGCACAGAGGTTGTGGGACCATGCTGCTGCCCAGCCTAGCCCAGCTCCCTCCACCAGTGCCTGCTTGCCAGACTCATGGCCTGGCTGCTCTCAGGGAGTCTCCATACTCTTAGCATGGAGTTTTCCATTTCTACCTTCAGTCAAGTCATAAAGCTGGATATCAAGTGAAAATATACAAGAAAGAGGAGAAAGCCAGCACCATGGCTTAATTAATCTTATGGGTGGCTGCCATGCAGCACGAGGAAGTGTAAACATGAGACCAAAGTCTTGGCACATTGCAGAAGCAACACACTTCTGGTGCCAGTACAGTGGAAAAGGAATTTAATGCAATGCTCATGGGGAAACTGGAGGGAGGAAGGGGGAAAAGATTACCTGACACTTTTTGGGGTGCCTAAAGCAAGCTCTGTGACAACAGGTAAAGGATTACAGCACTAATTGTACATTCACCTTGTTCAGTAAGGAAGGTCACCTGAGCCACAGATGAGGCCTTCACCAAAGCACAGAGAGGAACAGTGAATGGCCTGGGCATGTGGCAGCCAACCCTCCTCAAGTACTTGTATCCCTCATGTTTCTTTGCCTGCCAGGGATGAAAACATCCCACCCAGCACTGAATAATGTGCTAAAAACTAGTGCCAACCACTCCTCTAATTCCCACAGCTGCTACTCAGGTTTCCCTGCCAAAGCTGAGTCAGGGGGCAAAGAGTGAATAGCTGCAAGTGACCTCTAACCACTTGAGCTGTCTCCTAACAGCACCAAGGAATTTATCCACTGCAGAGGATCATTGTTCTGGGTAGTGTGAATTAGGTTTTGTCTTCTTACCAGTGTATGAAGGTTAGGCAAAGGTTAGGAATAAGAAGGAATTACTTCCTTTTCCTGGATATAGCAGAGAAAAGACATGATGTATCTAATTACAAAGGGAGACACTGACAGACTTTTTCTACCTCCTTAGAAAGTAAGGCACAATTTAATTCAAGAGCAACATCAGTAATTTCTCCAAGGCCAATAGTCAGTTCAAACTAGACAGCACAAATGCTCATTGGCATTTCAGAGGTGAACAGCAAGTAAACATTCATAGTTGAATAGATATCTAACAAAAGGAAGAGAGTTGGGTATGATTTTTTCATAGGCAAAAGAAAATAGAAAAAGGCACTGCTAAGTAGCTTCCACTAATGGAACATCACCTTGCCAGGGCTGCTGACCCTCTGGGCAGGAAACTTGGTGAACATCCCAAAACAGATTGCATGGGCTGGGTTTTATTCCAGCTGGATATAGTTTGGAGGGTAGAATCATCTAGGAAGGGATGCGTGAGGAGACAACCAGCAGAGATGCATGAAGGAGGAAGCCACATAGAACCAAGGAGCTGGAAGGGGGAGGAAGCGTGCAGCAGGGAGGAGATAGGTCTGTCCTGGCTGGCACAAATATCACTCAGTCAATGTATGACTCAGTCAATCCACCCTGAACTTGACATTTCTCTTGGTAGAAGATGTCCTCTCCCCACTTTCTCCGCTCTAATGCACCGATGCTTTCATTTCAAAAGGTGACATGATTACAAGGAATGCTAAAAATACACATGGGCTTTCATTCCACTCCCCCGTCCCTGGTGGAACAAAATTTCCAGCTTTCCTGTTAGCCACAAACAGTGATTTAATCTGAAAGGTGTGGGGGGGAACAAGACCTTTGCTTTCTTTTCATTATCTCCTCCTTTTACACAACACTATCGACCAAGGCTCAGACTTAGAGTCCAGTCTAGTTCTTTGGATGACCATTAGTTAGCACTCTCTTAGTCCGGCCAAAGGGGAGAGGACCTTTCTCCTGCCCATCCTACAATCTTCCAGCCCTTCAGCATGATTAAAGCTCTAGCCCAGTAGCATCCAAATTGCCCTTGCTATTGTCCACTTCTGCTGCTCTCCAAGGGCCTCACAGCCCCTTCCTTGCCCTAAAGCACAAGCAGACACACAGAGCCCGGGTTCATCACATGTGCAGCAGCCAGACATTCCCCAGAACACAAGCCTCCCAGTAACTGGGCACCACAAAACTCCTGCCAACTGCCTGACACCCCTAGGAAGCCCTGGGTGTCAGTTCACAGGCTGGGTAAGTTGTTCTTCCTGAGGAAACATAGCTCATGGATGCATAGATCAGGTGCTCCAATATTCATTCCAGACAAGAGATGAATGCCCAAGCAGCCTCTCCTGCACAAAGCCAGCTGAGTATTTAAAACCAAGAGGGTTTAAGAAAACAAAGAGTTAACTACATAAACATTAAACTTTCCTTGCTCCAAACGCTCAATGCACTTGCAATTCTTTGGGGAAAAAATTTTTTTAAATCAGCTTATGGATGATATCAGTCAGACTTTTGCAGGGGAGATCTTCTAAATGATGGGAAAGAATTTAATAAAATTGCAGTTTATTCATATAACATTAGGTCACTATAAACTTCATCTAGCTTTAAATGCTTTTATGTAACATCTGAAACGTTACTTTTTTGCTGTGGTTTGAAAGACATATCAAAATACTAAGTTATGGTAATTCCTGCTTATGCACTAGGTATTCAAAATAGAAGCCTTAATTGCAAGCTACAAATGCTATAAATGGTAGGCAATAAATCTCAACAACAGAAGATCAAAAGGAAAGAATACCCAGTAACATGGTTGTTTTTATCTAAAACCAGGACACATTAGTCTGGTACAAGACCTCAGTTGTTAGAGGGAAAATTTTCCCCTCAAGTGACAGAGTCTATGAAATACTTCTGTATTAGGACAATTAAGAAAATACAAACATTTCTACTCAGGATCACTGTCAGTATCCCACAACTCAGGGACTGACATTGGCTTTTCTTTGTCTTTTCAAAAGAAAATGTCTTTATGTCGCTGATTTGTACAGACAAAAGCACGGGACTATTGAAAGATGCTTCTTTAAATATACACTCCAAAATTTTCAAAATGTCATAGAAGAAAAGGGCAACTGAAAGCATTTTTTTGTCCCCAAATTTTTGATTCTCTTAAAATCAGACATTTACTCTCACGCATCAGAAAAGCTTTTTGAAGTGGACATTTTGTAGCAGCACATAAGCCTGGTACAACAACTTCATAGCGAAGACATCGTTATGTACAAACCCAGCATATTTGCTTTATGTTGTAGTTACTGATCAAGAGATCATTTAAGTATAGAATTTGTATTAAGGGCTAAGGAATCACTCCTTTGGGAACATAGAAGCAAGTTCCTTGGTAAAACTGGAAACAAGAATTCTCTCTACAGAAAAATTAAGCAGAGAGAAGATGACCTTTTGCTTCAACTACAGGATATAAGAATTCATTACTTTGAGAGATGACTTTATTTAAAGAACTTTCACATGTGCTTGAATCAACTGAAACAGTTTTTCTGCTTCTATGAAACAAAGTCAAAAGTGAATTGACTACATAATATGTGTGTGTATATATATATAAATAAAAACTAAGAGAGTTTCAAAAAGCTCCAGAGACACTGCAGAGCTGCTGCCACAAGGACGGCACAGCCTGCACCCCCGCCCCCTGAACAGACTGCTTGTCTGAGTGCTGCCAGCACCCAGGCACCGAGCTGCAGCATCTGTGAGATTGACAGCAGCGCTGCCAGGCCCTCCCTTCATGGTATATTCCATTTCTACAGGAATGCAGCGTTCCGCTGCCACCGAGCAGCCGGCAGTGCCCTCCCAGCGCACAGGGTCACTGTTCTGCCTCCATCACTTAGCCCGTCCTGCCCAAGGCTCTGCACCAAGCCAGCAGTGCAAGGCAGCAGCTTCCTAGCTCAGCACTATTTCCTGGCATGGAGACATCCCCTGGCCTCGACATCGGGAGGGGCAAGAGGGCCGCAGGCTAGTGTGACACTTCTCTATTCCGCTCCTAATGGGATAATGAAGTGCGATTTCAGGTAGTAACAGCTCCTACTCCACATCGCAGGCCTGAGGCCATGTACTCACAGAAGAAAGAAGCTATACTGGGTAAACAGATTTCACTTGGACTGAAAATTTTCAGTGTTGATTTCCCAAACTACATTGGTGAAGCTGTTTCATTAGCTTTCCTGACATTATTGATTCAAATACTTCTGCTAATTATTTGGAACACAGCTGAGATTTACCCAGATGCTGCAGTTATCTGGGACTCACCTAACAAGAGTCACCAACTGGTAAATGAGGTTCTTCCCTCAGAAAACTCATCGGATTACTTACACTGGAGCAAGGCTCACTGCCATGTACAGAAATGAGGGCTTTCCTATCCCCTAAGGAAAGCCCAAATACTCCTAGGTCTGCTCAAAGCTCTTTAAAGAGACAGAGAGAGACAGAGACTGCCTCAAATTAGCCGTTGCTTATTATTTATTTCTACTTTTTCCTTTTTTAGTAACAAACCAGTCATAATTATTAATCATGATTGTTTTGAGTGAATCTAATTGCAGTGTTCCCTAAAGCATAGCAACATTCCCTCCACACCCAGCCAACCAAAATAGAAAAATGACATCCCAAAAATAGCAGCAAAAGACAGTGAACAAAACCTGGCCTCCCACAATTTGTGTCATTAGACCAGACAGATCTTTGAGACAAAATCAGCTGAGAGACTAACCCTCTGGAAGATATTGCTGCCTTCCTATAAAAGCCAACCAGAGGGTTTTTGCAGCAGCAGTCCCCTGCATCCCCCTCTACGCAAAGAGCTGGCTGGTGCTGCCCCAGAAAGTGGCTTTGGAGGGCACATGGCCAGCCCTCCCTAGGTGAAAGGCAAATTCACAGCATCCTACATGTACCTCATCTACAAAGGACAGCTGCAGAGACAAAGCTGGAGTTTTTAAGTGATCTCTGCCAACACAAAGACTGGAAGATATCCTGTAGTTACTGTATTTGATCTAGGAATGCTGGAGTGAAATGCCTTTAATTGAGCTACACACAAGGTTCCACTATATCATTTTATGGTCTCTTCCAGAGATAATATATATGATTTCCGGTTCCACAAGTGACTTGGGAAAAAACACAGAACAAAACAAACCAGCCAGATCAAGTCAATAGATCTGTGTATAAAAGCCAGGATTAGATAGGGTTTTCAGGCATTAAGTCTGGCTGGCAATTACTGTGTCTCTTGTGGATACTTAGCTCTGGATTTAGGAAGTTTACAAACCTAGACAGATATGAACATATTATCACAACATTTAAAGGTCTTCCTACATCAGAGATGTTTTTGCCTGGCCCCAGAACCCCATTCACGCAGGGGTGAAAAGCTCTCAAAGGACTTACCTGTGGTTATCTTCCAAAAACGTTTGGGTTCTATATCCTCAAAGCAATCTTTAAAAAGTAAAGAACCTGCTGTTGCAGATAAATGTTTTTAGTGGCTTTCAACAGAAGGGAATCAAGCTACACTACAATTTCCCCCACTTTAGAGTACCGAGGCCCGCCTGCCTCTTGAAACAGAAGTAATTCAGGGCAATGCATTTCAGCTGTACTTGCAAGGCATGTTAAACGGGACTTAACTTCTAAAAGCTGCCAGGTCTCTTAAAGAGCAGGAATGATTGCAGTTACAGATGGGCAAGAGTTAGCAGGTCACTGAGCCCAGCCTGCTGCCAGGCCAGCATAGAGACCCCAAAGAGAGTACAAGCCAAGACTCCAACTGATACTACAATTGATCTTGGCCAAGTGGTCAAGAAGTGATGATGGGGAGGGGGCTGAGGATAAACACGACTTGCAGCTGCCTCTATTTCCTCTGGAGAGGAGATGCAGGCAAACCTCTCTGGAATAATACTGAGAATTTATCACATTGGGCAGATGGTATTTGACTTGCTGTTCTTAATATATAATCCTGAAAGGTCTGTTGCAGTTATCTACTGTAATAATAATGCTGGTTTGCATGTTACAAGAAACCTGAAGCAGCATCAATAAAGCAGTCTCACAGGGCTAATTTGCTGACACACTGTTTGTGCCCTTGCTGTACACAAGGTTATCTTTAATGGCAGAAAGTATCTTTTTATTGCTCCCTGATGACTTTGAGGAGACTGTGCATCCTCTGACCTTATTGCCCATACAACACGAGCTTTGGCTGAAGGATGGTCTAAGAAAAACTTTGCTTTTGAAGTAGGAAGGATACATATTTCCTTATCTTATTTCATCCAGCAGACAGGCCTGCATTCAGTCCTGCCTATAATATGACTTCCCCTTGTCCATGCCATGATTTTCCAGATTTTGTCAGAAAGGTAGCTTACATACATTGCCTCTGTACTAGGCAATGCTGGGACTGCAATTTCTATCTAAACACCAGTGTGACACACTAAGATATTTATTGATCTTTGTAATAACAATTTACTGAGGGAATCTTTTTTTAAGCTGTCAAGAAATACATCAAATTTTCAAGAGAAAGAAGAAATAAAATTTTTTTTTAAACGGCAACATCAGAGCTGCCCAAATTTTCAAACTCATTCAGAGCTGATAACCCTGTTACCAGAGAGTCACGGGAGAGAGGTCAAGAGCACTTGCAGAGGTACACAGGCCTTGGCTGTTTTTGCAAGTGCTCATCCCAAAGTTTGGTCTTAACATCCATGAAAGCCAAACAAGGAGACTTCTTGGGATCCAGCTCACCCAAAACAAGGCTCATAAAGGCAAAGTGGTCAAAATTCATCACCCAAGTGCTTTCCAGGATCAGTGGCAGGGGAGAAGCAGCAGAGCACAATTCAACACCCACCTTGGCAGACATGTACCTTTGAATGAGATGATCACCGCATGTGACTTGATGTAAAGGGGTTTGCATAGACATTTGACTTCTATGGAGCTACCACGTGTCAGTGGGAAAATGAACTCTCTTCTGTATAACTTGAGCAGGCAATGACTGACCAGAGCCAGCTCCTGCTAAGGAACCATCCTCATCCCTCAGAGGTGATCTCGGCAAGTCCCCACGTTGGCAGGGCATTGATGGTGAAGGGACACTATGCTCCAGCTCTCCACTGTATGTGTACAGAGAGGAAAATACATTCTTTGGGGCTGCCTAAATATGTGTGTTTCTATCTGCACGTATATTTGATACATAAAGCAAACCCTCTAAAAAACAGCTTTATAGTCATATGACAACACATAAGAGACTGTAAGATATTACATATTTTTCAAATTCCAGATCTTCTGCTACACTCCTTATGCAAAAAAAGCAGAGTTGTGAATCGTCCGAGGGCAAAAGAAACTTCTCCAAGGACAAAAGAACAAGGCACAGAGATACCTTCATTGACTGCTGCAGCAGTTCCTAGATCACAGCATCTCCAGGCAGAGAGCACAGAACTAACACCTGTTCTCCTCCTAGTTTCTTGGCACTACCTGAACACACAGAAGGGGAAATAGATAAAGACTGTATGGAGTATGTGGCTGTTAAGTTGCCAGTTACCAGTGACAGAACTTTTAAGATCATGAGCCGTATGTGTGAGAAAAATGTACCTGTCAGGTAACACTGCACAACCCTGTGTAGCTTCAAGGGACAAAGACTGCTCAATTTTTAATTTCTGTTGTGAATAATTCATTACAGGGGTAAGAAATCTTCTTGAATAGATGAAAGATAGAAGATAAAGGTCTCCTTCTCCTATTCATATTCCAAATCACTGCCCAGCCATCTGGGTCTGTCCATACAAAGTGCAAGTTTCCATATCCAGCTTTTTCTTGCAAAGTCAGAAACTTCAGCCCACTTAAAAAAGGACATGTTCTATACTGGTCCTGGAAGGTACACTAAAATTCAAACATTTAAAGAAATACTTAAGATATTTCAATTTCTGATTATTTAAAATATAGGGGGTTTTACATTAACTGAAACACATTGTGAATATTCCCAGCTGTTTCTCTGCAATGAGTTCTCTAAGCCAAGTTGCAAAACGCTGTCCATCATAACTCTCTTTTAAATCTTTCCAAAAAAACCATACCAGGGCCAGGATGAACTTTTAAAAATTTGATCAAACTGTATTCAAGTTCAACTCAAATCCCTTGATTTAAGGGATGATAAAAACAAAACCTACACCATTTGCTGTCTATTATTCCAGCATAGGATGTTTGGACTTCACAGGGAGCTCTCAGCCCAAAAGGTCTGTTATAGAAAATGTGCAATCTCAGATTTTTGTACTGAAAATATGTGTTTATCTTTAATCACATCTTTAATCACATCTGAGTCAGGTTGTTTGCAAGGCAGAAGAGCATCTGTGGTGGTGGGGGTGGATAACCAAATAACAGTGAGACCTGACTCCTGAACTGTATGGACTGTAGACACTTCAAATACACATGAACATGAGTAGGACTGAAGTGTGTCCATCTTTGATTGCCAATTTGTTGCTAGACAGGTAACTTAAAATTATAGAAACCCTGAACCAAGCATATAAGCAGGGGTGATGTCTTTTTTTAGACTGGGAAATATGTTTGGTTTCTTCTTAATGTATCATGACATATAAGCATGTTATTTGAATATCTAATAAAAAGTGACATAATTTAACAGGAACTAAACAAGTAAATTTAGGTTGTGGAATTAGCAAAAGCAGGGAGGAAAAGGAACTAGTTTTTGAGGAAACTTCACCAGTTCATGCAAAACTTACATTGTCATTACCTGGCACAGCAGAATATTGAATGCAATATGGGGTAGGTCTTTTCTTATGAGTTACTGAGCAGTGAAATGCTCTGTTAAATTGCAAGAGTGGCACTTCCTGAATGCAGGTGTGCACCGCTGGTGGGGAGGAGGCTGGCACACCCAGCCACAGGGGTGTGCAGTCACATCCTTGGCAGTAAACAGCATCAGCACTCACCAACTAACAGAGGAACTGACTGGTGAACACTGAAAAAAAGATCTTTTACTTTTTTTTTTTTTTAATCTGGTTGATTGACATGTTGCAATCTGTTCATTGAGAAAGACCTATTTTTGATAGATTTACTCTTATTGAGAACACTTTCTGTGAAAAGTTTTGAAAACTGTTGAAGCATTTTGTACTGTCAATCTTTTAAGTCAAAACTACATTTTTAAGATCAGTGGTGGTTTTTCATTTCCAGAGTTAAGGTACCTAAGAAAGAAGAATCAAGAATGGAAAAACATGAAATACAAAATAAAACATTGTACTTCACCCAAATAAAAGTATTTTTAAAACCATTAACTTGTAAAATATTATACCTGACTTTTCATTTGGACCCGAGCATTTTTTGAGCTCAGGCATTTTTCCTGAGACAGAAATAATTTTCCTTTCTAGTCTATCCAGAGGGACCAGTCAGAAAAAAATACTGTTTTCTATTACTATTTTTGTCCCTAAGCGTTTTTGCTTTCCGTACTTCTTTTACTTTTTTCTACCTTCCTTCCTTTCCTTTCTTAAAATGCCCTATTAAAAAGCAGAACAAAATTGAGTCTGGAACCCAAGATTCTTTGCTCTTGCTCTCCTCTTTTCCTCTGTTTATTCAGAAGGAGTAAGAAAAGAGCTATATTAAGCTGAAATTTTATTCTGCTGTCCTCTGTTGAACAAAAGATAGTCCACTAAAGCCACTAAATCACAGATAACACTTCTCTGGGCAACATTATTAGGAACTGACAGCTGAAGATAGATGAAGATCTCGTCTTTTAAAGAAAAAATACATTTAATTTCCTTTGTACATAAAATAAGAGAGCAGAGCATTGTGTATCTGAAGATAAAGAGAGACCCCAGTGTATGCTGGGTGCCATCCTTATGGCGATATAATACTGGGTCTGTGTTCTGAGCTTACATGGAGCTTGAAATTCAAATTCATTTAGAAACAACTATTCTTCAATTCATGGTAGACAATAAACTTCAAAAAAAGAGGGTGACATTTTACAGCCAGTTCCATTAGAAAAGAGCAGCCCAGAGGATGAATTGTTACCTTTGAGGAGGAACACTGGAGGACAGCACAGAAAGAGGAGGGAGAATGGATCTGTAAGGCAGAGAGATGGGTTTGCCCCGATCCTCAAGGGATCAGCCATACTCCAGGGAGCCACTAGCCTCCTTGATGTTGATACCACAATGGATTTGATACTGAACACACACAATGGAGTTGGTATTGAGCATCAAGGATTTCATCAACTACCTTGAAACAGACATAACAAAAAGCTATGGTCATTTTTCCCACCGAGGCACATCATTCCAGGCTCTAAATATGCCTGGTTGAAAGGGCATGAATTCCTTCTACAGGCCCTGGCACTGGCACATGCACAGTGCTCCCTTATTTCTGGGGGGACTTTTTAAATGTGGGGTTTTTTTTTTTCCTTTCTCAAGGGACCTGTGACTTTGACACTTATACTATTCACATTTGCAATGTATAAGCATATTTTACATGTCCTTTCTGCAGCACTACCACCTCCTGCTTTGGTTGCATTTAACTGTAACACATCCCAAGCAGCATGGAAATGGTGAGGGTGAAACTTTGCCTATGTTAAGCAAGACAGTTACACAGGCAGCTAAAGCACATGTTTAACAAGAAAATATGGTCAGTCTGATTCCAGTGCTTTGAAAGACTGCTTTTGGCTCCTGGGGAGAGTACAAGTTTTAAGAAAAACATCTGTATGGAGCTTTTGTTTCTAAGTCTAGAGACTATTTGTGTGTTGGCTGAGTCTGGTTGCAAGTCCTTGTAAAAAATGAAGGTCTAACACTAAGCAATTACATTCCTTCGATTAAAGGCTTCTAGTTAGCTAGTCTAAAATAAGAGTGGAAATTTTTTTGTGAACCTTACTCCACTGAAGGATGAAAGGTGGTTTTCCACTGAAAACACTGGCAATAAGCAGCCATTCTAACCATAAAAGCTTTAAGGAAAATTCTTTAGCCATCTTCATGTAAAAATAGTTATTCTGCCTTCCTAAGGCTTCAAATCATGCCCTTCTCTGTTTCTTCATTTTAATTTTTTTTTTCAAGTGGACGTGTTAGTAACAAAGGATAGTATTAGGCTTTCTCATTTCTTGCA
Organism: Orthonyx spaldingii; assembly: GCA_013397795.1. Taxonomy (NCBI): domain Eukaryota; kingdom Metazoa; phylum Chordata; class Aves; order Passeriformes; family Orthonychidae; genus Orthonyx; species Orthonyx spaldingii. Next base: position 413,087 of record VZTJ01003258.1, on the reverse strand, counting down.
GAAGTAGGTGCCTCTGGAAAATACACACTATAAAATGAAACTTGCCCTGGATTCAAGCTGAAAAGGCAAACATAGCAAGTCAGAGCAAATGCAAGATCATCAAGAAGTACAAGGGTCTGTGTAGTTATTTCACAAGGTGAAAACTACTGTTTTGAGTTTCACCTAAACACAGGCAGGCACAGTGAAACACAAAGTGTCCATGTAAAACATCCAGTGAACACTGACCTTTCAATTTCTCTAAGTTGCTGCTTCTCCGTGAAGAAATGGATTTCTTCCTCTGCTTTTTGGGACTGGTCCCCAGCTGATGATGGGATAGATTTAAGTCGCTTTTCCGAAGTTGCTGCATTCTGTATTCTGATCTACAACTCCCATCACTCATGTCTTATTACACCATGACTTATCTTTTTTGGGTACTGGACCCTTTTTCAAGACCTTGGAAGATCACTATGAGCAAGATTGCTCTCTGCATTCTGATTCTCTAAGTGTTTAATATCCAACTGCTCATCCAGATGTATTTAGGAACTTTGAAATTCAACTGCTGTGCTATTCAGTAGTTTTGAAAGCTTTTTTCACCACAGTAGCTACAGCTTTTGCTAAGGCTCTCCTTCATCTGTTACAGCTGAATTGAGATACGGAGCATTTTGGGTTGCCCATGCATCTGCACATTCAAAGTGCTGTAGGAAAATCACACTCAATAAGCAGGATCCATGGGGCAGATCTCACACAGAGGTCTGGGCAGCATTTTGAGCTGCAGGCAGCTGCCACTGGGAACCATCCAGGCAGATATTCACGTATCTGTGGTGCTATGCTGACCTCTCCCTGTCCCTGGAGACAGGTGCCCCAGATTTCCTCCAATTCTATGTCTTACTGCTTTTCTCATTATGGAAGATCCCAAAGACCAACCTTGCTGCAGTTTCTTTCAGAGATAAACACCTTCTCCTTTACTGTCAGAACAGGGATGTCAGAAACTGATTTTTCAGCCCACATACACATAGACACCTAGCCAGACTTCCTTCTTTTATTTCTAATTTCAGCAACAGTGATTAGAAGATCTGGCTTCTTCAGTCCTCTCTTTTACCTTTGTAATACTGAGCACCTCTCACTAAAGTCTTGTTTTTCATTCCCCTCAGACCTGTGTAGGCCAGTTACCAAAGAGGATGCAGAAATGTCAATCAGTGTCTCAGATTGACAATTGTATTTAATTACCTCTGACCCCCTCCACTCATAGATGTTTAGAATGATGATTCAGGAGCTGAACGACGGTGTCTTCAGGAGCCTTGAAGATAACTACAAGTGCTCTAACTGGCCTTCAAAAAGATAGTTCAAATAAGCAGCCAAATTGAGCATGAATTCTGAACTAATTGAAGTTTGCCTCTCCTGCTTATGTTATGAACTATAATTCTCCACATTTCTGGAGTGCCTTCTACTCTAGGTTGCATGACAACTTAAGAGACTTAATTGGCTCTCAACACGCCTTTCAAAAGTATTACTTCCAATTCAATGGGTAAGAAAAGCACAGCATAAAACATCAAACCATTGTTCAAGTGCGTGGCAATAAAGATGAATTGCTGAAATGGCTCTTCTCATTTTATGAAAAGTACAGCTTCTGTACCAGCTATTGTTGGTTCGGGGGTTTTTTAAATTCATAAATGAGTCAACATTAAAAAAATTATTAAAATAATTCAGCATTAAAAAACATGGTGGGTTTTTATTTTAGTGGACTGTATCAATAGCGTGTATCAATAGATATGGGCTGTCTTCTAAAATGGAAGTTGAAGAGAAGGGCAAGTTGGAAAGTTTCCCAACTGCTTATCATTTTTTCTCAGAGATGCTAAGATAAATCCATTACTTTCCAGAGAAGCCACTTCAAAGGTAATTACAAATATGCCCTCAGAAACTACAGGATTTAGTGCCTAAGAAAAAGTGAAGTGTGGGGGGACCCCACAACCAGCAAATCATCAACTATGACTGGGTCCTAAGTTAGGACATTAGAAATGTGCTCCATGTAAGTAATTATTTACAACTACACTCCAAACCTGCTGAAATAAGATGACCATTCCCAAAACGGTCTTTGCAGAATATCAAATTACGAAAAATACACAGGATATTTCAGTGAGTGTTTTGTTCATCAAGAAAACCGATAAGCTTGAGGGTTTCATGCAAGAGAAATATCTTTGCAACTTCCCCTGGGGGAAGGGGCTGCTTCTCCTACACATGCTGTTCTTAGAAACCCATGTGTTTATTTCAGGACCAGTGCTGGTCCATATTGTGAGCCACTGTGCAAGCCTGGGAGCTGAGCATGCCTCTCCATATGCAAAGCAATGGCAGCTTCCCAACTCCTTCAATCAAAGCAGGGAAAGGGAAGATGTGCATCCTCTCAAAAAGGCAGTGGATTTGCAGAGTCCACACCAGTGGGGAAGGTAAAGATACATTTCCAATGGCCAAGCTGTCACTCTAACACTAGCAGTGATTCTGCAAGAGTCCTAACTGAGAGAACACTGTCAGTGTAGCCAAAGTTCTGATGTCCTTCAAGTGATCAATCTTGCAGTCAGTGGAACTGAACCTGGATTTGAATTTAGGAGCTGAAAAAGTGCCTAACAAGTTATGCAGTATTAACTACTCCTTATTTGTCATATTTATATTTTGTTTGCCTAATGACAAAACAATTAAACCAATTTCCTCCTTGTCTAGGTCCAACACAGCTTAATGCCTCCATATTCTAGTTTTCACTGGTTTCCCTATAGCATTTATTATTACCTACTCTTGTACTGTTCCTTCTATTCCTCTCCTGGGTGGTTTAATTTGTTCGTTTGATTTAGAAGCAGAGATATCTATGACATTGAACGGGGAAATACACAAACACACAGCTCCAACCTTGTTCCATCCACCACTTTCTGATGGTTTTCACAACTCTATCAGAAGAAAACAAGCACAAAACATGCCTAAGATATTTCATGTGATGCTTTAAGAATTCCTTTATAACTCTGTAAAAATCAATGTTAATTCTTCTTCCTGAGTGAAAGACTTGGCCTCACCACTGAGAGACTAAAGAAAATGAAGAGCTGAGAGAAGATTTACATGAGGGCAAGGAGGCTACCCTAAAACAGTGTCCAAAAGGACATTCAGATTTGCATTTGACACATCCTGCAGAGGGGAGTAAAGCCACACCTTTTCCAGAGACAGTTCCAAAAGGATTTACACAAAGGTGTCACTGAGAGCTTTGAACTAGAATCTACTGTTAATGTGTGCTCTACTGCTCCATTTCTCTGATGAGGAGTTTCACAAGCCTGTTGCAACACCTTATCAAAAGCATCATTTCCTTTGAAGAATTGTGGTAGATGCTTCTTCATTGAACTCTCTCGGCAGAAGGGTCCTGAATATTACCACGATATCCTCTAACATCAAATATTTAGCACACAAATATAAAAAGACAAGCATTTCAGAAGAATTGATTGGAAAAAAATTCTGTGCACATGCACAAACATACATATAATACATGTAACATGAGCTTTGCCACTATACAGTGGTTCAAGAAGATTCTGCTACAATCTTTACTCACAGAGAAGCAGCACAGCTCTTCATGAGGAAGAGTTCTTCCAATTTAAACTGAGAAGTTCCAGTGCAGAGGTCCTGCCTGCATGAAGGTATCAATAAACTAATCACAGAAATTTATCCACAGCTAAACAAATGTTATTTCACCAATTATCAGCTGACACTCAGTACATGCCTTTATACAGTCCCTGGAAATGAAACACAAGAGTATTATTTAGCCAAAATTGGACTCACTGTTCTGAACAGCTCATATGCCTGTGGAGTCCCTTCCAAGCTAAAGAGCCTGAAGTCATGCAGGGGCTCCCTGAAGCAGCATTTATCTGGTCACACACATCTAGATGACAGCACTGTTGTTCTCATTAGGATGACAACTTCTGGTACTGACAAGTGACTCTGGAAATGTTATTTCTTGCTGAGGCAGTTTTCAATGTTAGAGATTGAAAAACAATGGGCTATTCTCAATAGAATAATCAGCTTTTTTTAATTGAAAATTCACATATACAGCCTGTGGTACTCTACACAAATGGATACAAACAAAGAGCTTCATATAATACAGTGCCTTTTTGACTGATCTCACAGTTACTTATATACACACCAGCTGAATTGTTCAGTGCAACTGCTCCCATGTCTGTTCCTGACACTGGATTAAAAATTAAGACAGTCCAGCCTGAGACTTTTTTTTTCAGAAGCACCAAAGTAGGCTTGCTCAGTCACTCTGCTTGAGACGGAGAGCCTCCCGCCGCTGCTTCTGAACCGTCCTGGAATCTTCCCATGGACTGGGTCCTCTGATGTTCTCCCAGTTATCCAAGTTAGATTTTTCCAGCTTCTGCAGACAAACAGCAAAAACAACAGTGTTACCTTGACAGATCCACAATTTAAAGTACATATGATTTCAAACTGATTTCTTTTTTTCACAAGAAACTCAATATCACCATTGGGTTGGTGAACTTTCATCTTCCCTGCATAAGAAGTTCAACAAGAAGGAAAAAAACCTAGTAGTTATCCATATAGCTACACAAATTACTAAGATTGGCATTGCTACATCTGCTTGTCAACAGGTAAGTACCATTTAAGGACAGGAAGCACTGCAGCATCTGAACATGACTGGAGATACCTTGTATTCACTTTTTCTCCTCTCACCTTGTTTTCCAGATCTGTTCTTCAACTGCAAGTCTGCCAAGCACTGAAGCAGTAGGAGTGACAAGCATTGGTATAGCTCAAACAGAAGGATTAGTAATTAGTGACCTGAAGTATCCTGTCAGTACAAATACAAAGCATGCTGGAAAAGATTCATTATCTAGCACAAAGAGAGACAGCAACGGTGCAAACCCCTTCAATCCATGTGGTTTTAACTTGAGAGAGGTATGCAATGCTTTCTGCTGTCTAGTTTCCCATGGCACCCAGCCACCACAGATAGGCCTCTTACTAAGTCATACATGAGGTATGCTGACTGAACTGTCAGGTATTGGAAAACTAGATATAATTACCTTCTTGCCTACTCCTATCATCCCTCCTCCGAACTACCAATCACTGAAGTATTTATCTAGTCTTAGAGGCAACAAAAATGAAGAACAGGAGCCCTTCTGATCTCACCTGCCATGTGCTGCAGTCACAGAACACAAACACAGATTGCATCTTCACAGTCCTATTGGTAGAGGCATAGCTGGCCCTTCCCAGGACTCAAGTCTCACATGCCAACTGTGGAACAGCACATTGGACATGATGGGGAGAGTGAGGAGAGGGTCTGCACCAGTGCCAGGGATGTTCTACGTGCTACTGAACAGGGGAACACTGCATTCCAGTAATGAATGATACACACTGCAGTGGGACTTAAACCCCATCCGTGATCAGGGCCTCATCTCAGCAAATGCTGTAAAAATACACCAGAAAATACTTAACCCTGCCCTGAGCCTGTGGCCTAATTAGTCTACTATCAATCATACAAATAAATGGCAAACACCCAGGGACCTGAATAATAGTTGCAGAATAATTCAACAGCTATAACAGAACAGACCTGCTGCTATTAGTTCATGTTATGTAAAAGTTTCCTGCCACTTCTACAGCTGAGGAAATTGCAATGAGGTTAGTCAGATATCAAAAGAAATTAGGGAACACTGTACAGAAGATATACAATAACACATGCACAAACAGCAGATTTTCACAAGGCAGGAGCAACTGAATTTTTTGTACAGTAGAGTTGGCATAGGTCTTTCTGAAGAATTGTCTTTACTACTTTATACATCTTCTGCTTAGCTGGTACTTCATTTCAACTGGAAGGGATCTGAGCTGACATGGAAGGAGAGAGAAGGAGGAAAGGTACTCATCATCCCATATAACACGGACTATCCCCTCTTGATTGCAAATTCGGAATTTAACATCTGATTCTAATGAAAGCTTCAAGGGAACTACACTGAAAATAACCTTGTGCTTTAATGGAAGGGATGGCATGCTGATTTAATTAAACACAAAGGTATCACACAGCTGTGAGGATCTAAACTATTCCCAAAGTTGTTTGGCTCCTGAAATCTGAACATTAATCAACTTTTAAAATAAGTACAACAAAACTTGTGGTATCTAAAGATAGGCTACATAAAGAAGTCTATCAAAAGAGACATGCATACTGAAGATCTTTACCAAAAAGTTCATATTCATTTGCCCCTGAAACTTCACAAAGGCTTTACAGAGAGGAGGTTTGTCAAAAACAGGAAGTATTTCAAAACTATAGTATCCAAACAAACCACTACCAGAAAGTATCTTGGCAGGTTCCAATAGAAATCATAAAGGTACCTAGAAAACACAGTGTGATACACTGACAGAATAAAACAACCAAGGGTTACATGCAGTGAATGGCATTGTCCAAGACGACAGATAAGATCTATTAATCAATTAAAATATAAAGAAATAAAGATTCTGACCCCAACTGACCACAGGCATATCCCACACCATATGGCACCATGGCCAGCATGTAAAGCTGGGGAAGAAGGAGGAATAGGGACATTCAGAGAGATGGAGTTTGTCTTTCAAACCAATCTTTACACGTGATGGAGCCCTGCTCTCCTGGGAATGGCAGAACACCTGCTGCCCATCGGAAGTGGTGAATGAATTCCTTGTTTTGCTTTGGTTACACCAGCACCTTATGCTTTAGCTATCAGACTGTCTTTATCTCAATCTGTGAGTTTCCACACTTTTACCCTTCCAATTCTCTCCCCCTTCCCATCATGGGGGAGGGAGGGAGCAGCTGCGTGGGGCTGGGCTGCTGCTGGATTAAACCACAACAGTACCTCACACACAACTCAATAAAACCCTACCTTTTTTGCTTGGTTGCTGACATGAAAATTCTTACAACAGTATCATCCCAGAATAAATGGCTACGTTAGATGTAGGCTAAAGACATGCACATAGCTACATTATAAATTCATCTTAGTGATGAGAATAAGACCGGATTAATAGTCCTTCTCTTAATTAGGTGCAGCACAAGCTGCACAGTTATACAGCTCTTTCAGACTGCCTGAGCTGTACAGTGAGAATTCAGGCAAGCAGCTAGTTCTGCTCTCAGATGAAGCTGAAGTCAACATCTTTCACTCTATCTGGCTAGGTCTTTTTAGTTTCTTATTTCTTTTTTTCATTTTCGCCACTTGGACTCTGCCTACCTAACTTTATCAAGACATCACATAAAGATGTTAAACTACTTCCAGGTTTTACTAAACTGAAATTCATATGAACTGAAAGGCTAAAAACCAAAAGACTTCTTCTCCCAATTCAAATGAACAGTCAATCATTAGAGACTACAATGAAATGTAATCAGATCAGATCAGCAGCACTTTTCCTGCTTGTCTAAAATAGCCCAAAGGATATTGAAAATGAGCTGTTTAAAGTAAGATCAGTATAGTCCATTAAATCTACTGATTCACTCCCTAAATCAGCTAAACTGCCTCTTAAGAGTCCAGGACTGACAGAAGCTGTAAATTCAAGGAAAAAAATGCAGTTATTCAGACAGGCACAGCGAAAAAAAAAAATATGTTCCGCTGTTTGCCACACTTGACTTTTAAGACTTGTTAAACAGCTTGACTGGTGCAAAGGTACCAAAAAGGACATAAAGAGACCTTCACTTCTTAATTGCTGGTTCAAATGCTTGGCTTAAGTAGAAGTCATAAGCCTCTGTCAGCCTTAAAATAAAATTTTAAAAAAGAGTTTTAATTCTACTCTTGCAGGATAGTCTTCATGCCACAATACACAAACTGAAGTCTGCAGAATTAATTTAGAGCTATTAGTGTTCAGGCTGAGTGAATTCAATGTGGCGGCTCGCAAAAGAATGTTTTAGTCTCAGTTTCTCACATGTGAAAGGAGGGATAAGAGAATCCTGTTTACTTTACAGCTTGATGAAATAAATTCTGTGATGTGCACCACAGAAAGAAGTAGCTCTGATTTAGAGAGACAATTATTTCCCATCACTATAGTACACAAACCCATTTGCAGACAAAAGATGAGCCAGGGAAAAAGAGCCTCATGGCTGAAAGAGGCAGTGAAAGAATTAAACCAATTGAATAGTCTGGTTTTTAAAGGTGTCAAAAAAGCTTGAAGAGACAAAAGGTATATTGAGGAGCTCTATAATGACATAGAGATGAAGAAGTACAGAATTACAGCTAACACTGAATCTGCTGTCTTGTGCATGATTGAAAATCTTAACTTCATCATCACACTGATATGGCTTTAGTGGGTTTTTTAAAAATAAATCTTTCCCAGAGCCATCTTTTTGACACCTCATTTTCTTAATATAAACTAGGTGTTACTTACTTTGCTTAGGAAGTGACATAACTTAATATCTGCAATTAATGATTTAATAATCTGGGATTTAATAGCCCATGATTAGTGATTTAATCCTCAGTTTAAAAAGCAATATTTTTTCCAATTAGAGAATGTTTAGTTTTTATGATATTAGTAAACAAGGAAGTCAGCAAGCAGCAAACTATGGCCACAATAAGATTTGTTTTTTGTTCATTAAGGGAAGTTTTGGAGGGGGGTGGTGGTGAGGGGAGGGCTGGCATGTAAGCATCCAGAAAGATGCTTCTCCTTTTGGCTTTGCTGAAGACTAGCAAAAACCAATAGAGGCTTTGTTGCTTACTTCAGTGGGATCCAATAGCATTCATCTATGGCACAATTAATTAACCTGTGGTGAACTGGTTTAAGAGCCTCTTTCTCCATGCATTACTTACCCTCTAATTATGCCAATTCAACTACTTGGGGCTGTGCTCCAACCAGAAAAAACAAAATAGTTTAGGAAAATAAATTCATACTGCTGATGAACAAATCGTATATAAGCATAGGATTATGCAAACAAACTGGCACAGATGAAGGAAACATTGGATGGAGAGAGAAGAGAAACATCTATGAGTGACTATGTTGTAAAATATGTGTATTGAGGAACTGCACCACGTTCCTCTGTGCAACCTTTTCCCAATCCAAAGCATGCAAATAGAACTTGCCTCCGCCTCAGAGGTGTCACAGAGTTTAATTAATGTTCACAGAGTACTCTCATAGTTTTGTGTGAAGGTGTTACAGTGATACAAAGTGCTCGGTAAACTAAACAATTACATCACACAGTTAAAACTACATGATTACACAGCCTTAAATTTTTAACATAACAATAAATAACATGAGACAGACTTGCATCAGGAATTAGGCCTTGCCATGATTTCCTTCTAATTTACAAGCAGTTTTCCTTCTTGAAATTCAGAATCTCTTAAAAACCACATTAAATCTCAGAAGATAATCCAGTGCCATTTATGCATTACACCAGCAGATCACCCAAGACGGACTTCTCAGTCCAAAAGATTCACAAGATTTATGATAAAGTCAAGAGAACGCATGCATGAGTCGTTTACTTTCAGTGTATCTTCTTTTCTTAAGCAAAAATGAAACTCAGAAAGGTCCAACATAAATAATAGCATGAGTGCAATAGTACAACTTCAAGACCAAACACCCAAAATTCAGCAAATTCCACTTATAATTAAGTGCATTTAGGATAGTTTTCATTTCTCTCATATAGGAAAGTTTTATCAAGCTATGGTTATTCTGCCCCAGAAAGAGAGGTGCTGCTTACTAAGATTTATCCTTAAATTTACAACTTGGGAGACTTAGCCAAGTAAACAGGACCAAGGAATTTCCCAAATCTCACTGCTTGATCTTGCTTAATTTTATATCATACTAAACTTTGTAAAGGGATGTCCTAGTTACTGCAGCACAAGTCTCTACAGCAGGAGCAGCCAGGGACAGACTTTTGGGATGTTTGCAACATCTTTTTCAAGTAAATAAGTTGAGCTTGACTGAAGGGGATATGTGATCTTCAACAGTGCAGGAGACCAGTAAGAGTAAAAAATGACAATTCTATTGCTGCTAAGAAGAGCACACAGATTCCTACAGCACGACCCTATCTGGAGCCCAGAAAGCCTTCCTGACACCACAGAAATGGTTTATTTCAAACGACTTCATAAGACTATGAGTATTTGGAAGTGTGGACAATTTTTTCACTTTCTCTATAAAATCTGGCACAGTCTGTCCTTCTAATAAAGATAAAAAGATACTCTAATAAAAAAAGGATGAGGTGTACCAGGATAAAAAAATATGAGACCCATGAGTCACACATGGTGGTTTTTCTTCTGAAGAGATATGAAAAACAAGGTTTCTTATATGAGAGGAAAAAGCTGCAATGAATACCACAGTAGAGGGCTAAGAGATTACCACAAAAAGAAATGATCAGTTACCACAATGAAACTACGAACAGAAGTGTGTGGGCATAAGAAAAGAAACAACTAGAGAAAGTTTACAACAACAGTGTCAAACTTAAATCCAGGCCATTAAGTAACTACTTTAAAGTGACCACACTTCTTCAAATCAGCAGTCAACCTTACTAAGCAGTCGACCCTTCTGCATTGGTGGGCTCAATCTTCTCCATCTCACATGCTCCCCCTCTATCCTGGTCTGAGTTAGTTCAGGTGAAATTCACAGAGTTAGTGTAGTTTAGGACTTCTGCTTCTCATCTACACTTCCCTGCTGATTTTCCACTCACCTCTCCTTCAGAACTTGCTTATCAATTTATATGCTGAAACAGAATGCTTTTCTCTGTCAAGAAACTATGACTTGGGCTAAATGTTAACAGGGCAATTTCAAATCTTTCAGCCATAAATAGTTTTTCAGTAACATCAATGGCTGCTGCTTGATTTGTGCTGTTGGGCAACTTCTCATAGGGAAAAAAAATCCTCCTGTTTCTTCTCTGTAGCTAACACCCTCTGTCTAATTGATGAGGACAGTAATAGGAGTGTTAGACCCCCACTATATGCCAGTGACAGTCAAGCTACTTCTCAGCAATACTGCTGAATGTACAGTTCACAAATAATTTCTAAATAACTCTACCTTTCATTCTATTAGAGCCAACAGGTCTTCAAATCAAATCAGAAGGACTTCTGTCTTAGAAAGATCAAGGCATCTTTTTAAATTTTTACAAGCATGACGTTTTAGAAGGTAAGCCTTGGGGTCTTTCTAGGGCTGGAAGGTATTTTGGTTTTGAATGGCATTTTGCTTAAAGACTATTTATGTTAGAGCTGTAAGATGGCACAGGGGGAAGGTGCTCTCCAATGACTTGAAGGGAAGATGCTATGAACAAGATGGATTATTACATACTGAATTACCAACACCATTTCCCTCAGTCTTTGAACTTCTCAGTGATGCCTCCCAGCTATACCTGGGCAAATATCACGTTTTACCAGACACACAATGAAGTCAGGGGTTAAACTCGGGAATTTTTCCATTCAATTTTTAGAAGTCCGATTATTTAGCTAAGTAGTGTGCAAATTCCATGGTCAGCCTCCACCAGAATCTTGCATCTCATTTTTCTGTTTGATCAGTAAGCCTACTAGGACAAGCAGTGACCCATTCTCTGATAGTAACATGCTAAAGTAGAGTACATTTCTGTAGCATAGTTTGAACATTGAATAATGATGGGTAACAATAATTTCAGAAGCAAAGAACATGCAAGAATTGTATAATAATCTTTTAAAGCATTTCTCCTTTAGGCTTGATTGTCCACATGGACATCATCTGGAAGTACAATGGCAATAAGAAAATATTCCAGATAGTGTTTTTGAAATTGGCCAAAACCAGAGAAAAAAATCTAAGAAAAACAAACAGGAGGATATTCTTGCAAAAAGTCAACTTTGCTTGGTTGCTGAGACAAGAACTTCCTTCAAAATTATCTGTTTTGCTGTATTGTCTTCAGAAGCAGATAATGACAGAAACATACACAGCCTCAGCTGTGTAGCTGACTTCCCACACACTACACTAAAGTTACTTCAGAGATATTTCATACCAAAGATCCAACAATTCACCACTGGGGGCCCATTAGTATGGCAGAAGTGCTTAACATTTCCACCTAGCCAGCTGCACAAGAAAGTGTTCCCCATACTGAATGCCTGGCAGAAGCTAGCAGCATTCCTTAACACAAAATAAAGCTGCCATCATGTGTGGATACAACTTGCCCTACTCAAACTTTTGGGTTTTTTTGTGACTGAGACAACACACAGTGCTGGCCCTAGCACGGTAAGAGTTGGTCAATTCACGTGGTATTAAAAACCAAGAAAACACACAGGGAATGCAAGCTGGTACTAAGGACTCTATTTTGGAGAGAGGAGAAAGAGTGATGAGAAGAGATTATTTATAACAGGCATTTGTATGTCCCAACCATGTTTGCTGTCTGACCATTAACAACTCACCTTGTTTTCCATCTATGAGACATCAGTGTTTTCTTATTGGATAAGGAAAGTGCAATTGCAACACATACGAAAGAAACAGCTCTCAGTTAAGGAAAATCCTGTGCTAAGAGATGACCAGGAAAGAATTTACAGGATTATTAAATAGAAATGCATTCCAGAAATAAGACTAGAAAAAGGTGATACCCTAGGAACTTTACCCTGGAGGCTTTCTTCCTGCAAGAGGCTTTTCCACCAGAAAAATTCCTGTGCCATACCCATCACCAAATTCCACCTTCTTGTGTTTCTCTATGAAAAACTCTGAACATAGTGTATAGTTTGAACACATTGAACAATGGTACAGGAAACTACTGAGATGTCCAGAAGAAAAGGTCAAAACTATAGGTTGGCTATGGAGTGTACATCCACTCGGAATAAAATGCCTAACACAAACTATTTCAACTAAAATTCTTTCCCATGGCAGTTTCTATTGATGATAAAATAACATGACTTTGTACTTCTCTACAAAACGTTGTGTTGAAGACTCACAATGAAATAAAAGCATAAAAGACCATTTCACATGTGAATGAACTGAAATGCAAGAAACTCAGCTCGTCTCAGACACAGCCTGGAGGACAGTCAGAATCTATGGCTAGGCTGGACAATGCACCAAGAAAGAAGAGAGCATGGAAGGAACAGAGTGATTAAAGGCAGAAGAAAAGTATCGCAACCTCTTTATTTATCTCAACCTATTTATTGTCATAAAAGTCACTAACAAGAGGTATTTTCCCAACATCTTTGTCAGCTCTCAAACAGCTCAAGGCATTTAGCCACTAGTATCTTCACAGACACTGAAGCAAATCAATTCAGTACACTAATCTGTTAATTCTTAAACAGCAACAAAATCAGTAATCCTCTGGTACTGATAATGACAACAACAAGATACTTGCAGATTTCAATGACTGGCATCTAGGAACTTCTAGAGCACTCCTGATGTCCACACACTTGGGTGCAATTACTATGCTACTACACTTTCACTCCCTGAAAAAAAAGTTTCATCCATTCTGCTGGCACCACAATTCCTGAAGTTAAGCCAAATGAGCATTAAATGGCCTGAATCTTTTACAGAAGAGCTTATTCAAATTCTTCTTTTAAAACAGTAAATATATAGGTTATATTCACAAAACAACTCTTCGTATACCTACTTTTAATTTCTGAACTGTCCTTAACATACATTTTAATGACAGAATTACAAGACTTTTGCTGTAATTCTCAGGACAAACAATTTAAAAACTTCTGTCCAGAGACAATGTTGACTTTTTGTGATTTATCAAATTATAAAGAACAAAACCTGCTCAATATTCATACTCTTTAACTCAAGAAAGCACCATTCTCTAGTCTGACCATTTGCAGACCAGCATATTACATCAATTATGCCATCCTTGCAACCAGTTGAAGGAAAACTTTACAAAGTTTTACAGTTCTGATATTCTGAAACACAAAGGACTCATTTTTCTTGCTGTTGTGTTGAGATGATGTTTCCATCTATTAATAATGGATCCTACTTCTAATTTTACTATATTTCCTCCAATAAAAAAGTGTTCAATAGCTACTACTTCCTTCCCATGAAAGTACTTCTATGAAAGCAACATTCCTCTCAGTACCTTTAATATTATTTAAATCTTTACATTTCTTTTAAGGCATTTTTTAGATCCCTAAATTGGTACAGTCAGCCTGTTCTGCAACCTAATCCACTCTTAAAGTCCTGTTCACAATGGGGATACCAAAAGGAGAACAAGAATTTCAGTCCCAGCCTCATCACTGTCACACTCAGAAGTAAAATCATCTGTTCCTACATCTACCATTCCTGTTTATATTCATACACTGAATTAGCTCTTTGTGCCACAATATCACACTAGAAGATCCAGCTAAATTATTTATTCACTGGCTCCTAAACTTTTTCCAGAGTTGTTGCTTTTCAGAATGCAGTCCACTCTGGCCTGCATTTTCAGTTTTTAAAATAAATAATGTCAGCTACTCTAAGAGGTACTTTGCACTTTTAAAGGGCCCGTCTTAGCAAGTAATACGAACGGCTCTCTGCCCTGCCTTGCCATGCTTCTACTATTGCAATATTTTCATATCACTTGCACATTAGTAATGATTTCACCATTGCTTTCACATCTCTGAGAAAAAGTACTCAATATAGCCTATATGTCCTAAATCTCACAGAACTCTTTGAATAGTATCACCTTCCTGCTCAGTGGTGATTCCCAGAGAACCATCAATCCCAGACTGAAATTTTCAGCAGCCACTGAAGTCTTCCAAGTACACATTCTTAGAACATGGCTATAAACCACCAGAGTATAGCAGATATTAAATAACATCTTGTTTGATTATTAAGGGATTTGGAAGCACATCTGACTGAATACAAAGGACCTTTTGCTCTAAAAAAAACCAGGTACGTTTTCTGAATGTTGCTACTTTGCCAGCATGGTTACTCATGATTTTACACCCTCGTTATTTTATTCTTGGTTTGCTACAACACCATCCTCTTACCCATATCCTTGTCAGCTTACTTATCAGACAGCTCTGATGCCCTTAGCATCTTTTATCAGTCTTCCCTGCTTTGTAAGTCATTTACTGTTTCCATAGCAATTCTTCACGTTTTTATTTATTGTGATATTTTTTCCTATACTTTCAATTGCCATTGATTCCCACTGAATATCACATATTTGATTCAAACTTAAATATTTTTTTCCATTGTAAAATGTTAGTAAATTCATAAGGAAGTTTTTATTTGCTAGAAAAATCCTTAACAACAGTTCTATATTTTGGGGTCTGATGTAAGTGACTGAGGCCAGATTTTTTAGTGTTTACTAGACAATTAATTTCACAGAAGTACAGAAACCAAGTGCTAGAATAAGGAATGTTATTTTGAGACTGCATTAAAAACATGAAGAGGAATGTACTATGATTGTTAAACAACCACAAGAATGTTTTTCACTCATCACATTAATCAGTTTTTTTATCTCCCTTTTTCAAACAGTATTTTTGTCCTTTCAAATAAAATACTCTAGGCTTTTGTCACAGGTCAAACACTTGACATTTTTTACAGTGCGTTCTACAAGGGCCAGCTCAGCAGCAGAACTACATTCACATTAGTACCAGCATCACTAGTGGACAGAGCTGTGATTTATTAGGCAAAGGGGAGCAGCAGGGATTAATTGGTCATATGAGGACGCATAAGTGTGAGCGGAATGCATAAACAATTGAGAGGTGCAAAGGTAGCTTGCTCCTCTGGCATGTCCCAAGGCACAAGATAAATGCCATTATTAATAGATCTGAGATACAAGAAATGCAGTATGAATTACATATGTAAATTCTTCCTCCCTCAAAATAGTATCCTGACCAGAAACATTCCTGTATGAAATAAACTTTTTGTAGTTTGATAAGATATAATTTAGTAAATTAGAAGGTAAGAAACTGTCTTTATGTTAATTTCCTCACAATCAATTAGGTCTGTGATTATATCTTTTTACATCACCACCACCACACCAAAGATAAAATGCAGACTTCAACATATTTGAAATATTGGAAAAGCCTTTTTTTTTTGCAATTTGCCCATAAGGGCATATATGTATGATTATACAAGAATTGATGACATTCTAGAAGAATTCCATATGTATTCAATATGTACATTTCTTTAAGGACAGTAAGATATTTTTAAAAGTCTTGGTGAGGGCCAAAGGACATTTGCATGTATCAGGCAACCACGCTTCAAAAGAGCTGGCATGGTATCCTCAGTAACAGCTGCAGATATAATGCTAATAATATTGTAAAATGAGGCTTTACATATCAAAACAGCAACTTTTCTTTACCTGCCCTTGATCTCTTATCACAACATATTTAGTAACAGCCACCAGTGTAATCCTTCAATGTGACCTATATATTGAATTAGAAGGTGTTCCCCAGAGCTGTATTTTGGACAAGTTAAAAAATAAAGAAAGGAGGAAAACATCCACCCAAACCCCTCTAGCCTGGAACAGATGGGGTCCACAGAAAACTACCCTCCTAAATGTCAGCTGCAACTTGGAGACTGGCTGGATTTTGTCCACCAGAATACAGAGGTAACAGTGACTTAAAATTATCACACACTCCGTGTGGAGCCTGTAAAGTATGTGCATGACTGCTGGTAGTTTCACAAGTTTCACTGAAGCAAGAAATTAATATGTGCTTGCAAGTTGGTGCCCATAATAAAGTATATATTGATATTGGAGTTCAAAACAATAATCCAAATCTATTTTCATTATGCAAATCCATTTGTTTTGTTGAACTGATCTGCCCTCTATTACACCCAAGCACTACTCTGGAAGAATTTCAGTCTGGGAACTCTCTACAATTTATATTAAGAAAAAATTAGGATTGCTTCTGTCATTTCTGTCCATCAGAAAAAAGCCTCATTATCCAAGTAGGCTTGTAATATATTGTTATGCCAGATGTATTTTATTACCATTGATTTATCCATAAAGGCAATGTAATTATGGCTATTTAAATATTGTCCTTCAACTATTTACTCATCTTCTGAAGAAAAAGTAAGGCATATCTGAATACAGACTGGTTGATTTTGAGGTTAGGTATTGAGTTTGAGATGTGGTTCTTTTTACTGCTTGTGGTTCTTTTTACTTTTTATTCCACATAAATAAATCAGAGCAGCCTTACAGTATATTGAATGGAAACTGAGAGACAGTAATCCCAGAGGCAATCAGAACTTAATGGATTTGTAAGTTTTGAGTCTCCATTGGAACTTTCCATCTTTTTATTCCCTGCACCAGAAATCACAATTCTTTATAGCAGGGGAGAGCCTAAAACTATTTGCAATAATGGTAAAAACTAGCAGATACTTTGTGAAGTCAGGCCTGTGAAAATACAAAAGGTAAGTTTTACTTTTATTTCAGACAAATCACAAAAGAGTAACAGAAAAGTAAGGGTTTATTATCAAGATCATGTACTGCCATTTGGACACCTAAGTATGAGAGCAATGGGATGCAATCAAGATCTTCAAAGGCTTGTGACAGAAATGTGGTATGGGAAGAAAAGAAAAACCTGTGTTTAGCACAAAGGCCACAGAGACAGTTGGACATTTGATTCAATTAATTTTAAAACATTAGGAATAATGTTAAATAGCTTTATCCATTGTTTCTGGTCACAGGGAGGCTTTTTCCAGTTTTTCTAACATGGCTTTTTGCAGAGTTATGAAACTCTGGATATTAAACTGGTCAAAACAGACATTTTAGAGCTCAGCAATATTTGAAGAAAATGCAATGTTGAGGGAAGAGTGAACTCTTTCTCTATAAAACTTTTTGAAACCATGTGAAAGGAATGACAGTTGTTTCAAAGATACACATAAATTTCAGAAGCAAGAAATAACAAAGTACATCATGAACACTGTTCTGTAATTTGGTCTAAAGATCATCAAAACTCATGCAGTAGAAGTGTTGACTTACATTCACACACACCCATCTAAGGCCAACATCAGCTCTACATTTATAAACTAGGTTAACCACAGAAATAGTGAATTTATTTGTACCACTGTACTTGATGCCTGGACATCAAAGTAAAGTGTGTTCAGAAAGAAGCACTACGTGTTCAAAAACCTTTCTTTACATAAAACCTTGTTTTTATTGGACATCAGTGAGTCAAAGGCAGATGGTTGATCTAATTTTAGTTAGGGACAGATACAACCCACCAGCGGCCAGGGTAGTCAAGGGTAGCCAAGGTCATGGGCCCCAAGCAACAAATTTATTTTACCTCATATTCAGATTCCAGTGTCACAGTGTTCTGTTTTAATTTTTCTTTCAAAGCTGGATCAACCTGAAAGACAAACAAAAAGACAGTAAAAATGTTTGCTTTTAAGAATATTTTTTAAAAGAAAACTTAACCTCAAATACATTCAATATTGGTACATGCAAACCCTCCTCTCCTCTAAAAGAGTTTATGTGCCATTTGTTCAGATACCAGGATGACGAACACAGCACAAGAATTGGGCTGAAAAGAAACAGGTCAACTGCCAAATTATTAAATTCCAAAGGAAAACACATTTTTAACTATAGCCCTGCACTTGCATTACCTTAGATACTCAAATCTGTACCTGTTTAGTTTAAAAGTGTTAAACTGGACAAAGCTTAAATAAATGAAATGAGCACAAGAAAGAGAAAATTGTGATTGTGTAACATTTATACTCCTGAATGTTGAGTTCAGTGAATAGATATACAATATAGCCTGGTTTTCAAAGTCTAACAATGAGGTGAATTTCCAATTTTCTGGTGAACATATAGTTCCTTCCTAGTTTTGATTCTGTACTGACAGTGCTGGTATTTCCTGCCACCTTTCAGAGATGCTTATTGAAAGAACAAATCTAAGAACAGACATGTCAATGAACCACAGCAGACACATTTCACGTTTTAACTTCTTCTGAGCCCGGAAGAAGTGATGTTCATCCCTCCCTTTGCTAAAGAACATCTGTCTGCCACACGTCTAAGAGTAGAAGCAAAGGGAAAAAATATAATTAACATTCTTCACGCTTAGAGAAAGCGTTTTACCTTCTTCTCAAACAGCCACATACACAGTATTCAGACATAGTCTTTAGGCAAACTAATTAAAATACCAAATAAATCCACCATGAGAGAACAATCTCATTTTTAGAGCTTAAAAACCAAAATAGATGTGTGTAGTTCTACATCCCTGGTACACTAGTCCAACTACAATTAATTCAGTGAAGAAAAGTTGTTATTCTTAACTTGCTGCTTTTTTGATCTGAACGAAAAGGGCTCAGTTACCCTCGTCACAACTAATATTAAACATGTACAAGAATTCTAGAAAACAAAAAGGAGGGAATACACATAACAGAATTTGCCTGGTCAATGAGAAGATCTACTTTCAGATTCTCCCCTAACACAAGTTCCTACTCATCAGAAGTACTTAAAATACACATCTAGTATCTGTATTGATGGGAATTGCTCTGAAGAATTTCCCTAGGCCATAATGTTCCCCTTGATTACAGACACTGTCTGCTAGTTAGCATGCAGCCTGTGAGACCTCAGTTCCTAAGGACGGATGCTCAGACAGGCAAGTCTAACACCATCTGTGCATGGCCAGAGGTTTGATTTCCCTATCTCATCAGCGATCTGGCCATAGAAATACACACAACTGCAACCTCCAGACTCATTACACTTGGGAACTAAGCCAAAATATCTAAAATGGTTAATGTTCGTACCGGATACAGCTCCCATCTTCTTAGTAATTTAAAAAAAAAATTGTAAAACAAGATAGTGTCTCTGCACTGGCCCTCTACATCAAATAAAAAAATGAAACGCTCCATCTCTGTCTTGACATTCAAGGCCTCTGTAGAACTGCCCCTCATTAAAGATGGATTGCCTCTCTCCCGTGACCACGACCTCCAACAACAGCCATGCTTTATTAGAACAACGAACCCATCCATCACATGTGCAGAAATGCAAAGTCTTTGGGCAGCCAGACAGGCTTTGAAGCTTGCTTTCACAGAGAGAAGTGTGATTGTGGACCTCACTGTATTTAGAACTAAATGCAAATACTATTTGTTATGCTTTGTGTTCTCACAAGACACATATGGACAAGGGGAAATAAAAGCTCCGGTAAGTAAGGCAGCAGGTTTTATTTCATCCTACATTTTCCCTTCATCTAATAATAAAGCAGACAAAGTATCATGGTTGAAACGATCATTTTTACCTAATTAACTTACAAAGACAGTTCAATATCCCCATTATCAAGTTTTATTTTATCAATTTTTAGTGTATTTGTTTAATGTGTGGTGTTTGCATGACCACATTTGTGTAAGGTAAAGGCAAATAATCAGTTAAGCTCCCGCTGCTTCTCCTTCCTTCCAGCCCTTTCTGTCCTCAGACTTTCTCCTGTCTTCATTCTCCTCTGCCTGCACAAAGACAGCTAAAACTGAGACACAGCATTCCAGCTTGATACTGTAGCTTTAATATTAACTAAAAATGCAGAAATGAAGGAGCCTAGTTTAAATTTCTTTTTAAAAAATACCCTGTAAATGCGAAATGAACCGAGAGTGCTGCTTCTTAGGAAGCAGGAATTTTATTTGGCAAATTAACTTACCCAAAAAAACTAGTTAAACCCTGTTTTGAGGGCAAACTACATACACATCTTGAGCTCACTCTGTAAAACATGTTCTTTTGCTCCAAGTTCCACCAAAAAAAAAAAAAAAAGTAAAAAAGAGGAGCAAATATGTATTTCCTCTTCTCTTGATCTTTTTTGTTCCCTACATACATACTTACTCTCATGGAGTAATTTAAACATATTTGAGCCCACACAGCAATTCAGTCACCTGCACATTCTAACGCCTCGACTGCAAACCCCTGCTTTCCAGCTACCAAATGAGACAGATGGGTTACAAATTGTTTTAGGAATCCACATAGAAATTGAGAAAAAGTATATTATAAAGTTTTGCTTCCACTGTGTTTGTACAATGCTGCTCTACCTTTGAAACATCACAAGAACAAGGAAAACAAAATGATGCTATTTTTATTCCGAAAAGGCAGAAAAACATCAATATGAGCCACAATCACAGATCATAATCAGGGAACACTTAAAATGGGGGCAGAGCCAGGAAAAGTGCCCATGCCAAAGCAGTACCTCCATTGTATTTCACATCTACCACGAGATCCAAATACAAACATACATTTTGCTTCCATGATGACTGCTATGCCAACACATACTGCCAAATGAGCTAGAAGTATTCAGCTATGTACTGGCAAATGAATCTTCAGCTAAATTATGGATACAGATCTGTATTAGTAAATATGGTGATGGCAGCAGACAAAGCCCAAATGCCATAACAGCCTGACAGTGTCCCCTCCACCATTACTTAGGAGGCAGAAAGGAACAGAAAAGATATTCCTTTACACTAAAGGACTCTTCTTGTTCAGCAAAATCTCAGATGCTCCTTTAAGATCCATTTAAATTCAAACTTTGTCTCTAAATGTAGAATTCAAAGATGTGTGCATGTATAATTACAGCATAACTTCACAAGAAACTCTTACTGAAAGACTACTGAAATACTTGATGCAAGTATTTAGACAACCTTCATGAGATGCTGTCTGCAAGGCTTTGAAACCAATACTATAAATACAATTTTTAAAGGCTTTACTTATTTTCTTTTTCTGGGGTGTTTTTTTTTTCTTTTTAGCACTTGCAGCAAAAATGAATGAAACGTTCTCAGTATTTTGCATTATACAGGCTTATCTCATATTACATCAACTGAAAGGGCAAGGGCAAGTGCAATATAGAAAAATCTCAGAAAAGGATTAAGAATCCAGGTTTCAAATTAGAATTTTGTCCCATTTCACACTCCCACCTTTCCTTCAGATTTACCCTTACTTAACCTCAAAAGGTTCCCAAAGAAACAGACTTTAAAAAGATTCTTAGATGGCTAAAAGTAATAGAAGTTAAGCACAGAAACATTCTTAGAAATCTTAGCAGGCAGCTACTTGAGGCTGTAGGTAACTAAAAACCTTTTAAATTATGGCTGACGCTTCTCATATTAAGGCTGATATTTCAGTTTTTTAATTAGAATCTGGACAGCATTTCTAGGTGGTAAAAATGGTGCACCTTGGGGTGCAGACAAGTGGCATCATTACACAGCAAAGCAGGAATACCTGGTGCTTGCAGCCCCTGCCAAACCAGGGACTCCTGCAGTACCGTGTGAAAAATGTACACTCATCTCAGTAAAGGGAATTTTTTGTTTGTGACACAAGTATTTCTGGTACAGTTATAAACCTAAAAGTGCTGGTACTAAAAAAATTCTCCAGCTAACCATTTTGTATTGATACTCAGTGACCACAGTCATTTTGGCTCAGAAGCAAATCATATGGGCAAAGAGACTGAGAAATTTGTGAATGTCACTAACTTTAGCTCCAGGATAAGGAAAGGATAGCTCTTCCACAAGGGAACCCAAAGAACACCTTTTGAAGTTTAGAGGTGTGGAACACCGCTCCGTTTGGGGACAGGCTGAGAGCATTAGGGTTGTTCATTCTGGAGAATAGGCAGCTTCAGGGAAACCTGACTGTGGCTTTTCCATAAGGGGAGCTTACAAGAAAGACACAGACCATCTTTTTAGCAAAGCCTGTAGCAACAGGACAAGGGCTGATGGTTTTAAACTAAAAGAGGGTAGATTTAGACTAGGTATAAGAAAGAAGTTTTTTATAATGAGGGCGGTGTGACACCGGCCCAGGTTGCCCAGAGAGGTGGTGGAGACCCCATCCCTGGGAACATTCAAGGTCAGCTTGGATGGGGCTTTGAGCAAACTGATCAACTTGAAGATCTCCTTGCTCCTTGCGGGACTGTTGGACTAAAAGACATTTGAAAGTCTCTTCCAACCCAAACTAGAGTACAAGTCTATGAAACACAGGAATACAAAGCAGATTAGCAGTGTCACTCCTGTTCAGCATTTAGAGAGAAGGAGCAAGTTGACTCACATTCTAATTTTCAGGGTAAAATCCCAATTGTCCACAGTACACATATGCCTGGATCCGGAACTCAAACAGCCCATTTTCACAAGCAGTCCTTCTATGCTACAAATATTACTATTTATTTGTCCATGTACTATTTGTGGCCATGGGCTTTAGAGCAAACTAAGACTTGAATACATTACATCTTCTAAAATGATGGGTTTGGTTACTACACAAGGAAACTGCCAGGAGACGGCCATGTCATGAGAAGAGGATTGTGCTTTTAACAGTCTCTCCTCACATAAGTCAGTGCAGTACATTGTATACTTGTGTCCTGGCATGTACTGACCAAATATTTGTATGCCAAAGTCTTACAGAATTTTCCCTCTAGCAAGCATTTCCAGAAAACAGTAGAAGATATTTCTACTCTAAAACTCGTTTGTTATTTTTGCTAAAACATAAGTTTCTGTTCCTACCCTATCCTCCACAAAATAATATCCTGCTGAGAAAAATTTCAGCTTTGGAAATGGAAGAAGATGGTGGCCTGAATTTAATGAACATGAATTATGATCCAGATTTTTATTTTTCCATCTGTCCCTCCCAGCATAAATAGATGGGACGCAGTTTTCCTGCAGTATCCACAATACAGGCAGTCCACAAAATTACTGTTTGTATGAAATTTTTCAATTTGTTCTCCCCACCCATTTTTTAAACTTAAGAGTAAACCAGAATCACCAATTCTAGCTCTCCCATAGCATATCTTCTTCAAAAACATTTATCATATGTCTAACTCCTCTAAAAGGAAAATCAGCAATCTTGAGTGGATCAGTCAACTTTAGTCTTCCTTGAGAAGACTCCCATAAATTGCTACAAAAGTCTGTGTCATAAATATTCTAGGTTGTGGTTTATGAGCAGAGTGAGAAGCTGTAGACAGGAGAGGATAAATCCCAGGACTCAGGAAATGCAGTGTAAACTACAGCCAAGCTGAGTGCTGTTCTACTTAAGAAATTAAAGGAACAAAGCTTGTAGAGGTTGTAAGGTACAACAAGGGTTGTACTTATGCCAAGCTCTTTGGCATACAGTCTTAGGTAAAAGAGAAGGGCAAGGCAAAACACACCATTTTTGTGCAACTTCATTCACAACAATCCTTTAACTACATTATTTAAATATTTAATACACAAAAACCACTTACGTAAGGCTACTTTCTTGCCTGTGAGGGTGGTGAGGCATTGGAACAGGTTGTCAGAGAAGGTGTGGATGCCCCATCCCTGTAACTGCTTGAAGCTGTGTTGAATGGAGCTTTGAGCAACCTGGTCTAGTGGAAGGTGTCCCTGCCCATGGCAGGGGGCTGGAACTAGGTGATCTTTGAGGTCCCTTCTAACCCAAATGACTCTATGACTCTGTGATTCTATACTGCATAGAATAGGATCCAAGGATATCGACTGGATAGGAATACTTATGAACAGTGGGAGGCAGCTGAGACTAGATGTAAACCCTAGCTTTGTGTCCTTTGACTTTTTCCTATGATCTGCATAGAATACAGACAGTTAAACAAAAAACCCGTTTCATCCAGCCTCTGACAGAAATCGATGCAGACATTTCCTAAGGAGCAATATAAATTGTTGTTACAGCAGCAGCAGTTCCCAGAGTTACAGTACACAGTGCACTAGTGATCTCTCAAAATCCAAACCTTGAACTTGCTTCCAGACTGATCAAAAAAAAGACCTACAATCCAAACTCTAGACCAGACTTCATGTGATAATGTCAAGGGAAATGCAATTAAGTTAAAGGCTAATATGATGACCAAACTATCCCATACTTCAGCAAACATTTAAGCATATCTAGATTTCTCACATACAAGGTCAACAAAACTAACAAGGATTCTAGAATTTTCAGTTCTGAGAAGAAAGTACTCATCATTTAATTAATTTTGGTATGCTTTCACATCCAGTTTGATTTTCAGTTGCACATTTATTTATATGATTTATACCAAATTAGTGCTGTAATCCTTGGCTGTGAGTATGCTAGCATAAATTTAATTTCACAGTACAATTCAGTACAAAAAAGAATGTTCCTTTTGGTATAATAAAAAGGTGTAAATTTGTGATGCCAATATTTAGGAAAAAGCCCCACCCTTTTTGCCTCTAAACAGAATATACTTTAACAGCTAGAAACAATCCAAAATGCAACTTTGGGTGCAACTCCAGCAGAGTCAATTTTTTTTGGTCATATTTTTTGAAGATGTCTTTTCAATGGCTATGTACCTACTATGCAAGTTAAAGTTGGAAAACTAGTGTAAATACAGTTTATAGGGGTTTTTTTTCCCCTTATGGCTTCCTTAGTCATATCCTAACTTTGCACAGAATCAGCCTCTTTGTGGTAGATCTGAAAAACAGGAAGGTCACTTCCGTTTCTGTTCAAAGCACGTAACTTCAAGAGAGAAATTATGAATTGGCAGCTGAAGGCAGCATGCAAGCAGTCTGTGTTATCTCACCTGAATCTGTTCACTGCTGTACTATCAGACAGAACAGGATTGGAGAGGGTGTCCTTGTTACTTCTGTACATCAGCAGGAATAGCTGTGTTCAGGTGCTCACTGACTGTTCCATTAGGCTCATCTGTAAACTATTCTTGGCAGCAGCACACTTGAACAATATAGTGAAACCAAAGGCACTGTACAATATCTAAACCACTATTTTTCGCTTGATGTGTCAGTTCAGAAACACAAAGGAATCCATTTAAAGGGAAAAGTCTCTCTCATAGGAGACTAAACCTTCAATAAAGCACTGTAGCGTCAATAAAATAACACCAAAAAAATGCTCAAAAAACCCCAGCTTCCAAAAAACTCCAATCAACCTTCTCATGTAGGACCAGAAACAGTCTGATCCTTCAAATATAATATAAAACATAATACAGTTTAAAAAATGCACAAGCACACTTACAGATTAGGCATGCTTTCCTTAATCAGAGTTAAACATCTATAAATATACATGTATTTTTTTTCTTCTCTAAATGTGTAAATTAATGCCTAAGCCCTATCTTGAGCCATGTGAAAATATGCTTGCTACCCCCATACAAACAACTCCAGTTTCCAGAAACCAACATCAAGAAAATAAACATTAACATTTTTTTCTCACTGAAAATAATCAAGAATATAAAACAAACCCAAAAAATCTGCAGTTTTTAGCCCTAAAAATAGTTTAAATTATATTTTAAAATTTCATTTTGATTTACATATGTTTTTTACAGAAATCTATTGAGTACTGAAACAAATTTTGACTTTTTAATGTCTTTTTGAACAGAAACAATTTTTAGAATCCAGTATGAATTTATCAAAATTATTTTCAGTGCAGTGCCCTGAAAATGCATTTCTACAAATAAATTACCACCAAAATTTCGTAACTGTCATCTTAAAATCTGCACGTGTTGAAGGAATTAACACTCCTCATTCTACAGTTCACATTGCATTTAAGTAAAAATACTTTCCACACTGACATCTAGTGAAGTTTCACAGTAAGAAGAAAAATCATATTCTAATACTTTGCACTTACAAAAAGCTTTTAATTTTCCAAATTACTTATGCTTTAAATTACTAGAATTTGAAACACTTGTACATCACACACTATTTTCTTTTGAAAGATATTTTGCCACTATTTTTAATAAATAACATGTTTACATGTCAAAGGATCACACTTTCTGATGGGTACATTAGAGAAAGTTACAGTGGTAAAATCTGGTATAATTAAGTTTAAAACATAAATAGCAAAGTTAGTGTTTTCCTTATAAGGGCTTAAAATCCAACATTAACAAAACAATTCTACTAAAATCACCAGGAATTATGAATGCAAGATATTTTAATTCATACATTTTAGATATTACTAAGACAACTCATCTCTCTTCTCTAAGCAGTATCCAAAAAGCCTGCATTCCTACAGTCTCTCTGTAATTAATAAGGACAGAAAGGTTCCTCTGGGATTACCCAGTTAGCCTCCTGCCCTGAATCATCCCAGAGCTTAGGCTTGGTAGGCTGTACAGATAGCACACAGAGTTTTTGAGGGTGCAGAAATGGAGAGACTGTTGGGGACAGTGTGTGAATCCCTTGACCCTAGAGCTGCCCATCTACTCACATACGGACGAGATTCAACCTCATATACCTTCCACTCTCCTTGAGCTGCGCTCCAGGGAGGCAAGACATGATGCTCTACCAGCTACAACATTAATTTCAGACCTTATTAAGATTCTAAAGGCAAAGCCTCATTTTTATACCTCATCAAAAAAAAGGCAGTTAAGCACTGCGTGACATAACATACAGGAGGTTCAGTGCTGACTCTGGGGAAAATGCATCACCTATTGAATGACAACCAAACCAATAAATGCTTTCTGCATTGACAGATACTTGAAGAGAGACAGATAATGCACTTCCCCTCTCTCATTAGTTGATTTTACTCTAGATATGAGTTTGGGCTCTGCAATATAGCTGCAGTTTGCAACAGCACCATTTGGCTTCAAATGAGACTTCAAGCCTCAAAACACAAAGGAGAAGAAAGGGAAGGTCCATTTAGACAGAAATTGCACTAAAGTGGAAACATGCCCAGGCAAAAGGTTTTCAACACTTTCCTTGTAAAAATGGTAGTGATCTAGAAGTCCAGAAAATCCTAGGGACTGGGACCCCAGCGCTTCTGTTTGAGCTTCAATCTGCTGACATCATGGCTACTGGCTTCTCAAGATGAGTCTGGAAAGCTGGATGTTTTTTGGTGTTTGAGGGAGGTGTTGGGAAAAACAGCTGGATATTAAATTACATTTTGGCTAAAAGCTGCCTGAAGCTAAGTTACACACTTGTAATCATTTCAATTGCAAGGCAAAAATACCAGTAATTAATTGTGGCAATGTGACAGGACTTAAATAAACCAAACAGAATTCTTGGTAGTATATAAAATGTAAATATCTGAAAGCTATCAACATTTTATGTACTGAAATTAGTTCCACTTGCAATGACATCAGAATGAGTTTCTCCAGTCAAAAACCTTCTCTTCCTCTGAATCTAATCTTGACAACAGCATCACCATCAAGAAGCAAAAAATGGAAACATTGCTTCTGTTTAAAACAAGGAACTCTTAATACTTGCAGTGTATATTGTATTTCATCACAGAGAAGCTCAATAATCTGAGGTAATGTGTTAACACCAAGTCATCCTACAGTGCTGTAAGCTGTCTGTCGTGACAATAAGCACTGGGTCTAGGCGGATCCAATCACTGGAAATCATTCAAAAGTAAACACACAGTGTCAGCCTCAGAATGTGGCAACAAAAATCTTACTGAATCCCAGAGCTGACTCTAGTTTTGCCTTTTACAGAAAAATGGTGGTTTATATGCTACACTGAAAGGATCTCTGAAAAAAGAAAACATACATCTCTGTCTGGTATCATAGCAAAATCAGTAAGCAGCTCTTCACAGACAATGTAGAGAAGTCATCTGAGCTCAAGTAAAATGGATTAGCTTTTGCTGAAATCAATGCAAAAACATGAGCTGGACACTAGCAGCTGAACCTCAAAATCTTCAAGAATAACATGGATAAAGAGCTCATTTCCATACAATCCCTCTGGACTAAACTGAAA
The DNA here is from genome assembly GCA_013397795.1 of Orthonyx spaldingii. NCBI lineage: Eukaryota > Metazoa > Chordata > Aves > Passeriformes > Orthonychidae > Orthonyx > Orthonyx spaldingii. The sequence continues at coordinate 384,677 of VZTJ01003258.1, read as the reverse complement.
CGAGAAATAAAACATCTGAGCATCTGGTACCACCACAATACTTGGGTATGAAAAGCTCTTGCTACCCTTTCATTTTTGTGCCACATTGCAGGTCTGTAATAACTACCTTGCGTAGTTCTGAACCATGGTCAAAAGATGTAACAAGTTCCAAATTCTGCCTGCAAGCAGAAACAAAGTCACTGAAAGGGTACCTGCTTAGCCATCAGTAAGGAGCCAATCTGCCTGACTAAATATAGTTTTAAAACTCTCCACTAAGCAGGCCATGCCTGAAAGCAAGGTCTGCTTTAATTTAGTAAAATGTGCTTCATGACATAAAGGTAATTGACTGACAAAGGCCTTTTTTTTTTCTCACCTTAAGCAATCTTAAATGTATGCCTCTCACCATCTCCATAGCACCAAACATTTCAGTGTATTATTTTCTTAATGTTTGGAGGACCTAGGGCCAAGCTCAGTAATGAATTTAGTCTTTGAAAATCAACTAAATCTACTTACACAAGGAAATTAGCCAGTTTATCATCAGACTTGAGACCCAGGCCAACCTGATCTGCTTAAGGAAAAGAAAAAGAAGAAAAAAATAATCACCAACATCAATTCCTTGCCATGCTGTGCTCGTGCAATTAGCTTAGTGAAACCAATTAAACACATGAAGATGCAGTTATAAATAAATAAATGCTAAAATGCTAGATGAGAAGACTTGATTATTCTGCCAAGTTCAGTGACAGATGCTAAAATGATTCCACATTCCTTGGCTGACAGGTTTAGAAAGGATACCTTTCCCATCCAAAATATTTCACCAGACACCAACTGAAGATATTGTGATTTTGTTCACACTTAAATCAAGCAGGATGTTTTTAATACAAACTCCTATGGAATCAGATTCTCCGGAATACAGGAATACCTCAGGCACAAACAGCAGATTAAATAAGAGTTCCTCTACCTTCAAGCCATCTGCTAGCTTGCCAATAAAGCTCCAGCGAAAGAGTCTCTAGGGCGGGCTTCATCTCACCTAATTTTATTCATCTAAACTTGTGACTTGAAGCATAAAGTCTCTATTTAGGCTCATGTAGTGGTTTGAGTTCGTTCACCTGAGTTTTTTGGCTAAACGCCCGCACACTTACCAGATTTTATTTAATTTTGCTGTGAGATAAGGATTAGGAGTAGGCAAAGCAGGCTCAAACTTTAAAGAATATAAGGTGTATCTCTCTTAAATATGTTTTTTTTCCTGGAGGCGGAACAACTTTTAATTGGATTATACACCCATCAATACTCAAAACTAGCTGGTCACTGGCTCTGTTTCCCAGGAAGCAAGGTGCACTGCTTCCTGCACCATAGGTCACTTGCAAGACTGACCCTTCCTGGGTAAACCCACGACAGCTCTTCCTCCAGTCAGCTGTAGATGGGCATTCCTTGAGAAAGTAAGGATAAAGTAAGGATATCCACTTAAGGATATATATTCAAAAACCTAAATTGTCTGCACGTTGAACTTAGGTAGAGATTTATCTCACCTGTTATTTACTGGTCAAAGAAAATATAACTATATTCATACAGTAAGGAAGGTCATCATCTCACTGCAGTGGGGTAATAATAAAATCTCAAGTTCAAGCTCTCTGCTTTTCAATCCACCAAAAGAGGACATCATATTTCTTGAGTACCTATTTTAAAATTGAATTAAACCTATGTTGGGGCATTTCCTCTCAAATCTCCTTTATGGACTTCCTGGATAGCTATCTCAAACCAGATATTTCATTTAAGACAATGGAAAAATGAACAAGATGAAACCCTGACTTAGTGCACAGCACCACAAACATACATTTAGATTTAGCTCAGCAGATACTGAAATTTCACTTCCCTAGATTTAATAATACAAATAACCCATTTAGAGTCTTTTGAGCATTAACAGTGGTAATTTAAATTGACCTTAACATTGGTGGGGGGTGTTTGCACACCAGGAAGCCCAGAGGATGAGTCTAAATCCATCTAAATCCATTTGGAATAAAATAAAGCAGAAAGCCTGCAGAACACACAAGGTAATAAACTGCATGGGACGATCTGGGCTGGCAGCAGTAGCATTAAGCCCATAAATTGTCATTAGAACACTGTGGACTTTGCCAGTCCAGTCCAATCACAATGACTTGGCCTATTCACATTACTCCTTGAAATGGTGAAGTCCATCAAGTTTTGGTCGGACTGAGGATCTTGGGGAACACCAATGTGCAATAGGATTTCAAACACGGATGCTTATCCACTAAGAACTGCAATAAATATATCTTGCAGTTTTCAGTCAATAGAAGAGTTTGTGGAAGAAAATTTAAAACACACATTTTCATCTTGTTACCTATTTCAGCTAAATTCTTAGTATCTTTGATAGCCTTTCAAATAGAGCACATACTGGTTTTTTAACATAGAAGCAGGTCCTCAAATAAGATAAAGAAGTCAGCTGGCAGTAAACCAGCTTCATCTAGTAGCTTGCAGTATGTATAGTAGTGGGGACAATCTCTGACATTCCACAAATCTAAGTAAAAAAAAAAAATCACATGATTTGTGTCATTTTAAACACTACAGACATATTCAGAGGTTTAAGTGATTTTGTCTTAAAATTTTCACCTCATATGAAACACATTATTTAAAGGAAAAAACGATGCAACATATAGAAACATGACATTATTCATAAACCATAATAACATTACACTAAACATTGAAATTACATTTTATTCTGCAATGCTTCTTTTATCTGAAAACAAACAACAGAACAAACTAAATTAACAAACCAAACTTCTGCTGGGGCACAGAAATCCTGTCCAGATGGACTTTATAGGCAGGTAAAAGCAACAACCAACAGACAATTTCTACTGCAGTACTTCAGGACATGTCCATATGTGCACCTCCTGTAGACATAGCAAGGCAGTTTACCTAAGGACAGCGATACGAATGTGCCAGCCAGCAACAAGGGACGGCGTTGTCCAGTCACTTGCAGATGTATTCCCTTTTTGGGTGGATGTTGAACCTCATTTAAACCTCACCGTGCTGCTGCAGCTGCAACCATCTCAGCTCAACAATGTGAAACTCTTTGCAGTACGTGTGTGAATAGAGCAATGTTTTGACAGCAACACAAAAGCATTCTAACAGGCAAATATACCACTTCTCAACTATCCACTTACAACAATGAGAAAATGCTGGACCAACTTCATACACCTTTCTGAGGCAAATGTGTTTTTGCTTGACAAAGGTCTCATGGAAACCAGTCAGTTCTCTGCTCCTGTTTCTTCCTAGCTATTTCACCCTGACCCAGAACAGTTGAATTAATGGATCTCACCTGAGGAAATTTTTTAATACTCATATGGATTTAAATAATTACTTTTATTTAAATTAATTAACTTTCCTATTTCCTATGTAAAGTAGAGCAGCATTAATTACCTATATTCTACAGACTAAGAAAATGAGAAAGGAAGAGAGGAGCTCTGTAGTGCGGGAGGTAACTGAAGAAAGAACCAGAACAAGATGGATATAAAATTTCCAGTGAGATCAGTGGGTATAATTTAAATCATATGCTGCTGTGGGTCTGCTGACACCCACTCATGAGATTAAAGACACAATGTTAAAGAACAGCACTAGGGACCAAGCAGCAATATTCTGAACTGTAATACTGAGTATAACCAACCAGGCAGACAACGCGCTTACATCACTCTCAAGCCCAATTATGACAATTGCTGTAAACCAGAAAAGTCAGAGTGCCACAAGTGATCATGTTAATCTTCTTTTCTCTTTCACTTTTCACAGGTCAGCAAGGTTTCCAGAATAATCTTCTACACACCACATGTGCTCTTTTTCCCAATTCAAGGTCCAGGATCATAAAATGGAAGCTGAGATCCTCACAGTTACATAATTTCATAAATTAGGACCTTAAGACAAAGCAAATATACAATAAATGAAGACTGGCAATTGCAACACTACCACCCTGCAGATGTCAATAAGCAATGCCTCATGGGTAACCACATGCCAGTGAACTGGTCAAAAACACTAGCTAAGAGATTTTAAAGGCAATCTTCAGTCTGCATAAAGCAGGCTTTACACTCCCATGCTTACTGAGCATACTTCCAACCACCACCACCACCCCTTTAATGCTCTTTCTGGGTTTACAGTTTTATCGCTCATAAGAATGGTGAAAAAACAGGTCAGGAACTTTCATTTTCATCTGGATTTTAACTTCTGGAATGCAATGCAACAGTCATACATACTTAAATGCACAACAACTGATTCAAGGGTAAAACTCAGAGGATAAATTGAAATTCTGTCATTTTGACTCTTTACTGCCTCTACTTTCTACCTCAGTAAGACAGAAAACATAAGTATTATTTCTTAGTGTTTTACTTTTGGTGTGCACTCACTTTGCACAGGACAAAGGAAAGCAAACAGGATCTTCATAGTTTGTAAATATAGTGTATGTAACACTATCATACATAACCCACAGCAGGAAATATTTGCAGACTTTAAAGTCTAATTGATGTTTTGTTTCCTAACAAAATGGCATAGAGATTCCAGCTTTCTTATAAGTGCTTCTGCTGCCCATTACCCTGGAGGAACTCACTCAGTCCCATCCCATTCCAAAAGTCTGAGAACCTGCCTTGCAATGACACTTCTTCAACAGTGTCATTCTGGAGCTTAAAAGCTCTCTTACTCTAAAAGGTTTGCTGATGGGGGGAAAGCATGAACTTTTCCAGGTAGTTAATATGTCACTTTCCTTCAATTCTCTACAGTAGCTATTAGCCAACAGTACAGACCACACCACATGTTCCAAGATTCTTATATCCAAAACTAAATCTGAATCAGCAAGTCTCTACAATACCTGGAATGACAATAATGGGTATACAGTAAATTAAAATAATTGATTGTTATATAGTTGAAGAAAACATTTTCAGTAAAAAAATATAAATTAAATAAGCATCTCCAATTACATACACAAGAAGAAAGACAAAGAAAGGGCCCAGTCTTCCATTTATGAATAAAGGCATCTGGAACAATGCCTATACAAACCTACTAAATTCTTCTCTGTTAATTGCATGTGGCTTTCCCATAAGCATACCTGGTTTTCTGTAATCATTTTTGATTTGCATAAATTCTTCCCAGAAAGTGAACAACTACCTAACTTAAATGATTTCTCCATTAATGGACATTTTGGCAACAATAGATAATGGAGAAATCCTTGATTAGTTTCAGGAGAATTCTGACTAGCATAAACAGGCATTACATCAGTAAGAGCCTCAGAGCAAGCTTCCTTTAAATGCAGGACATTAATTGTGCTGAGGAAATATGACTGATCTAGGTATCCTGAGAAGATAAAAGTGTAGCCAAAATGGGTTCTTTTGCTTTTGCAAGAGATGGGCACATCCAAGATACTGATATCCAAAGATGTTACATTAAATGGATGAAACATCTGCTCTTTAGATACTAATAGCCCCTCCTCAACTGCAGCTCTAGGCTCTGTCTCTCTATCCTATACATTGGCTGAGCTGCAGTCCAAGATCCCAAAACATAGCCCAAATGAACAAGAGGACACAATTCCTTTTGCAGCCCGTTCTCAGCCCATCTACAGCTCTAGGCTCTGTCCCTCTCCCAAACCTAATGCTAGCCCCAGTCCAATGCATCACAACCAAATCATACTCCCTCAAATGTCCAAACCACCGTTTTCTCTTGAATTTTAATTCCTTTATCAGGGAATGTTCTTTAATAGTAAGTTTGACATTAATAACATAGTCATTATTACCAATGCAGCTTTTTTCATTAAACCACAAGAATACAAAGTGGCAGCTAGCCCCTTAGTCACTGAAAGTCAGACTACATAGCAGCAGTTCTACTCTAGTGCTGCCTTTGAATATCACTGTTGACTGAAAAGTTGCTTACTAATGTGGTTTCTCCCTAAGCACAGTGTGAAGTTAAGAGTAAAAAAGGAAAAGAACAGGTACTTTTGAAGGCAAAGGATCATAGTTTGGCATCTGAAATGTATTAGAGGATTAGCCACATAAGGATTGTTTAAGTTCTGTCTTTTTAGCAGTTGAATTAGCAAGAAAACAAGTTCAGGAATCAAACTTATAAAAGGTGACATACTGAAGTTTGCACATCCTTAAAATACAATCAAAAAAGATAGGCACTCACGTGTTATGAATCCTAGCCTGCTTTAGCATGGGTTGCTTAAATTTGTGCAACCTCCATTTTTCAGCAGTACAGGGTAAATAATAATCCTACCTTTTCTGACAGTAGGACTGGGAGGTTTAATTCATTTAAATTCTGTGAATGTCTTTTGAGCTCCTTGTATGGAAAGTGTTATTTAATTAAATATTCTTATTATTCTGAAGGAGTAGCTGTAACAAAAAAAAAAAATCTTATTTCTTTTATTGCCTATTGCATTTTACATGTAACTGTCCAACCCCCCAAAAAGAGCACTAGTCCATCTGTCCCTGTTCTGATAAGGATTTATGATAGTCAAACTGTGTTATATGAGAAAAGCATCAGGATTTTAACAGCACTTTTAAATTACTTCTATTAATGTTCTGTTCCTGAGTTTCATGTACATTTAAAACTAGATTTGTTTATCCATTAAAATGCATTCTAGTCTCCTTTGCTGTCTTCTTTAGTGAATTAGAATGGCTTTCAACTCTATTTTTATGAACATAGAAACAGAAATGAATGGAACACATTGCTTTGATTTGCCTCTCTACAAACAAGCCCAAAGCTGGTGTTGCTAGTTCTGAGCCAATACTGCACTGTTTTTTACTTAAATGTCATCTACTTCTGAATAAAATCGCAAGGAAAAGAAAAAACAAAAGAGATGCTACTGACTTAAGTAATACTTGTTAGAGCCTAACTCAGAAGTCTTCTTTTAGCTTTTAGAGTTTAAGAACTCCAGGGTGAAGTAGCTTCCACTCAGAGCTTTCATGTATTACTGACTAATTCAGTGATGCTTCCCTTGATTGTAAATGTTGGGACAGAGTCTCAACAGATCTGAATGAGCACAACTATTAACAGTGTTTTTCCCTGGGCTCTGATCACACTGCAGATCATAGGGGTCAAATGCAACAAACTGAGTATGAATCTGACCAAAAAACTAACAGAAACACAACAGGCAAATTCTTGCCCCTGTTGTGATCCCCATTTCATTGGAGAAAAACTTAAAAGTCCCCAGCTGGTCCTAAAAGGCTAGAAATTATAGAAAAAAGCTACCCAGGAGACAACACTGGAGAAAAGATTTGTAATATTACTCTCCCTGGTCTACAGGTTCTGTCATATACAATTCTGAGCAGGAGTGGGCCACATGGGGCATGGAAGGCCATAGCCAGGTATGCAACACAGAGAACAATGAGGAATTATTAAAGTCATTTACATGGTCCACAAGTGTATAAGAGAAAACAAGGGGGTCTCCAAACTCTCAACAGCTCAGGATCTCAAAGATTTCACCACAGTAGAAAGCCACAGCATCCAGAGTCCTACACTTTTTTTTTTTAATATAAAATGGCATAGAATCTTTAAAAAAGCTTTGTGCACCTGCAAGTCAGCAGCTCAGAGACCAGAAAGTCTCTCTGCATTGCAATAGCCAATCAGCATATTACCAAACCAGGGAAAGCAAGCCAGTATTGCTTTCTGCTGAACTGACACACTCCTTTCAGATAATTTCATATGCAATTTGGAACTAGTGTTACACTTGGAGGTGTAAGTAGCACTAGTAAACATGCTATTTCCCTCAGACAGAAGGTTACAGGTTCGTTTAAAGAGAGGCTTCTTATATACAGTATATTCTGACAGAATGAGTAGAGACTAGCTGCTGTTTCTTTCACAGGGCTTAAAGAACAGGATGTAGCACAATGTCAAAGGTATCTGCTTGTCTCAGTCAATGCAAAGCCAAGCCCAGGAAACCATCTAACATTATATACCCAGTGACAAGTATTGTTTGAAAACCAAACCTTTTAAAATATCAGTTTTCTGAGTCTAAATTGGATACAGTACCCTTGTAATAACTTCCTTCTAGATGTGTTACACTTCTTTCTCAGGATTCAGAATTGCCACTTACAATCAACCAAAGGAACAAAATGTTTCTATTATTTATGTTGATTTTTTCACAGATGATAAAAGGATTCATCATCATGTCAGCCCCTTTGTTGTTACCTACTCTGCCTACTGCCTGTGAGACTCAGCTGTAGCTCAGAGCCAAGTGGTGAAAGGCAAATCCCCTATACCAGGTCAGCTTGTCCTATCAATTCTTTAGAAAGCAGCATGTAGGCATAATGAAATGACAAGTAAAGAAAACGATTTAAACTACCTTGCCATGTAGGTTGTGAACATCGTATCTTATCTGAGCAAATTCACGGAGACCAAAAGATCCTCCGATGAGATAGAGCTGAAAACAAAATGAAAACAGATGTGTTAGGACTATGATGGAAAAGAACACTTTGCACACCTACAGAAAACACTGTGCATACTGACCCAATTCATTTACCAAGGGACTCTACTGTTTTTCCAACAGAAACACCAGGAGCTGAAGAAAATAATATATCAGAAGATAAGTACAGGTGCCTTCTTCCACTCTCTGGGCCTGAATTTCACACATTTCCTTCTTCATACAAAGACAGCTGCTACATGACAGACTTTCTAGGGACTTCCTCTCCTTTTACCCTTTTTTTCCCTCCCCATTCGGTTTCCTGACATAAGGACAGCAAAGGAACCTTTACCTCACTGCCACAGGTTTTATTCTCATAAATTTTCAAACTCTATGGGAAGGTAACAATGCCACACTGACTAACTATGATGTCTGTGGGTAACAGATCTAATTAAGCTTCTGAACAGATCATGACTGTAGCTATAGTTCAATAAAATATTATCACCCAGGCTAAGAAATCATATCCAGCACACCTACCCTTTCATTACTCCTTAGTTATGCTGCAATTTCCTCCATGCCTGTGAAGCTTAAGAATAATAAAGGGAGAAATGGGGGGGAAGGGGGAGGTTTCATATCCTCATAAGAAATCATTATATTACTCTTTTTATGACAGAGTAGTATCACAAAACTGTGTATGTATTTTCACCATTAGAAATGGATAGACCGTTCAAAGATCACGTATTGTTTTGGCAAAAGAAGAGACTTGAAAATTAGCTTAGAAATCTAGCTACTTTGTGTAAGTCAGGTCTCTTGCTACTGCTCTGACCCAACAGAGTGTCTGCTGTTCTCTGTTAATGCAGATGCACAGGAGGCTAAAGGGCTTCACACTTAGAGAGGTACATCTAAGGAAGGTGGAAGCATGAGAAAGCTCTGCTTCTTCACCTGAGTGAAGATTTAAAAAAAAAAAAACAAGCAAAACCCAACACCACCACCCTCTTTCATCATGCAACTTTGCTGTTACAGTCCTTCATTACAGGCTGTTGCAGAACTGCTCTTTTCTACATACTGCTGGCTGATTTCTTACTACATATTAGGTTTGCAGCAATGGCCTGTGTCCAAGAATTGTTATAATTATGCTGCACAGGTAGTCAAAGTGCATGTTCTTTCCAAAAAGTAGAAGTTTGTGTCACTGTGGCCACAAAGAATTAGAAATTAGAAACAAAACCCTGCCTTCTACATTTCTTTAAGCTGCAGGACTGCATTATTTTCCACCAAGCAGGTAAAACTGCTCACAACTCTGTGAACACTCTCTCCACACACACTTAGATGCTCGTAAGGTACAGACTGGTACCCCAGAACTGATGTACTCTGTCCAAAGAAGAAGAAGCCCTTCACCAATAACCAGGAGTTAAAGGCTCCAGAACCTCTTTCTGGCCCTTTTGATAAGCTTAAAAATCTAGCTGATAATGAGAAACAAATAGACACAAATTTTGCAATATGAACACCCAGTTGCTAGGCCACAGACCACTGGTTTCAGAAAGCCAATCGGGAAATCATCACACGGTACCAAGTCCAGCAACTAGACATACTAATGACCAAAAACTGGATGGCATCATACTTGTTCCATAACTGTTTCAAGGGATTAATGATGATCTTGCAGATATTGAAACATCAAAATACTCAGTAGAAAAAAAAAAAAAAAGAGGAAAGAAAAGCCTTCCTTGTGTCAGTATTTTGGTAAGAAAAAATATCAGAAAGCAGAAAAGAAAGTGTTCAAAATGGTTAAAAAGAAGTCAATCATTATTCAAGATTTATTCAATCAAATCAGGAGATTTGTCAGATGAAGATACGGTGGCACATAATGCTGAAAATCTCAAGGATCAGACTTGTAATTGAATTTTAACACGGTTGATGTCTCAGCATAAATTTTCAATTGCTGATCTTCTTTAATTCCTAACAAGTATTATGTTAATTAATAGCCACTGTGTTAATAAACTTTAAGTCCTAATAAACAAAAATCTGAAATGCTATAGACAATTTATGGCTGTTACAAACCAGAACTTATTGCCTTTTTTTCATTAGTATGTTGTCAAAGAATGTCTACAGCAGGGCAAAAGCAACTGCACTAGAAACAGTTCAGGTGCTAAACCAGGCAGAAAGCAGCAATTACTTGTGACATCAATTAAAATTAATTTGCCCAACAATAAACTTGCATGAAATATATCCTGTGATGAGAGGCAATATGAACAATTAGAAGACTTTAGCTTACAAAGCCATGCTGCAAGCTAAAAAAGAAATATTACATTATTTAGCTTTAAAACTCTGTAATGTACACTGCAACTAAGGAAAATCAAGTTGAAGGTTGTTGCATGAAGCAAGTCACATGCTACTCATTTTGTCTCATCACATCCTATCACTTGTTTGACAGCAACCATCCATGCCACAGTGCATTTTACATTTGCAGATACACACTCACCTCCCAATTCCTGTTTTGGAATTCAGGTTTTGGCCTGACACTGCAGTTTTACTCACAACACCTTGGTACTACCAAAAGGAAAAATCCACTTGGTTTGTGGTGTACTTTTGCTCTTCTTACAGCAGAAGCAGCACAACAAGCCTGGCAAGTTGGCACCTTTAGCTTATCTGGCATTACCAGTACAGTTGCCTTTACATTTCCAATACTGCAATGGCTGATTCATCTTACCACGAAACATCTGTTAATCTCCATCAGAGACAAAGCACATTGATGCTGTAAGAAAGTACAAATGCCACTGAAATGTTACACAGTGTAATGCTGGAAGGTTAGGATTAAGATTAAATAATGTTCCAAAGTACAGGATACACACAAAGAATATAAATAATATGTTCACAAGTCCACTTGACCAATGTTCAAAGAACCAAACACAATGCCTGGCTTCATTGCAAACCCAGACCAGAATCAGTCATATTCAGCACTTATTTAATCACCCAACAGCATGTCAATATAGTCAGGTGACAGTCCTGAGCATGAATCGCATTCTACACAAGCCAGAGCAGCAGTGGACAGCTATTCAGTCAATTACCTTTCTGAAAACTGTGTTCAAAAGCCAATGAAAGAGGGTATAAATGAATTTATGCAACCGTAATACCATTAAAGGTAGCAAAGGACTCAGTGACTGACAATGCATGGAGTAGAAATACCAGTCTTGGCTTTAACTGTTTCCTTTCTCTTCTGTTGCATTATGAGCGAAGATATTCTCGCTACCTTAATTTCAGTTAGCTGTATTTACAGACAACAGTGAACCAGCAAGAGCCACCAGTCAAAATAATTAGAACCAGGATAAGACTCAGAATTTCCAGCACCATTATGGGCTTGCTGGCTTTGCATATTCTGTATGTCTCACATACTTTTCTAGTTCCCCAACCTGTAAAACTGAGATAATCTTTACACTCCTTGCAAACCACTCTTCAGTTAAAAAAGCACTACAATGGACAAATTTGCCCAATGTAACCCAAAAGCAACAGTGAAGTCCAGTATGTTCCATCCACTAGTCCAGGCATAAAGGGATAGTAGAAGGTATTCAGGATGCCATATAAATGTAAGTTAGGCTGGCAACATTCTAATGAAGTCAGGATTAAGTTCACTCTCCAGTTAACTGAAGAGGGAAAAGTAATGTCAAATACAATAAAAATTAAAATACATTTTTATTACAACTTTATAATCATACAGATACTTAATGTACATGATAAAATATTAAGGCACTGGCATCTGAAGGGTACTCAAGTTGGAAAGTTCATATATACCTGCATTCTTTTATTGTGAGGGAACTATTCATTTTAATTGCTTCACAATGCAGAGAAAAAAACATTATGTGTGAACATCATCTATCTAGTTACTTGAATGCTTTCAGCAGATTGATGAAATGATAGTAACTTCTCATTTTTTCCTTTACACCTGGCAAAAATCATTAATCATACTAGCTAGCAAGCACTTAACACCAAAGCAAACAGCTTAACAGCACTGCTAGCACAACCCCCATTAAAGATCCCACACTGGATTATTTCTTTATGTTTCAGTGAGTACACAAAAAACTCCCTACAATGTTGTAATGCAATTATGCATGCATGGAAGACTTGCATGTTCCAAAACAAAATGAAAGATAGGATGTGACATAAGAGCACCATCTGTCACATACACTCAGCAACCTCAATAAACATTTTATGTAAAAAAATGACATAAAATTCTCTTTAATAACATTCTTTTAAAAATTCTATTTGCTCACGTCTCCATTGGGAAGTATGTTATGCAATCAGTTATAGATGGCATCAGACTGATCCCTTGAACCGCATCTTAGCATGGGAAATACTTGTATTTGTCACCAACTACAGTGGGCGGTCACTGAGGGCTCATAACAGCAGAACTTAGGACTTATAAGAGATCCCTTTTTTAGTTTCCTGCATAATCTACAGCAGCCAGCTTCACTTCATTGGGTTAACAAAATAATAACAAACTGCTTCTCTGGCAGCACCAGCAATTTGCCACATTATAGGCATCCCTGTTGTTAGAGAAAGCCATTCCTACTACAGTACCAGTTGTGAAAGAGATTATTACAAAGTCATAAATCCCTAAATTAAGCAAATCACAATGTTTAGTGCTGGCAACGCAGATCACGCAGTGGTAGAAAATGTAATGATACATATACAAAGAAGAAACATGGTAATTTTCTGACCTCTTCTTCAAGACTGTTGCTGCAGAGCTCTCCAGCTATTCATCAGGAGCTTCTAAACTAGAGCAGTAGTGAATTATTTTAGTTTAGTTTGCAGTGATCACAGCAAAGAGAGTTTTGGGGGTTCCTTTTTAAAGAACTGTCAGATGTGCAGTGGAAGACTGGTGAAAAATGGCAATTTGGCAGTCCAGAAGACTGAAGCCTCTTTTCCTTAAATAAAGTAGCAGGGCAAATTGCCAGTCCCAGAAAAGACCAGGCAAGTCATCTTAACCTGAAGCGCCCCCCTCTGCCAGCTCTAACTCTCAAAAGTTTATTTCCCACAGCCATTCCTGCACTTGGCTCTAACGCTGCAACTGCCGAGAAGAGAGAAAAACAGTGCAAAGTCTTCTCAGAAAGTTACTAAATCCTCTCCTCACCCTCAATGCAGGCAAAAGAGGGTCTACTTTACTTCTTGTCGGCAAAAAATGGAAATAACTTTCAGTTCACACAAGAGGTCTCCTTTGGGGGAAAAACAGAAACCAAAACTACGCATTCATCAACAGTTATTTCATTCAAAGGCATATCAAGTAAGTGAATGCTCTGACTTAATGCATATGTTAGAATCACACATTGCAGAAAGACTGAACTGCATTACGTTAAAAAATGGATATAGCAGTAGATGACCACATGGATACCATGCTGGCACTCAGGAACAGCAGCTGGTATAAACTGGAGCCAATTGTAACTGAATGATAAAGCAGAGTGTAGTCTGCACAGCATGTAGAACATGTGCAGAATATTAAACTTGGCCCAAGGTATCAGGTTAATTGGCTCAGTGTAAGAGAATGTTCAAAGCAATGACTTTAAAGATTGCAAATATGAATGGCTACAGGCCAGAGAACAAAAAAGCCTCGTCCATAACCTTTCAATCTTACTATTCGATGTCTTATGAGAAACCAAAACCTTTGTTTGTTAAAATGTCCAATTCATAATAGGTTTTAAACCAAAGAAAATGCGTGTAATAGAAACCAATCTAAGAATAATGTAGAAGAGATAGAAAACCATATGTTCCTCAATGTGAGCATGAGCAAAAAAGAGCATTTTCAGCCACAGCATTGTCATTTTGCATTACACACATTGCTTGGGCTGGTCAGACAGCAATGGAATTTCACTCTGCAGCTGCAGCTCTTTGAAATCCAAGTCTATGTTGGTGGTCGAGCTGCAGTTTCTGAACACCACCTTCATTTTCTCATTTTCTTTTACCATCACAACCCCTTGAAGAAGTTGGAAACCTAGAGCAGGTCTAAACACACACAGTGGAATCAGCAAGTCTGTACTTCTCTTTCTGTTCTGAGGCTCAAGAGGGAACCTCAGTTACCATGAGTGACAGATTAGTCCATTCTAACAGCATTAAACAATGCAAATACACTCTTTATGTTTTGAAATGAAACAGAGGGGAAATCTGAAGTACTAAAGAGTGCCTATTTCTCTGTCACGTATATCTGGAAAACTTCTCAAAGATTAAGAATGCAAAATTTAAGGCACTGATTCAAAAGGAGAACTCAGAAGTTTTAAGACCTAACAGTCAACTGAAAGCTGGAAGTCAGTTAATTCGGACTGCACAAATTGGAGTCCACAGAAACCCACTCAGCTTGAACACTCTGGCTTCCACACCAGCATGAACAGTTCCAGAGGTGGTTTTGTCTGGAACAGCTCCACACTGTGGATTCAAACACACACAGATGAACAGAAGATGCAAAGCAGAAACACAGCAGAAATCAAAGACATATCTCATCATAGGCCTAGAGACCCAATGTGTATAATACAAGTCACTGAAGCATAAAAACAACACTCTGTTGTTCACTGATCGGAAGCAACAACTTTTAAATTCTAAAAACAGTTTTGTATTTATTGCTCTTCCAGGCTGCCAAAAATACTTGTGACTTTTACAGGCAATCACAATTTATCTACAAGTACTAGAAGTCAGAATTATCTTCTCATGGGTGAATGTTAACTTCTATTCATCTCTCAAAAACGTATTAACATTTAAATCAACTGTTCTGCATACGTCAAATTTTATTGTAAAGTTATATAAAGTAATACATATTAATAAAAGTCCTGCAATTCAGTATTATGAATTGTTCAAGGCAATAATGTGAAAGATGTTAGCAATAACATTTACATATCTCAGAGTGAAAAATGCTGATAGCACTAATCCTTCTTCAAACAATATCAAGATAATGTAATAACAGTTTCTACTCGTAGACAATGATAGCAACAATAAGATCTCAGAATCGTGAGTATTCCCAAGAAAAACTTTCCATATTTCCAGTGTTCATATCATCTTTTTGTGGGCAGATTCTCCAGAATCTGTGGGGGAAAGTGTGTCTTGTATCTAGCATACCCTAGGACTCCAAATTCAGCAGTTTTTAATGAAATGAACTAGAAATGTTAAATTTAAAGAAATTGATGAAAACTTAACCCATTAACCCTGTAAACTTTCAGTTAAGTAACTCACAGGACAACAAAATACCATGTCATATATCGGCAAAACATTCCTGGGCACCAGTCCTTGGTCCCAGATGACCCTGACTTCACCAGCGAACAAAACTAATCCATGGACATGTAATTTCATGTCCTGATGTCTGGAAAAGTTGTTTTGGTTTTGTTTGTCAAAACAACTGTCTCATTAATGAGAGCCTGAGATGCCACTGACCTTCTCTAATGGTGCCTGGAAGCACTGACCTCATTGCTGCAGCATTGTTAGGGACTTGTTCTAATCTGACCTTTTTTCTTGTCCTGTACATGACATGCAATCTTGGCGGCCCTTGACAAAGTGTTCATCAAAGTAAACTTGCACTGTTCAAGGCAGCAGCGTAGATGGCATTGTAGTACAGTCTGTGCTCATATAATCACTGGTGGAAATAGATTTTAGAAACATATTTATTCATAGAAAAACCTGTCACTGCTCCAAGCTACCTGTACCTTCTCCTTTGGCAACACTAAGCACACCATGTAAAACACCAAAGACAAGATCCAAAAGGAGAAGCAAAGTACTTGTAAAAGGAGTTATTACAGGATGAGGGGAAAAAAACGCACAAACTCCCAGAAAAATGAAAGGAAGTCAAAATCTATAGCAATAGGTATGGAGAATGTTGCAACACAGTGCAAATCTGAAAATCTGCATTACTACATACACAGTGCAATATACTTACTTTAGGTGTGCAATAAAATCATCACATGAACCACAGACTGTATTTTCTTTCTGCTAGAATGTCACTTCAGATACTCAGAATGTAATTTTTCTCTTGAAACATACTGACAGAACTGGAACTGCATCTATACATTAATTCTGCAGCTTGGAGAGTTTGAAAAATCCTTGCCTAGAATCAGATGGAGACACAACCACAGAGGAAAGTCTTGGGAAGTGGTGTGAGCATATGAAACAATATGGGGGGGGGGGTTAACATGTGTTTTACACTCGTTACTACCTTGCAATTTTGAAATCCAGACTTGTTTCCTTAATGATATAGAGCCATCATTTAAATCTGTCAGAAAAGAATAACTTCCAGCAGCCTTCAAACATTCCAAGTGCACCAGAGAAGTGACCTTACATGTTCAGTGTCTCATAAGGAAGCTCTGATGCTGCATGCACCAGCTGTGAGACCAAGGAGCCTTGCACTCTCAGGATCTCACAGAATATCTCTGCAGCAATATGAGATTGACAGACACATCCTTTTTGGTCAGGTAGAGTTGGCTGTGGAATACAAAGCCGCAGAGACTGAAACTCTCCTTTTATAATAGAACCATGTATGTTGGAGATTTGTAAGTTAAGTTAAGCTTCATGTGATAAGGAAAGAGTTCCCATTATCAAGATAGGAAACCGAGATGTGTATTGACATCTCTAGTGACAAAGATGTTTAAGTCACCACAGAGGTGGCACAGCCCTCTACTGCAACAGCAAATCTTAGATACACCTGTAACATTGCTGGAGTTCATCCCAACATCTACATAGCTGTTACCATCTTCAGAAATGCTTTGGGACTACTCACTTGATATCATTCAAGCTGTTGAGACATTCCACAGCATCTCTCTCTCCCGCATGCTTACTGCTTTATGCCACACAGAGATACTGTATCTGCAAAGTTTACAAAGTTACAGGAAAATTCACAAATCAAGGTCTCCTGCAGGTTTAAGTCCTGCCCCCTACAGTTTTGTTGGTGCTCACAAAGAAACACTTTTAGCTAGTGAGAAAGTATGACTGAAAACTGTGATTTACACATCTTATTCTGAAAACTGCTGTCAGTATGAGGTTTAAAGATCAACCAAGAAAATTCCTTCTCCACTGAAATATTCTAACAGTCCCAAGACCAAATGAACAAATAAAAAACTATCAAGATAATTTACACTAAAAAGTAAGAAATATTTTAAAGATTTGTTTGTTTGGGGGGGGTGTATAAAGAGACACTCATCTTTCTTTGAATTAGGATCTCCTTAAACCTGGAGACTTAACAATTTTGGCACAGCAATTTTTAATTCAAATATGCAGTATAACAGGCAAGATATGAAAGCCATTTGATTTTTTTTCTGCCAAAAAGCAAATACGGTAGTGATGAAAAGTTCAGCAGTACTGAAGAGTAGCCCTGCATCTGTCTAGTGAGAAAAGAATTATGTGTAATAATCTAAGAGAAACATTTGGTTTCAGTATTATTAACAAATTCAGCAGAATTTAAAGGGCTGCAAAGGCATGCTCCTTCTGATTCTTTGACTAGATTCACTGTCATTTTTGCTGTAATTGATCTTTTAGCACAATTCTCTTCAGCTTCAGAGATGTCTTCAGAGTTCAGTAGACAGCTGGGTAACTGACAATTGCATGAATTTTCCTTTTTCTTACTTCCTGGGAAGCCTTTGGGCAGCAAGACAGAAACATTCTGAAGTACTCACAAGAGAGAATAATTTTAAGGCAGGGAGACATGAAACCCTAGAAAGAAATATAATAGAATATTTCTCTATATAATATTGTGTCTGGAGGAAAGAGCTCTGTCGTAACAGGAACAGAATGAAATTAGGCAGTACAAAGTCAAAGAAACCAGCCTTAAAAACTCCTACCATGACCTGTGGAAAATCAAGTAAAAACAGTGGGGATGGCCAAAAGTACAACTCCATGCCTGGCCTGGGATGCTGAAGTCCTGGCTCCAGCACTGAAGCAGAACAGAGACAATCTGCGCCACTGCTGCCAGATGCTTGTTCAAGCTCATGTTAAAAACCCTAGCTATGTATTAGAGTGCTCTTTCCTACAGAAAGAGCAGTATTTTCCTAACACATGATCATTTATTTTGGGGGTGCTTTCCCAAGGGATGAAGGGCAAGCACCACTCTCAAAGTACAGAACTTTGTAGACTTTTCTAAAATAAACTAAATCAATTCCTTCAAGCATTCCTTAAAGGTGGAATGTCTACTTTACCTTCTATGTTGCTTTTCTCTAGACTTTACAGTTTATCTTCATCATGGCCAGAACAGCACCACAGAGCTCAAAAATTACTCCAGCTGAGGACAGAGTACACTGCAAGAGTCGTTTCATGTTTTACTCTACTTTTGACAAGCTCCTCCATCTTGTAATAACATTTCTGGTTTTTTCACAATATTACAGCCCATATTATTTCTGCAGGACTCGCTTTACCTCCAAAGATACCTTTTAATTTGGCAAGCACATGGTAACTACATTTTACAGTATCTTTTTTAACATTTTGAGAACTAAAAAGATAAGAAGCGTATCTTTGCCATGCTTCTCTGAAATGCAATTCTTACAGGGAAGATAACATAGAAAGTTTTATCAAAATCTTGTGTACCAGCTGAATCTCCTCACCCACTACACCGGTTAATCTGATATATTTATTATTAAAAAGCAGTGGTGATTTTTTTTTCCTCCACTAGCTCATCACCTCTAAGTATCTATTATGTAATCACACAATATTTTCCCCAGGCTCCACGGAGGTAAAATTGAGCTGCAGAAATACTAAACAGCCTGGTCTTCCCTGATTCTGGAAGAAAAGTAGCAAGCCTCAAATAATTACATAAACAAAAGCACTGTAAGCTAAAACTATACCCAACCTTTAACATATAAGCAAGGTGTTATTAAACTCAAGAATACTGTCAGAGCACTCAAAAAAAATTACATTAAAAATACGAAAAGAAAATAAGTTTGGTCTAAGCACGAAAGCAGCACAGTTCTGGACAGCCTCTCAGGTACAGATGCATGCAGTAGGATATCTGAAGAGCTGTAACACTGTGCTTGATCATTTTAAGAAAGGTTTTATAGGCAGAGTTTGTGTGCAACAGCAGGTAGTGGAGCTGCTGATGCCAATAATTCATATAGTTGTGGCATTATCACACTGTTTTGTTGGTTTGTTTAGTTTACCTGTTTTCATTTCTTACAAATGCCTTCATAAATATTTCGAGAAAAGATACTTCAGTGTATTCAATTGCATTAATAACTTCCATGAAAGTCCTTACTCTAGAACCTCTGTAATATCCTTTTAAAATAATGGCCTTAAACTTTTTTAACTCTACTGTCAATGTCCTTCTTTGGTCCAGTCTACTTTTTCAAGGCCTGCTGCTGAATATTTGAGGAAGATGACACTGATTTCACCAGTAGCATTATAAAAGTGTTAGAATTATCCTTTGCCTTATTCTTTATCCACGTTGAAATTTGCTTACTTTTTGCAAACCAATTGTATATATGGATAATGAGACATGAAGTGCACAAAAAGAAACCACATTGGCCTTGGTGATGCTTTTGTCTTGCTTCTTGAGTTTTTATCTATAAGTGCATCTGAGTTTTTTCATTTTCCCCGTAATGAACACAGGTACCCAGGACCGGGAAGTGCAACCTAAAATGCCCTATCTAGAGGTAATGTGTGTAAGAGTCTTACAACCTTGTTTTATTCCTTTGACATTATTGATCTTTCCTAACCTCGACTACTCTAAAAAGTTATGCCTCGCTCACCACTATGAGCACAGCTGCTACCTATAACCCATCAACTTATTTCACTCAACATCTTTCCACTTATTCAGATGTACAAATTATCAGACCAACAGTGCCACTGCAGTTTAAAATCCATTGAAAAGCTAAAAAAAAGTAAAACAAGAAACACAAGTGGTGTTTTATAGAAAAAGGAAAAAAAAACCAAAACCAAAACATCAGCAAAATGCATGTTCCTCAGCTCCCAGTCAGGAATATCTTTAGGAGTATGTTTTACAGCAGTGTCCCTGAGCTCCGAAGGGCTCTCGCCACCCTCCTCTCCGGCACCCGGGGCCCCGGGCAGCCCCTGCCGAGGCGGGGACAGAGCAGCGCCCACCGCGAACGCGGCTCCGCCTCCGCCCTGCCCGC
>VZTJ01003258.1:310145-362075 GCA_013397795.1 Orthonyx spaldingii | reverse complement strand
CCCGCCCCGCGGGCCCGGCGCCGCCCTCCCGCCTCCGGCCCGGCCCCGGCGCTTCCGGCGGGACGCGGCTCCGCCGCCTCAGCGGCCCCTCCGCCACAGCGGCAACGCGGCCGGCCACGCCGGTTCCGCTGCGGCGCCGGCGGCGGAGCTGCGCCTCGGCCGCGGCTGAGCCCTGTTCCCTCACACACACCCCCCCGACACTCCCATCTCCCACGCACACCCCCGCTCACGCTTTCATTCATAGTTCGTTGACGAACACAGTTGAGAAGGCCTAGCCAGGAGCCAGACCTTTTCATTCCGCAGCTTGCTTTCCTAAGGAAAGAAGATTGCCATCCGTGATCATCTGTTTTTATGCATTGTTATCCCTTGTCCCAATCAANCCGCGGCCCCCGCCCCGCCGCGCTCCCTCGCCCCGGCAGCGCCCTCCCCGCGCCGTGCCGGCCCGCGCCACGCCGCTCACCAGCAGCGGCACGCCGAAGGTCATCGTGCGGCCCCTCCACAGCCTCCGCAGCTTCTCCATGCCCCGCTCCCGCCCCGCGGGCCCGGCGCCGCCCTCCCGCCTCCGGCCCGGCCCCGGCGCTTCCGGCGGGACGCGGCTCCGCCGCCTCAGCGGCCCCTCCGCCACAGCGGCAACGCGGCCGGCCACGCCGGTTCCGCTGCGGCGCCGGCGGCGGAGCTGCGCCTCGGCCGCGGCTGAGCCCTGTTCCCTCACACACACCCCCCCGACACTCCCATCTCCCACGCACACCCCCGCTCACGCTTTCATTCATAGTTCGTTGACGAACACAGTTGAGAAGGCCTAGCCAGGAGCCAGACCTTTTCATTCCGCAGCTTGCTTTCCTAAGGAAAGATTGCCATCCGTGATCATCTGTTTTTATGCATTGTTATCCCTTGTCCCAATCAAAATGAACCAAAAAAACCTTTTCAAAGCAACGTTGGCTACAGCAGTGCTAGTGGACAGCCTTACGCTGACATTTGGAGCCAGTAGTCCTTCATACCTGCTAGGAATTGAATGTGCTGTGCCATCCACCCCAACAGGTCCCAGCTACAGCCACACGCACGGTGGTGGAGCGCTGACCTGTTAGAGACAAGAGCACCTGTTCTCCAGGCATAGGCTGCAATGTTTTTATATGTTACTGTAGCCAGAGGTTCTGCCGTGTTCTTGTGGCCTGTGGCAATGGCAGAGTGGAGAGAGAAGAATGTCAGGTCCTCTTTTACATAGCTCTGAGTCAGTACACAGCCTTTTCGCATTCCAAGTCAGTGCTGATGGCATGCAGGGCAGGGACAAAGTGGAACAGGCACCTGCTGCCTCAACTCAAAGAGTAATTTTAAAACATTTGAAAATGCAACACTGATGATCCCTTCTTTTGATCTTCTCCATTAATCAAGGAAGAGGTATTTAATAAAGGAGGTATTTAATAAAGTTTTCTGAAGATATTAATAAGATAGCACATATATACAAACTAAATTAAGAGGAAAATCAAACACATGTAATAAGATAAGCTAATATTATTGCAATCCAATGTCCACTAACTTGTTCTGAGAGCCTTACCAGTCTAGAGACAAATAAACAGAACTGAAGAATAAAAAAGATAACATAGCAGGAAATGACTACTTGAGTACCTCAGTAACACAAAGGCAACATGGGTCTGAATTCCAGAGGTGCAAACTCTCAGCTGGGAGCAGTGAGGGCAAGAGAACAGGTCTGTGTCTATCCCCATGCTGTGCTGAGCCTGGGATGAACTCATCATAGATCACAGGCTCAGTGCTGGGAAAGCAGCTCACCCAGGGCCTGTGAAAGCACAACTGTCCCTTCAAAAACTTAGTAAGAGTTTGAGAAAAATAGTCCTCAAATTACAGACTTGTGAAGAGAAAGGCAACTGACAAAAAAGAAATTGGTAAGAATAATGTAATGAAATGAAGGAAGTGGCCACTATAAAGACATGCTGAGAAAAGAGGTTATTACTTCCCTCCTCTCATGTCTTCCCTAGAAACAGTTCGTTTTGTACCTCTAATATTCCAATGTTAGGCTAACCTCACCTCCAGCCTTACTGTCCCACTTGAATACTGATAGGTCACTGCTAGAGACATAACCCACAGCTGCTGATGCCCACGTGCAGAACTGGTGCCCTCTCATCCCAGCTTTTGAAAGGACACAAAAGTCCTGGCAGTAAGAAAAAAGGTTAAGAGTTTTTTCCATTGCCATGGGGTGCTCTTGTTAAGATTCATAGGGTGTTCTTTTGTTTTCATTGATAACTACTGTTGGTATCTAAAATTTTCCTCATGGTGTTATGCAGAGAAAGCTGCAAGGGAAAGCAAATGTGTTACTAAATACAAATATGATATAATTGTGTAATAACAACAATAATTTTGTAATAATTGGAAGGATAATAAAAATGCCTAAAACAAACACGCTGTGCCAGAGATGAACAGTAAATTAGGATTTTAAAATGTCTTCATATTTAATAATCTAAAATGCTGTTAAATTACAGAGGTAAAGCCGTCATCAATATATACTTTATTTCCACAGTGTCGCTTTGTTCTTTTCGTTATTGGTTGATCAGTCACCTTAAACAGAGAGGGGTAGGGAGAAACAGTTTTGAAGATTGGAATATATTCTGGCTTTGATTTACAGCAGAGGTTCGATGCCTCCTTGATGTGACCCCTACTGTCATAAACAGACAGACAAACATGAAAGTGGGTAAACAAACATCTGGGGGTTGTATGACATTCACAGCTTGCCCCAAATGTTGTTCCCAATACTTCAAGCACATGTTTATGTACCCAGGTAGGGTAAACGTGGTTTTCTTGTCCAGGTTACCATACAGCCAGTTAAGCATTTTTTACTTTGTGAAGTATTGTGAGAGGGTTTTCTGTGTGAAATGTACCTCTGGAGACCTAGTACGTGAAATGTGCAATGTGGCTCTGGAGCCCATCTCCTAGATATATACATGATACTTTATCTGGAGGTCAGGTGCAGAGCAGAAACACAAGGGTGATGGCTGGCTGGCTTTTGTCACAACAACGGGAACTAGGTGTTTCTGACTGCAGTTTCCCTGGCCTAGACAAAAGCTCTAGGAAGGCCTCTTCTCACTTTCCCCCTGAGAAGGACCTTTAAAATTCACTGCACATAATGTGCTGCTGGCTATTGGCAGAAACGCTGGGAACTTCAGACAAATGAAGCTTGCAATGCTGCAACGGTTTAGGCTGCAATGACTACAACTGCAGGGGAATACAGAGTGAAACAGTAGATTATGTAACATGGTTTCTGGGCAGTGGCATGGAGATCAGGATGGAAATCTTACTAAACATCCCTGGACAAGCCAGACTAATCAAGATTGGTATTGGACTGGTTACCAGAAGCTGCAGAATTGCAGCATTGGCTATGGGCAGCCAAGGTTAATAAGGAACATGACTTTAGTTCAGCACAGAACTTGCAGCAGTTTGTACAGAGGATGAAAATGAGAGGCATGTTGTAAAGGTTTTGTTGCCTAAACACACATCACTTCAGGAGGCAGTGGAGTGAGGCCATCCTGTGAGTTACATTTCCATCCAGTAGATCTCTCCAAAGCCTCCTGCTTCACTAAGGGCATGCACATATAACAAACCACTAAACGTTGTCTGTGCAGACATGATATACATCATAGCCAAGACCTTCAGCCCTGAAAGCACACACTCCTCTATACCTGAGCTAAAGAAACAGCTGGTTGGGCTTAGCATGCGTTTGCAACCAGAAAAAGGAAACAACCACAATTTTAAGGGCTTGTAGTTCTCTCTGGGTGCAGGGTGGATGTCCTGACTTGGTAGTAGCTGTTGAGAACAGCATCTCTAAAATGGCAACTCCCTCTCAACACAGTGTCTGTTCCTTTTTCATCCTCCTTTGTGTAGCCAAGAGAAGTTGCAAGGGAAAGAGAGGGCCTGGATTTCTCCTTTGATTCTTTTCTACACCTTCTGATTAGAATTCCTAGTGAGGTAATTGAGTGGAAGAGTTAGTGTACTTGTCCTTTCCTCATCCTGTGCTTTCTCATCAACTGTCAGAATTAGCATAAATACATCCAAGGACCAGATTCTTGTCAGGAGCCGGCTTAGAGAGGTCAGTGAGCCAGCTGTGCCCATTTTTCATTCCACTGAAGTAGTGCACACAACGGAAGGCACCATGGTGGCCCATGCATTGGAGGGGTCATCTGTGCTTTCCAGATGTGGCCCTAAATTTCCCCCTCCACCTCCAAAAAGGGAGGAGAAAGGAACAGGCTGACATTCTTTGGGTTCACCATTTGTGTTTTACCATCTTGGGTTGGCTTGAAAATAGGCCAGGGAAGAATGGCTCTGAAGCCATGTTTTATGTCTGTGAGTGTAGGAAAATCTGAAGGAAATACTGACCTTCGAAAGAGATTCTCTCTCCTCTTCCTTGTGCTCAGGAAGGCCATTTCCCCAAATACAGCCAAAAATGTCAGCTAGGAGAGAGATTCTCCAGGGCATCTGAGGGGAAAAAGGAAACCAGGAACACTGCCTAGAATTAGGAAAACTGAGAGGAGTCTGTGCCAAAAAGCACCAATATGGTCAAGAATCATTTCTGCATCTACTTAGTAGCTGCCTCTAAGCACCACAGCCCCATCCTCTTTTTGACCCCAAAGAAAAGCCACAGTAACACATTCATTTTCTAGGTTCTTTGTTGTTATTTTCAAGAGCAGGACAGTCATTTGAGCTCTTAAATTTGAGTACTGAAAACCGGTGGTTGTAGAACAGGAGCACCTTTCATTTGTCCTTCACATGAGTTAGAAACCTGATAGTTACAAAAAGGATGGATCTAAGTGCAGTTTGTTGCTGGTCTAAGAGATGAGAAGGTTGAGTTCTGGCTCTGGTTCCTTCACTGGGTGTGGGCAGGTGATTTGTCATAGAGGAAGGGAAAACCCAGCCAAAACAGAGAAGAGACTGCTGGGCTTAAATGGGTAGAGGGAGAGATAAAAAGATAAAAGAGTTCCAGAGAAGGAACATCACAGTATGTGCACTCTGCCCATACGCATGCTCTCATGCCTGAGAGAGTCGGCAGTTCTCCGTAGATCAAGGATTATGGAGGCCCTGGGAGGAGAATACAGTTTAGTCGCCACAATCCTCAGTTCCAGGTTGGGGTTCACAGTCATTTTGCCAAGCAGCTGTAGTGGCAGTCCTGGGAAAAAGGACTGAAGTAGAAAGAGTCTTCCCTCCCCTGTGTTGTCCATTGAAGAGAGAAACCAATGTGTGCAAAAGGGTGTGAGAATAAATAGAACAAGAGAGCAGGGATGTTATTTGGGGACAAACTGGGCAGTTTAGACCCGGGTATGTCTGCAGGTTCGTGATGTGCCTGAGGCTGAGGGGGCTGCTGAGGTGGAGGGGGACTCCTCATCCATTGTGTCCCCTTGTTCCTCCTTGTGGAGGCCAAGGCTGATGTGGCTCTGCAGGGCTGCTGGGGTCAGCCATTCCTTGGGGAGGCAGCTCTGGAGGAAGGGGATGCACGAGCTGAAGTAGGCCAAGCGGTTCACCCAGCGGGGGATCTCTTTCCCACACAATATCTGTGGAGTAAACCAAGAAGAAGCATGGTTAATAGTACCGAAACAAATGTAGAGGCTATGCCATCCCCATCTGCACCACCACCTCAACAGGGTGAATTCTCTGTTGCTCAGAACAGAAAGAAGCATCTCCTGCAGTCAGAAACAGCTGTAACTGCCAATGTCCACACAACTGCTTGACATGTGCAGGGACCCCTGCCAGCCAGCCGTAGCCCTTGTCAGCATCATAACAGAGACCAGGAAAAACAGTTCATGGCCCTCAATGGCTCTGGTGACTCTGTTCTCCGGGCAGTCCATGGGTAAAAGGACAGGCCTGCTGGAGTTTCTCAACCAAGACAATGACATTCCTATTCCAAGTAGCTCAAAAAGTTTGGAAAAATATTTAGGCAGTTGCTGGCCAGACCTTGAGGAGCCCAGAAGCTGAGTATGACTAAGTAGATGGAGATGCCTGAGAAGCTGTTCTTGCTTCTCCCTTTTCTTCCTTGGGCTAACACAGTGGATCAGTCAAATGACAGTATCTGGGGGTCCTTTTCCTATCCTACCATACCACCCTTTAATTTCTCCTCATATGGTATTTCTTAATATGGGGAAAAAAGCAACAAAAAAACCCCCCAACTTAGGTTCTCAGTAGCCCTGTTCCATCATAGATGCTCCTGGCACTGATTTGGATTACACTGTGCTAGCACAGATATTGCTTTCCAAAGTCACATCAAATTCAGCACAATGAAACACTTTGCTGCATACTGCAGACACTTTCTCCTGTAGCATTTAACCACACAGACATAGAAGTGCCAGATTTTAGTAGCTGTATCTGGCTTAGACCACATAAAGAATGTTTCCCTTTACATTTTACTATATCCCAGACACAGAAGAGACACATGGAACTGATCAGCAGGCATGCCTCAAGAGCCCATCTTTAGCAAATATACTGCCCTATACATCAGTGTACAGGGCCCTACACCATTATATTAGAGCCTAAAGTCCATAGCACGTTCAGGAGTCATAATACCTGAATTGTCCTTCCCTCACTGTGTTGTTTCCCATTGAGCAAGAGAGACGGAGAGGAAACTCCACCCCACAGACCTTGTCCAACAATTTACATGAATTAGTGGTTTCACGGTTGTCCATACTGTACCTTTTGCCAATACTAAATTCCTCTGCTCTTCCTCCCACCGTTTCTGACTAAAACTACACTTGATTTAATACTAAGTACTGCAAAAACTAAAAGGGTATTTGTCCGCAGTCCACTAAGGAGATTATTTGGTGAGAAGCCTCTTATTGGCAAGGTAATAAGAGGGTTTAGAGGGTTTAGATGTTTCAAGAAGTTTTCAGGGAGAATGGAACATTTTCTAGAGGATGGGCTATGCCGTGTTATGGCTGATGAGCAGCTGGTCCTTCATGCATATGGCCTGGACAGAACCTCTAATCCCCATTCCAACAGTCACCTTGAGCATAAGGGAATCAGGCTGCTCCAATAGTGTGGAGTTTCCAATGAGGTGTGGAGAAGGCAGCCAACCTGTGACTGTGCTAATTTGACTATGGAATTCACTTGATTTTGACACGCATTGTTTAAAAATCAATGTGTGAAATTGGAGACATTATCATTAGGTATCAGAGAATGAGCAGAGCCATTTAGCTGCTAAAATTACTTGCAAGCATAGACTGTTCTTTACCTAATACACTCCAAGGACTTTTATTTCAGTTCTTACCAATGCTGCATTCCACTGAACCTTAGACACAGCTATATGAATCTATATTTTTGAGATTTTTAATCTGGGGACAATTACTTTATTAACAATTTTTTATCTACATCCTGATTCCCTGGATTCCATTGCTAGAGCTATTGCCTGAGCCTACAAGTGGATAACCTCTCCACATATGCTTGAGACTCATTCATAGAAAATTTGCTGATCCATATGATTTTCTCACCAGACATATCAGACAATTTTCACAAGAATACTGCTGAAGTTTAAAACTGTATTTGATGTGTTTTACTCAAACATTTTGACGTACACTACACTACTTTGACCTGAGCCAAAGTCACAAATTGCACTATGATTTTTCTCAGATTTTGTAGCATTCCTCTTTCTTCCTCTTCAGGAACTTAGGCAACATATTGCCAGTACAGAAAATCACTTCGTTTAGGCTCCTTGTGATGTATGTATGGATGTGAGTTTAGTTCTCAAGCAGTTTATAGTTTTAATAAAGACTTCCTCCCAGATAATAATAGAACAACTAAACCAGGGTGTGAGTCTTTGGAAAATTAGCTGAAACAACAGAACAGCATTAGGTAAGATGGCCCGAAAAGGAAATACCGTTTTTAAGAGTTGGGCTTATTTTCTAAGCAGATCCCCTAGCAACTGAAATAGCACTTCCCAATGTGGAAGCAATGCTGAGATGTTTGCCTTTTTTTTTTATATGAGCTTTTTCACCCAAAATGAATCAATAAGGCAAGGAAGAGCCAGGAAAGAATGAAGATGTGTGGGCATCAGGCCATCAAGCAACAAAGGGCAGTTTGTGAAGCTCAAGGATAATGATGAAGTCAAAGTGGTTTCCCTTATCCCAGTCTTGCTTATCATGTCACCTCTTGCCAGTGTAGCCTCATTACTATTCCACAGTAGAACACAATGTTCAATAGGAGCAAAAGGGCAATGGCAGGGAATGCTACCAACACTACAATCTGCTTCTGTGTTTTTCACTCCTTGCCATAAAGCATATTGTGCTGGAGCATCCAGCAGTGCTTAGCTAATGGAGAAACATCAAATAAACCTGGCTGCTATGGGATTAAGCCAATTGAGTTTAAATAAAACAGCACAAGCAAGATGAAGTGGGTGTTTTCCAACTGCATATGAAGTCACAGAAAAATCTACCTACTGCAGCTCTTCAGAGAAATTCTCCACTGAAAACCACTCAC
The DNA here is from genome assembly GCA_013397795.1 of Orthonyx spaldingii. Lineage (NCBI taxonomy): Eukaryota > Metazoa > Chordata > Aves > Passeriformes > Orthonychidae > Orthonyx > Orthonyx spaldingii. Next base: position 353,615 of record VZTJ01003258.1, on the reverse strand, counting down.
TGGAACAATAAAGTCACTGAATACTGTTGCCACTCATTGTTTCCATCAGCAGAACCCTTTTTCAGATGTTTTTAGAGTTCAAGATTTCACGTGTGTTTTTTTCTTTCTTGCCAAACAAGTGGGGTTTTCTTTTGAAGGGGATGAACTTCTCTGTGCTAGGTCATGTACTAACTCTAACAGGAGATGTAAATAAATAATAAACTGTTACAGGTCAGAAACTGCAGCAAGCACAATTTCTGATTGCCCGAGACCAGTTCTTGCTTCAGGCACTTGAGCAAAGGCTGCACGTACTTGCAGCTTCCACTGAGTGGCACCTGCTGACAGAAAGCCAAGTCTCCCATAGCTGCAGCTTCTTCTGGGGACTCTGAGTAAGAACTGTGAATGACCCAGCTGGCACCTGCAGAGTCAAGTGGAAACAGCCGTTCAGACATCCATGGCTGAAGCCAAATGGGCAGGAGAAATGGGACCTGACAGTTTGGGTGCTCTTTCTAGGCAACTGTCAAATCCACACTAGGATTTCAACTCATCAAGGAACAACTAATAAGATACAAAAATATCCTCCAAGCATCTTAAACTGTATCATTTTGCACCAAACAGTCACTGGTTAAAATGTACAAACTGCTCTGCACCCTCTCGCCTGCCCTAAGTGTCCTAGGAGCTGCCTGTCCTTGCTGGGCAAGGCTTTAACACTTTCCTGTAAAGCTTTGTGGTGAGCAGGGGAACAGCCTAGCAGCTGGGCAACATGGGCTGAAATGCCATTCAACAATGAAAGATGCTGAGTCTCCTGCCTTCTAGAAGACAATGTTTTTGACGTGCTGCATTTTGAGAGGGCTTTGGTTCTATGGGCATATGCTAGACATTATCTGAGATGGTCTAACAGACTGAGCCCTTTTCAAAATAAAGAGAAGGGCTGATCAGTTATAGATCCTAAGAGAAAGCTCTCAAATGTAATAGGTTCTGTGCTGTGCTGGATGATGCAATTGGGGCAATTCAAGCCATGCATAGAAGTATAACTCAAGGTACTGAGGATATTTTTTTTAAGTGAGCCCTCCCAGAGGCACCATGTAGTGCTCCAATCCATGAAAATCAAGATGAGCAGAGGCAACATAATATTCCTCAAACAATACAAGCTAATTACTTCAATTCTTGTCTAGAAACTGAGGCTTGGAGAGTTCAGCACTGAACATCTGCTGAACCACCCACTGCCTCTTCCACTTAGCAGCCTTGCTAAAGATGAGGTGACGTTCACATGGGACATGTATCCATTTGAGCTACTGTACAGTATTCCCCTCGGTGTCTCTTAGAGAATGCAGAGGGTTTTTATTGGCACCTGAGGAGTCTAACACACACCTCAGAGCAATTTAAGAGCAAAGGCTTTAGAGCTCCAGGAGCATCATTACAGTGTTTGCATAAGATGGCTCCTACAAGGCCCACACAATACAGCACAGATTATGCTTCTCAGAATTTCAGAATTAAGGCCATTAGATACAAACTAGCACATCTACCCAGGCAAGGCCTGCAGGCTATGCTAGAGCAGCGAAAACACATACATAGAAAGAGAAAATGGCAATTCAATCTATGCAGTTCTTTGACACACCCAGAATAAACTGGTAACCCAATGCACAGGGACATCTCTTTTGCTACCTTGCAAAAACTAACCTTGTAGCATAACAACCCCGCACCCCTGATCAGCTGCTGCACATAGTGTGTACACTGAAAATAACCTTTCTGAAAGAGAATGGACATAACCACCTTCACAACACACCTGAAGGTACAGTCTCACCTTGGTGGAGTTGGCATGCTAGGATCAATTGCTTGAATCAGATTTATAGTATACTTACTGTGTAAAAATTACAATTTCTACCCTGGGGAATTTAACTAGCCTATGGGGCTCAACAGAATAGATGAAGTGCCGCTGGGCTGTGAAGCTGCCTGCAGCACACATTCAGCAGAGCCAGGAATGGCCTGTGACTTACAGAGGAAAGGGTATAGCTGAGAAACTGTAGATGAGGATAAATGAGCTCAGTAATGAGGCTGTGTTCTGGGAGGTAGCAACCTGAGTCAAAGACAGGAAGGTAGCAGCCAAGTCAAAGGAATTTTAAATTATTTTAAGCAACTGCCTGCAATGCCCCTCTCCTATGCAATCCTTTTTTGTTCTACAATGGAGAGGGCGCTGCAGCTCCTGCGGGTCTTCTGCAGGACCTCGGGTGTTGTAAAGCAGAGGTAAAATCTGCACTGTCTCTCTGAGACTATTCAGGAGTGAGGAAAAAAGGAAAGCATTGAAAGGAGGGATTAATACCCATGGTCTTGTTCCCCTTATGATGCTAGTTGGAAATGTGCCAGTCACCTCTGTGGACATGTGGTAGAAGGGCAGAGTTGCCTTTCTGCAGCAGCTTGCATGCAGAGGTGATGGGGTAGGTAGCTCTGGGTCAAACAAGACAGCTGGCTCATAGCACCTCAGCACTCATAGCACTGTTTCAGCTTCACTGGCCAGGCCACCAGTGCAGAGACACAGTGGCTGCAAATGTAACATCTCATTGAACCACATTCAGAGTTGAACTCTGAGTGACATCACTGATTAGTCATGTACCAACACTGGGGCATGGCAATGCCCTCTGAGCATGAAGGTCTTTGTAGTGAGCACTTGTAAGGACAGCCAACAGCTGCAGGGTGATAGGGTAGGTAGCAAGTGGCCTCATAACAGATGACCATTTGGGGAAAACTGAGTATAATTAAGTCTGGGCTTGTTAATGGCATTTAAAATAAAGAATCTCCCACCAAATGAACGAACAACTGCAATTCATTCCTATTATCATGATGGCATGGAGAGGAATTGCCTTCTGCTAGCAGATGCTGTTTCAAGACCAGTGGCTGAGAACAGCTGTTGCTTAACAAGGCCATCCTTTCAAGTGTTATGGACATGCTGAGCATGACCAGGCCAATCCATATGCATAGAGGGACATCCATTAAAAGCATCTATTTTTCCTGTATAACTAACCAGAAAAATCTTGTGTTTCAGTCTCAAGCCTTGTTTCCTAATGTTAGTGAGAAGCGGGTTGCTGAGATGGCAATACAATGAGAAGGAAGAATACAAGAACTCGGAGGAATGGGGAAAGACCTTCTGTCTGACAGTGTTGGCAGGACTCCTAAGCAAAAAGTTCCAGTCTCAAAAGCCTATCAACATATTCAGGCAGTTCATTACACTCCTCACATTTTTCATTTATCATCAGGCAGTGGTGTAAAGGACAGGGATATTTTTTGCCATCTTCATTTGTGGAAAGGAGGCACTGTTCTCAGGCATTTGCACACACACAGACTCAAAGGCTTCATGATGGTGTGACTAGGAATGAACTCCCCAGACAGTGTGAACTAACTTAGCTCCAAGGTATTATGCTCATTTTTAACAGATAAGGAAATAGGGGTTTCAGTTTGGTAAGACAGATGCAATAGAAGATAAAATAGGTGGATAAACCTACCACATTTTCACCAGCCCCACAGATCTCAAGATATTTTTCTCTTGTTAAATTTCCTCTTAAAATACCTTCAATTTTAATCTTTTGTTTTGCTATATAGATCACATTATAGGGACAACCTAAAATACCTGCAGAGGTGTATATTGGGGCAAAATCAGCCCTTTTTCAAAAAATTGAAATGATGTTCTAAAAGCTTGCCATTTAGTGGGGGGGTTGATTTCTGTTTCAAATTACCTGCCAACTCATATTATTCTCCTGCACAAGTAGATAGTTGGGGAAAGAAGATGGACTGAGAACTGAAAAGTGCATATAAAAATTATCTCAGTAATAATTTTTGTTGGGCTATTCAGGATAGCAAGGCTAGAGAGGTTAACAATGGGGAAAAATTTATATTTTTATAGAAACTGTCATTCTAAGGAATTCATAAATTTCAACTTAACCTACACCTAGAAATGCCATTTTACCGCTGCAGAGACACCACATCAGGAATGCAATACAGCAGTTTATGAACTGCACACAGTTAAAATTGTGCAGGCATACAGGCAGAAGCAAAGGAAAAATTACATCCATCTGAAACCCTGAGGATAAATTTATGGGTGCAGGGCATCTTTATAAATAAGCGTCTTTTAAACATATGTGGCAGCTAAAAACCAGAAAACAAACACAGCCTGTTCTCCATAGAGCTAACAACATTCAAAGGCTGCTGCAATGAAATGAGTTTTTCCATCATCTTCACTGAGGACTGGCTTAGGCACCAGGAAATAAAGCTTTCCTAATGTTCTTTCACGTCCTGTGGCTGTTTATTTGTTTGTTTCTTCATTTCCTTCTGTCTTTTATGTCTGTTGGGAGCATTGTCTCCCCTGCCATTAACAGAATTGCACATAGGTTTTCACTCAACAAAACACCTACGACCTCTGCAACAGAGGCAACTGAAAAGCAATTGTTGACTAAGGAAGACATCAGCATTATTTGTCTGCTGAGGATTTGCTAAAGATTGGTTTATAAAAGCTTCTGCTGCTTTTGACTGTGACTCAAATGCCACCTGAACCTCCTTTCTCTGTGATAGCTTTCAAGCTAAGGCGAGCTTCCTAGTTTTTAATAACTTGATATGATAAGAAGTCACATGTGCCTGGGGATGGACCTGAAAAGCCTGAGTCTTGAATTATTCACTGATGATTAAAAAACTGCCCTCATTTGATCCTTGATTCAGCAAACCTACCATATTTCAGAGAATTTGCTGAAAATCAAGCTTCTCCGAAGAAAACAGGATTTTGATGTAGGTTTGTTATATGCTGTCATTTTTGCTGTGGCTGAAAAAGGATGGGTGAATATTCAGAGAGAAAGTATTATGTACTGACTACCATCTCCTGTCACTTCAGCACAGCTCCACACCCTCTATAAGTAAAATACAATCTCTCTGTTCTACCCAAAACTTCAGCCACATTGACAAAGGACAACTGGGACAGCCACACCATCAGGGAAGTATACACCAGACAGAGCTGTACAGCCAACCACAAAGATATCTTCTGCTGCACTGCAGTCACAAGAGATGCAAATTTCCTGCTATCACACTGATATGCAATGACAATGCCTCTCTCTGCTATTATCCATAGGACAGATCTCTACCAATAATAAAAAGGAAGGGGTAAAGAAGCCCTAGAACACATCCTAGACCCAGTGATCCACCTGCAAGGAAACTTGATTGCACCAAGATCATCCCCTGCCTCTCAAGGAGATTCAGCTGTGTGGCTTTACCAAGCACTTCCATCTAGCATGCAGGTTTAATAATATCCCTATGGTGTCAACATCAATCGTGGGTATGCTAGATACCTGCTGCAGTCCTCAATAACCATCAGGATCCACTGTGCAGGCTCCATCTGTTAATCTTCAGGGTATTTCCTGTTGGAGACCATCCTTTTAGACTGATTTGAGAGAATCCTGGTGACTTCAGGAGACTAGAAGCTGTTTACCTCCAAGGTTGAGCATTGCAGTGCTGCAGCTCTAGGACTCTGTCTGCAAAGTATCTGATTGGGACAGGGTCCATAATCCCTGCCTTCTAGGAGCCAGCCTCATCTAGGATGCTAAAGAACTTTCCAAGGCTGACCTCAGCTTCCTCAAATGCTTAGAAGACTCTCTCTCCCTCCTTTGTCAACAAAGAATAGGCCCAGCTCATTTTATTAACCTCCAGATGTATTTTCCAAGGCCACTTCAGCCCAAGAACAAGATCACCAATTCTCAAAAATAATTTTCTCTCTCTCAAAACTTCTGAAAATTCTACAACTTCAAAATGTGTGTCTAAAATAGCAAGGACAAAAATTCTCATTTAGGCCTCTCTCTTCTCCTACTAAAATATATTATCTCCCTGTTTATGTAAATAATTAAGGTAGGACAGTTCCCACAGGAGAGGTTGAGGGATTCCCTGCTTCAGAACATCTTGTGCCTGATATTCAGGGGAACTTCCCCTGAAATATAGGACAAAAGGTAAATAAATCCTTAGTCCAACTTGCTCTCCTGCACCTCAGCAAGCTTCTCTCTTTCAGTTACTTGTGAATGAGTATGTGTCTTCAGCTAGGAATCCTGTTTGAACCCACAAAACATCCTAGCAATAGTTTTATTGAAACGATCAGATCCTTCTAAAAGGCTCTGCTTTTGAGTACCTGGTTTACTCCAAAAATCCTAGTTCAACTCTACTAATTAATTCAAATTTTAACCATTTGTCCAGATAACATCTTTGAGCCCTGTCCCCTAGATCCAATCATTTGGATCAAGAAATGCTGAGCACTAAGGAAACAGATCCTTTAATATTTAAAGCAATAAAGGGGTGAAAAGGATCAGTAGGTACAAAAGGAAGCTGGATAATGAGATACCAATATGTTTTCCCTAAGAGTTTTTAATTCCTGAAAACCAAATGACCTCAAAAAGCCTTCCGAAGAATGATCAAATGTGGACACTAACTTCACAGTTGGGTCTGATCTTTTTTTAATAGGTTTCTCTGGGTATAACAGAAAGACAAGATAACTTGGGAAGCAAATAGGGATTTTTAACTGTGCTTCATCACCCCTCAGTGATGTAGCAAGATTCTGCTTTCATAGACTCTGAGGAAATTCATACCAGACCATTCAGGTGTTTCTCAGGGTATACAGAGGGTTTTGATCTTTTCCAGTACTTAAGGTAAATTAGTCATACAAATCAAAGAGATCATTTCTCTTTCAAGATGATGAAGGAAAGAAGTGATAGAAGAATAAAATCTGCCATTGCTGTCCTCAGGTAAAGCTCCAGCCTCAACAGTTTTTGGAGCAAATCAAGTCACTATCTCTCAATTAATTTCCTAATTATAATGAGCATCAACTTCATATGTTATCAAAAGGCCCCATAAGACCCACTGACTTCATTGCTTTCCCACCACTAGTAAGGCTTTTGGGGACTAAAAGGGGCTGCCTTCCCTGATGCTCAGAAGACACACTTCTGTGATAATTATGTGCTGTATGTCCTATAGCAAGGTGCTGGAGGGTTTCCTTAAACAGGGATAGTTGCTTGGCAGTAATCACATTAATGAAAGGAGAAGAAGTGGTTTTCTTAAGCCATTTCACTTATCTTCCAGTTATGGAGCTGATTCAGAGGTGTTTTTCTCCCTTCCCAGGGTGGTTTGTCCTTTTCTGAGATGTGCTGTAGCACCTGTCATCACTCTGGTAAGAACAGAACTCCACGGCTTATTTAGAAAACTTCAAAGCATAGAAAATTGCTGGTGAGAAGTCAAATGAGTTGTCTTGTGTTTGTGAATGGGCTAAGGAGCAAAGGCTTTTTCAGAGTCTGTAAGATCCAGTGACATGTGTGATCCTTACACTCAACAGTGAGGAATATCACCACACTGGAGAAGAATCTCAAAGTAGTAAACCTTAATCCTCCACTGATCCTCCAGTTGCTGCTATCTCCTGTGAAGAAGCTGTCCTCAGGCACTGTACCCTCACCATATGCCCACCCATCAGCAGGGCTCATATTCTCATATGCCCAAACTCAAACCCTATCAGCCAACCTTTCACTTTTACATGTGTTTGAAAGTACAAACAGCTGTGCCAAGTATGCTTTTGCCTCACCCAGGATCTGCCTTCCACAAGACCAAATTCTGTTGTAGCTTGCAGGGTAATCATGAGCCATACTCTTGCACTGAAAAGAGCCTGCTGACAGCAATTGCACAACTCCCTGTGTCTGCATGCTCCTACCCTTACTTATACCCAAAGAACAGTCTTGGTGACAAAGTGTATAACTGCAAGTCTTTCTTGGCACCTCACATCATACTTTCTTGTGGCCCACTGCTGCAGTGCCAAGGGCTTCTGCAAAGCAGTGGCAAGGATAGGACCTAAGACCTTCAGGTCCTCGCAGGGGAACTTACAGTATAGGAATTTCTTTAAGTTTGGCTTTTCCCTGCCTTTATGTCTTCTTTAGAGCAATCTGTAACTTCCGTCCTTTATCTATCTCACATCTCCATGTTCTAAAAGAATCAGGAAATTCAACAGCTCACATTATGGAAAGAACTAATTATTTTAGCTTTTCTTTTTTGTTTTAAAATGTTTTTCTAATGTTCAAAAGCCAGTATTTTTTACTATCTGCCAGAGTTTAAATAGCCTTTCTCATCAGCCAGGACAACTCATAAAGAACATAAATATTTTGCAATTACTTGAAGGGCCCTTTGAACATACTGCTGTAAGTATACATTGGGGAGGATTGTAGGGGATTGTTAGGAACAAACTTAAAACAGTTGATCAAACAGAAGAACTTTTTCAAATCTTGACATAGTCCTAACTGAATTCCCCACACATTCATAACTTCATCAGAATGAAACCCCGCTGAGTACTAAAACACAGAATGGTACATAAACTCAGAACAGGACGGGAAGTTTGGGATCTGATGATGATGACTTCACTGATTTTTCTTTGCATAAATTGTAAGCATAAGTCCTCTAAAGGGATTGCCCATCCTCTTGGACAGTTTCTTCAGAGAGTATAGTACGGGTACTACTTGATTTTGGGGACTGTCAGCATAAGCAACATGAAAGGAGTAAGCTTCTTGTAGGCAAGTTGCTAATCCCAGTTGATGGACTTCTTCATTTTAACCCACAAACAATTTGCTTAAGATGTTTATAAATAAGGTTTACAAATACAGGTATCATGACACCATGTTCCAGGAATCAAGTGGCTGAGGCAACCTTGACTGAATGTTCACTGCTTGAATCAAGGTCCTCTCACATTTCCACACTGACATAGATCGTGAGGGTAAAGGGAGGCTGCAAAGGGATAGTAAGTGGTGTGTATACTGTGACCTTAAATTGAAGCTGGGCAGATGCACAGGGAGTGCATCAGATTTCTTTATTATGATTATCCATGAGGAAATTCTGCCCTGCTTTACATCAGAACTTGCTTCAAAAATAATTAAAATGATGTGCAGACACTTAGGCTTTCTGGTAGTTCTTCACTTCAAGAATAACAAAGTTCCTAGTGAAGAAGAATCCACAGGAAGACACTCCTGATCATGCAGCATGTTCACTTACTGAGAAAGCTGCCATAAAATGGTGTGGGAGAAGATGAAGTCTGAACTGCTGCAGCAGAAACTGCAGCATTCTTTGTTTTCTTTCCCGAGAAGCTGCTTTGTGAGTAGACCAAGCTATGCCTCTTTGTTCCAAGAGCTGCTCATTAAACGTGCATAGAGAACTGGCAAAGCAGGGAGAGATCTAAGTCTTAAGCAAGTTAAATATGCTTGACAGTCTGAAGTAGGGAGTAAGGAAAATTCAGAGCTAAGTGGCAATGAGAGAGTAACAAAGAAAGCCCATTGCAGCTTACAAGTGATGTGGGCAGGAAGTTCAGAAGACTCAGAAGAGATGCATGGATTCAGGGAGAGGCTCAATGCCACAGCAGCACACAAAGAGGCTGCAATTGCACTGCAAAGTGAATTTTTTCAGAGGTAGATAGTAGATCAAAGGCATGCCCAGTGGTTAAGTACAGTTTAGCTGCCTGTGCTGGACTTCCTGTAGTCCAGGGATTTTTCAAGATGCGGGGCCAAATGGCAGAGTCACAGTCATAGGTCCAGACATGCCCCTAACTCTCAGCAGTCAGCCTGCATGTAACTCTTAAAGACTAAGCTACCAGTTATCATGGTGGGACCAAAGGTATCATTGTATTAAATGGGAATTTGACATAAAAATGTTTCCTAAACAGATGTAAATGGAAGATTTCTGAATGGATATTCTATTTCTTGAGAAAACACAGGTAAAGGAAAAGAAAAAAAAATCTGAAAATAAGGACTGGTTTCAGCAGTCCTTCTAGGGATGAGGAACCTGTCCTACAAGTCCTGGCAATTGGATATCTGATTGTTGTTTCACAGCATGATCTGAGGAAGCTGATCCAGGAGGGAGAACCAATCTTACACCTCCTTTCCCTTCCCTCTGCAGAGCTGTGACCCCAGCCAGCAGCACACATGACTACATTTACCCTCAGTCTGTATGAGCAGATGGTATTATCCTCCCAGCCCATGGCCCTGCCACTGGGACAACATCTGTATGGATAGCAATTAGCAAGCCCACAGCCAGGTGAGGAAATGGAGGTGCCTGAACACAGCTCCCTAGCACAGGGCCTACAACCAAACCTCAAGGCCTGCCAGACAGGTCTGTGTAAACACACAGTAACTCACACATCACCACTCGGCTATAAAGCTCTGTCTCTGGTCTTGCATGCTGAAACACAACAATACAAGCCAAAAACCAGATAACTAACATTGGCAGATGAGAGAGCTGTCATGAAAAGATTTCAGAACCCTTTTTGAAGGAAGAAAATAACCCGGTATGCAAGGAGGGGGATACTTTGGCACAGCAGAGGGATGGGACCTGCCTGGCATCACCCAGGAGGCTCAGAACAACCATCTCCTTAGCTGTGCACAATGGTTCATGCCTGTGAGCAGAAAAGCCTAAAGAGCTGATGGAGCAGAGCTGGTCATTCCCTCTTTCACGCTAAAAAGCATCCTCCACCCCAAGTCCTCTCTGGGGTGAAAGGGCATTGTGGTACCTATAGCATCATTTTTCAAATGGGCTACAGCAACAGATAGATCAAGAATTTACACACAAAATCCTTGGCTCTTTTTTTTTTTTTTTGTGGCTGGAATTAAACCCCAGTTCCAGTGCTTCATTCTGTTGAGCAAAATTTCTACATATTTTCTTTTAATTCTTTGGATAATTTTTCCAGTGTACTGTCTTTAACTGTCACATAGCATGAGTATGCATGGATAGGTGCTAAATATTTTTGTTCTTGTTGTTATGATTATTCTTCACAGATGATGAGTCTGAAGAAAAGAGCAATACAAACATTAAAGAGACTCATCTCAGAATTGACTGCTGGCCACAAATATGATTTCTGTTTTCTGCCCTATATAATGACACATATCTACACAGACTTGTGACCCAATCATCATGTAGCCAGCATTTTCTGTGCACTGTGAGGGTGTGTCTTGTAGCTCTACATGTAAGGGACTGGAGCTTCCCAATGAGGTGATTTTTGATTTGTTTAGTTTTAATGGGAACTACAGGAAGAAGAAGAGAAGAAAAAAAAAAAATCACTTGGGCTGTAAAGAAAGCATTCAGATGTTGACAATAGAAACTTTCATTGCTTTCAGTTCAAGCAGGTTCTGTCTCAATAGATTTCAAGCAGTCTTCCTCCAAAAGGTCAGAAGTATCCGAAGATAAGCTATGCTACTTCTCACCCAGCTCCAAATTGCCAAAATTACTGTATTTACCAGAATGGACAGGGATATCTATTGTAAGGCAGCCACACATATTCCTCATGTTGCTGACTGAGGCATATTGAATGGCTGGGACTTTTGCTTAGTATCTTACCACCAGCTATTTTTATAATCATTTCAGCTCCCATTTTCTGTATCTCTGTGCTAAAGACCATCCAGGACATTCTGCTCCTGGGCCTGCTGTCCAGCTCCTCCGGCTTTGCATTTGTAATGCATTAGAGAGGGTTGGTAAACACAGGCATATGTGAAGAGCAACAACAACAAAAAATCCTGCTTGCCTATGAAGGGCTTATTTAAACTGACGTAAATCCCAAGTAAATTCTGCTCCTGGGAGCAGAAGTGTCAGAACTAACCATTCAGGCTTTTGCTTTACTATCTAGACAGGTTACGGGGCAATGAATGAGCACTCTGAATCCACTAAGATAGCTCTTGCAGGAAACTTAACCCTAAATTCCACTCTTATGAAGATGCCCACTGAAGGCATATTGAAAACAAAATTTAAAATTCACTACTAGTTTTTTATAAGATCTCCTACTTGACTTCTGTTTGGAAGGCTGGACAAGGAAGGGGCAGTGAGGGATACACTGATATGTAGCAGTAGAAACAAGAAAGAATGGCTTTGAGCTTGTGGCTTGGAGACAAGACAGACATTTTACCTTTCAAAGTACATAGGAAGCAATGACTGTATTTCACTGCTGCAGGTAAGGGATATAGTTTATCTTTTCCTAATAATCCCGCAGCTTTCTCATGCATTTTCTTCATAATTTTTACAGTTCCTATTTTCTGTTTTAGTATGTTGATTATTTGATTCCAAATTAGTTGTGTGGCTAACATTGATTTGCTCACTGTACTGCTTGAAACATCATTCTATGTTTGTACCAATTCAATTCCTTCCTGTTTGTTTTAATTTGCTAACATTTACATAAAGGACTCTATATATAATTAATAAGGATGGAACCAATAGAGAATTGGTGTTCCTAAGAGCCTAAGCAAGTCCCTTGTAAATCAATTGTTGGTTCTCAGATTCACTAGGTATTTTCTTACAAAATCATATAGTACTTTTTCCACACATCTCAACTGGGATCTGTGATGGGCTTGTTTGGGGATGAATGAACACTTGTGGCAAAAAAGGTTATTGGCATAGGACCCTTATCCCATATGATGAAGAGAGGCAAGAGATACGTAATTAATTGGGATGGGGATTCCAGAGGGAGAAATTAAAGTTTCACTGTTACAGCAGTCATACCCTATCATGACAAATAATATTCTCTCCTTGAGTTTGCCATAAAGCAAGTATGGAAAGCACAGAAAGAGTTTTCATGGAAGGTCACTTCTATTTTGTGTTTTTCCCATCATTTTCTGACACTGGGTCAAGATCTGGAAATCAGATTTACACAAATGCTGAATAGTCACACCTTAATTGAAACACATTTTAACCATTTCATCCGGGAGGTGAGGAGGAAGGCAATTTCCTCCCAGAATAATCACATCTTTGGGAATCAAAAATCAAATACCCCAAATCAGCAGATAGATGGAATAAAATTTGTGGTTTTTTGATATTGTTGTCTCTGAATAGAAGTAACAGCTCTGTTATAATTCACAGTGGTTTTGAGAACATGGAAATGAATAAGCACCAAAAATGTCTATAAGAAAATTAGTTCTTTTTTTTTTTTTTTAAAAATAGATTTTGGATGGTGTAGATTAAATAAACAAAAAGAACACCCACTCTCTGAATACTGCAAATTTTTGTTTCCAGAACACTGATAAACCATTTTTATGTCTTTGCAGATCATATAGGGTTATTTACGTTTGTTATAAAAATGATGCACATTTGCATGCTAACCAGGTCTGTCCTTTCAATTCCTGCTCAGTGCCTGTTCAGTGAACCAAATTACAAGCACTCCTATTTTTCCACACAGTTCAGACCAAATATGTGATAAATCTGCCACATCTCTGCCTCTTGATCCCATCCCTTTCAACAGCAAAGGGCTTCCAAAAATATTAAGGGCAGAGACAGAATATTTGGTGATGGGCTTTGACCTGGCAGGGTGTGCTGACCCCAGTTCACTGTCTGTGAGCATTACTACAGATCTGAAACAGTAAGAAATAAATAAGTAAACCCCATTTGTGCCCACCTCAGCCAGAGCAGAAGAAAAGTGATTACAGTTCTTGTGCATCAAGTGGTACGCGTTGCCTTTGTACTCCTTGCCCAGCTCTTCCATAATCTTATCCACATCCTCTTCTGTGAAGTCTGTGGTGCCCAAGGCAATGGATTCTCTAGTTAAAAACAAAACATACAACACGAAAAACAGAAAGATACAGTGAAGAGTGTGATACATACCAAGGGAGAAGGAAATGATCAAACATTGGCAAGAAGGACAGGCTTAAAATGTTATGAACATGCATATCTGAGGCTATCAAAGGTTCTCATTAACAGAATGGCACATAATATCCCCAGCTTTTTTCCACAAAATTATCACACAGGCAACAGCCCTGAGATTTTCTTGCTCACCACCAGGGAAGTCTCAGCTCTGGGGGTCAGCTCCCACTCTGCCCATCATCCGACAAGAGAAATTTCCATTACAACAGAGGAGATACTTTTTCCACAAGTGAGAGGGTCTCCTGGGCCAGGAAGGAGCAGAGTGAAAACTGTATGCAGAAACCTATTGCTTCTCCCAATATTGACTCAGTAGCACTTGCTCTAAAATGACCCTCAACATAAACTGGCAGTCTGGGAAGGTCAGATTTTCCTGCCATGGACATTTCCTTGACCTACAGTCCCACAGTCTGAGCATCTTGAACAACACAAGAATGCAGCATCCTCTCAGACTCCTCTAGCAGCCAGTCTGTCCCTTGTAACAGAGCAGCAATAAACACACAAGATGACTTCAGATACTCTGTGCAGTATCCACAGATAGGGGTACTTATAAAAAGACAAGTTTTGGTTTTCCCCCTGTGCATTGGCTCTGTGTAACAGGCAAAACTGGGAGCACAGAGGATGAATAAAATGGGAAAAGAGAATTGCACTCATTTGTAAGTGTGCTTTTAATCCCTGACAAACACAGTTCATCACTGTTCTGTTTGGTGTACACACTCTTTTTATCCACCTCCAAAATCCCTGCAGGGCTGCCTTTGAATCAGGATCATGTAAAGGATGGCAGTGAGGGCACTTATGAGGAGAGTGAAAGGAGGACCCAGAGGACAGGACTTCCCTGCTCCACCTACACTGATGACTTCCAGGGACAGAGGGGAAGATGTAGAAAAGGGCCCTTACTTGAATTTAAAGGTCTCGCCAAGTTCTACCGCACTGCCAGGTGTGATCTCGAAAATCCCACTGAAAGGGTAGGGATGCCCTCCATAGGCAAACTCTGACAAGGAAAGAAACAGACTGTGAGTAATTGAATGAACGCCGTGTCAGGAAAAAGTCTATGGCAGCTGTCTGCATGGCTCAACATCAGCACCAGGGGCTGGGCTATTGCCAAAATCTGTTTCAGCCAGACTCTGAAAGCTGTGTTCACTGCCTGGTTACCTATTGGACTGAGGATGCCCTCACAGCCTCCCTCTGTGCTAACACTACTGCTTTCTCACAGCACCAGGAAAACTTCGAGTCTGTCTCTGTCCCCATGCAGGTGGCTTCCTCTCAGTGGAAAGTCCTGCATTGAAGGCATCTGGATAAACTAAGAGAGGCTGCCAGTGGTGCTACTGAGCTGGAAGTTGTTTCTAGAGCAGGGAGAAATCAAATCCTCCAGAGGGATTTACAGGCAGTGAGCGGGAAGTCTTTGCAGGAAGCCAAGCTGATTGTACTCTGCTGCCTCAGCACACGGGTCGGGCCAGGGAGTCCCTCCATGTCATACAGGCCACCTTGCATGGCCTGTGAAACACAGCCTGTGACCCTCGTGGTGTCACACAGGCCATCTCACAGGGCCTGTGACAGCCTCTGTGCTCAAGATGGAAATGGCACCACAGCAGTTGTGGCTACTGCATGGCACTGGCTAAAATTACCATGAGTAGCCAAGTCATTCCCATTTAATGCTGAAAAAGAAAACAAAGTCTGCGATGCTAGTTCATCCTTCCCTACACTACAGATGTTTTCCAGATCCCTTGATTTTTTAAATGGGTGGCTTTAATTAGCTTCTAGCCCCTCCAGACAATTTCAAAAGTCTTACACGACATTTTCCTTTCTTTGTAAATCTACTGTTTCAAATTAACAGTTTCCAGTATCTGGAAATCCAGATTCCAAGATTTCTAAACCATACATATTCATAAAAAATTACTGGAAAACAGATTTATCCTGACAGGGAATTAGCACAAACACATATGCAGGCCTTAAGACAACCCCTGATCCACCTCTCTTCCCCCTCCCTCATTTCTCCCATTCTCTATCCCCCTCCTTCACTACCGAATGGCTTTCCAGCATTGCTCCTCCTATCTGCCATCCTGCTACACACCTGCACAAGCTATACAGGCTGCAGTTACGTGCTAAATAAGAAGGACTACATGGGTCATAACAGAACTGCACAAGTTCCTCCTAGACTCCACAATGGACTCTGAAAAGAGAATTGGCTGAGTTTTTCATTTTTCATTCCTCAAAACATTCCTTGCCAAAGCTGTAAGTTTGGGGTGCTTTTCCATATCAGACTAGCCATACAGTTGTCCCCATGTTCTGCAGGTAGTAAAAGGGAAATACTTCATACCTCTGCCGTAGATCTCGATGCCAGAGTGGAAGACACCAATCCCCAAGGTGGAGGTGTATTCATTTATCCAGTACTACAGTAAGAGAAAAGCCACATTGAGAAGCATTAGTGGAAAACAAACAAATGATCTTGGTCTAGGGTATATTCCCCATCTCCTCTTAAGGAGAAGAGTGATTTTGAAATTATCTTGAGACAAACAAACTGAGACTCTTACAGACCAAGAGAAGTGGGCACTGTCTTTATTCAGCTGAATGGGATTAGTTCTCCAAAAAAATGTACATCTAGCCCTTTCCACCTAAGGCACTAACCTGTATTAAGATACAACTGGTCCTGAACTTGCATAAACCCAGTTGCTACGAGATGTGCAATTATTTATCTATCATCTCACCTAAATACCTGACACTGAGTCAGTTTTATCAATTCACTTGCCTTACTTGATCTCCAAAATCTGGAGTAAGAGAATCCCCAGTTATTTTCCACACATCTTTTTCCATCACCTCCCAACACCTACTTTTTATTAGTTTGGTTTTAGGCAAAGACATCATAGAGATGGAGGTTTGTTGCCCTGATAGCTCAGAGGAGCACCCCTTAGTAACTACCTATCTAACATTAGTAAGTACTTTATAGAAAAAAAGGAACTCAGAGTATACTATACTAGTCAACATTTTGCTCAGAAGCACCATATATTATCAAGCACTGATTTCAGAAGAGACAAGGGTCCAAGGTGACCAAAATTTCATCCAATTCAAAGACAAATTTTCAAGAGGAGATGTTCATTGACTCTATTGCTCTAGAGCCCAGCACTTTCCCATTACATTTAGAGCAGAGAAACGCTGCAGTCCGGTGCATGCATGTGATGCTCCTCCACCAAGGACTGCGCAGGGCCTGTTTCCACCACACCGTGAAGGACAGTGCAGACACCCAAACAAGTCCCAGCTAAGCTAATTCTGGAGCAGGAAGCCGTGCAGCCATGCCAGGGCAATGCTGCATTGAGATAATTAGCCCTGCTCAGCACCAGTGTTTATTAGGTCAGCTGCAGAGCTGTGCTGCTACAGAAATAATGTTTTTAGGCACTGAGGAAACTGCCCATGCCTGGTGTATTTACAGTTCACTTACTGCTGCTGTGCAGTGACAATATATCTTCTAGTAACTCAGAGCAACTAAATTCTGGTTTTAATCTACCACTGCAAGGAAAATGAGTGTTGTTCACTTGTTCCTGTACAAGGACATGACAGGTTCATTAAACTAAAATTCTCTTTGGGATCTGGTAACAACAGTTTCTTGTGGAACCAGAATAAGCTGCATCTTCTCTGTGTCTGATGTCACTGAGCTGCCATGGTATGAGTAAGAACCCTTCTGCTGTCAGGCAACCAGAGGTTTGGCATACTCCAACGACTGTGCTTGCACTACTTGCTTATGTATTTATGATGACTACATCAGGTGATTTACAGAGCATGCAGCTCTGTAAATCACCTGAAAATGTTTTCTGCAAAACCACTGTTACTGTGGAAAAACACAGTAGCTTTGGTATGAAAGCCACAGTCCCAAATCTGACTTAATATATGGCTAATCTTGATATCTTAAACCACGTCCCCAAAAATGCTTGCCTCTGGCAGTACAGCAGTTCCATTTCCCTCCAGAAAAGGCTGTAATGCTTCTTGTTCTTTGTGAGTTTTTTTTTCACAAATGATGTATTGTTGCAGGAGGCCAGCAAACTGCCTGACCCCAGCTGGACCTCTGCCCACTGCTCTCTGCAGACCTTGCGTAACCTCCATTTACTTCTTCACTTGAATTATGCAAACTCTTGTTTTTAGGGTCAGGTAGCTCTCAGCCTCTGCCAGTTGGGACAACACATTGCCTGTGAACCCTGGGTTGAACACCATGCCATGAACACATTTAGGTGCCCTTGCCTTCTGCTGCCCTTCCCCACAGTTCTCTGTTGCCTAGTTCTCTGCAGCAGAAATATCCCTACCCTGACTGGGGAAGAAGATAGAGGTGCAGGCCACACATGACACCATGGGACAAAAGCCTGTCTCCCCTGGACACAAAACCCTCAGTTCAGTTCTTTGATCTCCAACACCCCATAGAATCATGGAATCTTTAAAGTTGGAAAATACCTCTAAAATCACTAAATCCAGCCATCAGCCTAGCACCGCCACCATGTTTACCACTCAACCATGTCTCAAGTGCCATATCCACTCATTTTTTAAATACTTCCAAGGATAGTGACTCCATCACTTCCTTGTACAGTCTGTTCCAAAGCTTGACAACCCTTTCTGTGAGGATATTTTTCCTAATATCTATTCTGAACCTCCCTTGACACAGCTTGAGGTCATTTCTATCCTGTCACTTGCTGTCTGGGAGAAGAGACCAACCCTTACCTCACTACAGCCTCCTTTCAGGTGTTGTAAAGAGCGATCAGGTCCCCCCTGCATCTCCTGTTTTTCCCAGGCTGAACAAACCTAGCTCCCTCAGCTGCTCCTCATAGGACTTGTCCCCAGACCCTTCATCAGCTCCACTGCCCCTCTCTGGACACGCTCCAGCACTGCAATGTCCTTCTTGTAGTGAGGGGCACAAAACTGAACACAGGATTTGAGAGGGTTCACCAGTGCCGAGTACAGGGGAAAAATCACTGCCCTGGTCCTGCTGGCCACATTGTTCCTGGTACAGGCCAGGATGCCATTGGCCTTCTTGGCCACCTGGGCACACACTGGATCATGTTCAGCTGTGGTAGACCAGCACCCCCAGGTCCTTTTCTGCTAGGCAACTTTCCAGTCACTCATCCCCCAGCTTGAAGCACTGCATGGGGCTGTTGTGACCCAAGTGCAGGACCTGGCATTTCACCTTGCTGCACCTCATCTGATTTGCCACAGCCCATTGATCCAGCCTGTCCAGGTCCCTCTGCCGAGCCTTCCTACCCTCAAGCAGATTCCAACATTCCTGCCCAGCTTGGTGTTGTCGGCAAACTGACTGAAGGTGCACTCACGGGTTAACTCCTCAAATAGTCTCAGGTAGTCTCAGTGAGCTTCAGAGAAACGCTAGTTTCTCAAGTCCTACTGAAACAACTCCCAGATGATATGGTAAGTAGGTTGTCTTCTTCCCTCAGGCTAAGCTATTGTCTCACGGCAACAATACAAGCAAAACATGCCCAGGTCACGCCAGCTGCTTTGCTTAGAGAAGTAACTAATAGGAAGAGAAGGGAGACTTTTAAAATTAGAAATACTTTTGCCAGTTATCAAAATCAGGGCTATATGCAGAGCTTCATCTGCATCAGGCCTTGTATTTCAAACAAGGAAGTTGCACTGAAAGCCACTTGCAGCTATAGCTTTTTCTTCTTCCGTGTTAAAGTTTATGTTGGATCCAAACAACAAGTAAGCAAACAAGCAGGAAAAAAACCTCTGCTTGATTGATTACTTTTTAGAGTAATGTTCTGAGACCTGATCACCTCATACATGCAGAGCACTCTCAGATCACAAGCCTGCCCTGTCCCCCAAGCACTCTTGTTCACAGCACAGAATTTCAGCCCCTGCAACCCATCCTGCCCAACTCCAGGAGCAGAGCCAGGCTTCAGGATAACTCTAAAAGCACAAGTGATGAGGAGGCTCCTCCAGATATAAAGTGAGGAGCAAAGCTGCTTCTCTGGCTGATGCCAGGTGTTGCAAGATTATGACCATCACGTGGACGTTTCTGTATTTAAATGGTGTATTTTCCAGCATTAATGCCTTTAAATGATCTATTATGGACTGAAGTGCAACAACCTCAGCCATATCTGAATTTGAACTGAACAGAAGCTAACCTGATTTAGTACTTTCTTTCAAATAATTTCAGTCAAGGGTGTTATTGAAGCAGGGTCTGATTTGCATCTTGGTTCTGTTGATACGATACTGATATGACCTACTAGCAAGACCAAAGTGCAAGGCAGCTCTGAATCATGGCTGTACTGTCCTCACCTCACCCCTGTCTCCAGGGTGCTGTAGAATCTGCCTCCAGTGTGTGACTGAACTCACAGTGAACGCCTCACAGCGCTTTGGCACAGCCCACGGCTTGTCTCGGGAGGAAGCTATGCTAAAGTGAACATGTCAGTCACTTGCTGAGCTGGAAAAGAGAATCCAAGCCAGATTTGAAACCAGGTTTGTACACACATGCACGAGCTGGCCTTGTTTTCCAAGGGGTTTGCAATCCTGAGCATAAGAACAGCAGTAACAGTCAGCAAATACTCATATCTGGAGCAAATTGGTTATTGCTTAGATTAAAAACAAAAATCTGCAGCCTGTTCAGTCAGATGAAAAGAGCGAGGGAACTGAATACAGCAGTATCTTAAAGCGAGTTGTGATTCATGCTTGCATTGCATGCTGTAATTCAGGATTACTTTCT
This sequence comes from Orthonyx spaldingii, assembly GCA_013397795.1. Lineage (NCBI taxonomy): Eukaryota > Metazoa > Chordata > Aves > Passeriformes > Orthonychidae > Orthonyx > Orthonyx spaldingii. The sequence goes on along the minus strand of VZTJ01003258.1, from coordinate 333,292 downwards.
TTTCCCTGTGAATTCCCTGGCAGAGCTTTGCTTCTAGGAGAAAGGAATAAACCAGTAAAGGATGATACTTAGACATTGCTAGGAAGCAAGGAGCATATTAAGGGACTTCTGTCAACACAGGTCCAATAAGACACTGTCTGCCCTATGACCTGAGCTTGATTTTAATCCTTTCCTTTTTGAGGGCCAAGTCACACACTGTACCTGGCCCTTTACAGGGATGTCTCCTCTTTACAGGATGGGGTGTCTGGCTTGCTGAAGAGACCCTTGGCTCAACAAATCCAAGTGGAGGACACCCAGGGCAGTGCTTGGCCCCTGAAGTCAAGTTACCTAAGCAGCCTCATGAAGACATGCAAAGGATTCTGTGCACTAACAAATGCACTGATCAGTCATATTTCAAGCACCAAGAGAATCCTCTGCAATGTTAAATCTCAACACAAAAGGCAGTCTTTTAGAGGCAACATCAGATTGATGCAGGAGGCCAGCTAGGGAACATTAAAGTAATGTCTCAGCATTATGTCCTGAGATACATTGATCCAGAAATCTGAGAGTACGAAAGATAAAACTGGAGGGGAAAGCTAGAGAACAGCATTTCAGGAAACCAGTGAGTAAAATCCCAGCTCTTTACAGCATACAGCCAGCACCTTCAGAAGAGTTTGTTTCCCCCAATACATCTGTCTAAATCAAGATCCAGAATCTTGGGACCATAGAGGTGGAAGCAGAGGGCCCAAAACAGATCACAGATTATTCCCCAAGTAATGCTTGCAGGGGTGAAGGAAGCTTTACTTCAACTACAGACATGCAAAACAGAGAGCTTCCTGCAGACCCGGGGCACTTCAGTCATATTACAGCAGTGCTCACTTCTGTTCCACGGCCCCAGGCATGCACACAGTCCTGCAATATGTCCCAGTCCTTCTGCTGTTCACCCCTTCTGCCCTGGAGCTCTAGTGATGAAAGCTTACTATCATGTGTGATGACATCAAATTATACAGCATGGCTACTCTTAGTAAGTTTTCTTTAGCAATTGGGTGAGACCCAAGCTCATTTCAGTGTGACCCACATCTCTTACACTCCATTCTCCAGGGGTCCAAGGCTTTTATATCCATCAAGTCTAAAATGCTATTTTATTAATATACTATGAATACAGATTAAGTGGGAAAGGGTTTAAATACATGTAAGCAGAATAGCAACTAAATAAAGCTCAACAGAGTATTGAGGAGTGATTACACAGACCTGTCTTTGATACTTCACACCTGGGAAAAGCATCCTGGGTGGGTCCTCACTCCAGCACACATAGAACATGGTTCTTCCCAGCTGGAAGATCATCTCCTGTCAGGTCCTCTTCACTGTTGGCAAAAGCTATTAATCTGCAAGTCATGAACATGGGTGTGACAGCCCATCAGGTCACTCCAAATCCAAACAGCCAAAAGCACCTGCTTTAGTCAGATATGTTAACTTTCAACTAAAATTCCAGACAGCATTAAAGAAACAAAATATTGCAGTAAGCAGGTCTGTGTTTACAAACAGGCTCAGCCTCCAGTTGCAATAGGCAATAACTTTCAAGTCTCAAGAAAAACACTTCCCGGGATGTAGGCATTGGCCTGTTTGCAAATAACCCAACTGTCAGCACTAATCAAAGCTCAAGAACTACAGGTTTTCTTCCAGGAGAGCATTCAAGTACTGACAAATCTGCAGCTTCAGTGCAGCCGGAGAGGTTGATGTAGCTCTGATGAGGCAGGGATACAAGGTGACACAAGAACCCCACTCAAGGACCTCACTTCATACTCAGACTGGGACAGGAGAACTGGCTGAAGAACAGACGTCTGAGGAGCAGAGTCACAGAAAGAAGAAAAAGACAAGCCATCCTTTGGCATGCAGCCGCCTCTGCTTTGTTACATTTTGAATGAAAGGAGCTTCTGCCAAAGATACTTCTCCACCTTCCAGGTTAATACACTCTAACAGAACAGGAATTTCCTGGGAAATGACAGCCTGATACTTAGAACTGATACTGGTAAACATATTCCCTCATGCAAACTCACAGATACTAAGAGAAGAGACCACGGCAAAATGCTCAACTGCAGCTTTGAGAGGAATGAGAAGCCAAGCCTCTGTGGGACTGCAGCAGCCAACTCTGTCTCAGCAGATCTTCTATTTCAGCCAAGTTCTGCTGTGCAAAGGATCTTTTCCGCTCAGGTTGGGCTAAATACATTCCTTGGCTCTCTCCTCAGGAGGAATTTCTTCAGAGTTTACTGTGGCTTTACAGACATTATTATAATATGCATCTGAATGGCCTGATGTATGAGCCAACAATAATACCTTTACAGTCATGAAGCATAAAGAGCTTATTTCAGAGGCTTCTAAAATGCTGTGTGTGGATTAAAAACTGATGCTGCTGCTGAGAGAGATTGGAAATCTACTTATGCTTCAACGTTGTGACGCAATGTGATTTTACTGGAAGAAAATATTAATCATGCTGTGGAAAGGAAACAGTAAGCATTTCAGAAGTCAACTTTTGGGTGTATTCAGAATATTTTTAATTAAAAATTGTAAACAAGATTTAGCTGTGACAGTGGGATACCCTCAGCATTTCCACTTAGAGCCTCATCCTATAAATGGTAGGTACAGTTCTAGCTCAATATACTGATATTACTTGAAGTCTCTTACTGTTTTCTCCATTACTGTTTACACTTCCTACCCTGTCGCATTGCTGGCAGGCATTGTCCTGAGCAGAGGTTCCTTCCTGCAGCTACATCTGTGAGGCATTTACAAGTTTACTGCTGTGTGTCTTTGGCCTCAAGGCATGCACATCTGAAGCTGCTATTCAGCAGGCAGCTGACCTGTGTGCTCTGCACTGAATACAGTTCTCTTGTTGAGGAGAGCGAACACTCATGTTTCAGTGCTTGAGTGGGAACCTGCTTTACCAATGGAGATATAGGGCAACTTGCTGGCTAAAATAAACAACTATTTTCTGTCCCTGCAGAATGACCATCCCTGTCTCTTCTGTTTGTAGGTTCACACAAAGCCAGCTCACCAACCCAAGGGTTTGTCACACCACTAATGGCCCATCTTGGCTGTCTGCGTACAGAACATGGTATGTATAGCAGACTGTTTACAGCATACAAGAAGCAATATACCATTTTTCCAACCTCCACCTGTTTCCCTAAACTTCATTACTGACTGTGCCTGAAGGAGTCAGCTGAGTGGGCCAGGGTGGGACTGGGGACATCAAACACAAGTCACTGAGGGGGAGTTGCTGGAGGATGTGCCAGTGCCAAGAGCCTGTCCCACACAGTCGATAAGCAGCCCTGAAGAAGGGCTTATCCATGCTATTGCACACCACTTCACATGCTGTATCCCCTTAGTTTGGACAACTTTTATGACAATCTTCATCTCAAGTATATAAAGTCAGAAAAAAAGCACATCCATTTGCAGGATTATACTGAAATGTATCCACTCATGGAATGTGCCTGAGAAACTCACACGTGTTGGAAACTTAAGGAAGTGATAATACCTTTGCCTTAGATGCTTTCACAATGGCAAACTGAGAGGTATTCAAAAAGAACAGCAGCAAAATGATCAGGGAAGTGGCAGGACTGACATAAAAGAATTAATTCAGACGAGCTAATAGCTTGGCAAAGCAATGACTGCAAATGGCAAATTTGCAAACATTTGAAGGGCTGACATGAATTATGGGAGAATACTTCTTAAGAATGATACAAAAGATTCAAGTAGGAGCAACATACTCGACTTAAAAAGAAGAGAGACTTTGACTAAGTGCTTAGAAGTTTCCTGGCAGCAAAAAAGAACAAGAAAACATTTGTATGACTGAAAGCCAGATACTGACAAAGCCTTAGTATGCCTGTGCAAGACAGAGTATTGAATGGCCTGAAATGGTTTCCTCTGCTAATGTCAAGGAGGCTGTTAACATTCTCAGCTGAGCGTATTTCAGACGCTGCACACCTATCTGCATTGTGAGCCCTCTGCCCAGATTGTCAGCAAGTAGGCTTCCCATCAAAGAGGATTCAGGTGAGTTGAAAAACAATGCAAGGGGGATAAATACCCAACAGCTTGGTTCATCAGGACCTATCTGAAGTACAGTGCAGATGCTTTGGCTCTGGACCTAGATTGGCCCTGACATATCTGGTAGGGTCAGCAGTGTGGCCTAAGGGCTCTCTGTCCTTCATCTTGCAGAAAGGATGTAACTGAGAACTGTAATAACAAATAGGGCTGTTAAATAATTTTTCAGATGTGAAGACTGACCCTTCCTGGGCAAACCCACGACAGAAGTAATGCTGTGGCCCTGCTCAGACCAAGAAACATTAACGTTTCCTTTTCCTTGTTGATAAGGATCCTTTGCTGTTTTCTGAGGACCTGTAGCAGTGTTTCTCTCCAAAGAAGACACTAACCCCATCCTGATGTCCATCACGACAGAGAGAAAACAGACATTCAGTGCACCCTTTGAAAACACACTCCAGTGGACACATCAATCCTGCCTAGGCCACAGCATCTGCTTTGTTCAGAGAACTGGGCTGCAGATAACATGCACCCCGAGTCCTCCACAGAACAGCTGATTGACAAGCAGCTGTAGCATATCCCTGAAGTGCTGAAAAGCACAGTTCATCTCTCTGCTTTGGCAGATTATCAGCAGAGATTTGAACTCAGTCCTTCATATCCAAGATGGACACCCCAATCACTAGCCATAGCTTCTCCATCAAAGTGATGCATGCACACATAAACAGCCCGGCAAAAGAGAGTGAGAGATTCATGCCACCAAATAAAGCAGCAGCTAAGACTTGTCTACCAAAGGTTTGTCTAGATCTCTGCTCAGGTTCCCGAATTTCTCTTCCATGATAGCAAAATGCTAATATAACACTGATTCTTCCTTATTGTCTTGGCCTCCTTTGGAATATTCCTGCCTGGGCAAACACAAAGACCTACTTTTTGGTTAACCCAAGCACACCAACGGCCCATGCCTGACCACCTGAGGCAGATTTCTTGTGATCTCTTCTTGGTTTTCTCATGAGAACTTTCAAAACACTCATCTCTTTCAAGCCACAGTATAGTTTGAAACGCCCTTCACCGTGCTGTTTCCATTCATAAGTACTTCAGGAATGAAATATTACTCATCAAGATCCAATTCATAGCCACAGCCTTCAGAGCCTTTGAGGGAGAAAATTAATACCTATGACAAAAAAATCTGTCTGCTCATCCTGTTAACAAGGCTTCTTGGCTTGGTGGATTGGAGTGTTCACTCTTTTTCCTGAATGGTGTTTTGCTTTCCATTATCCTCTGACAGTGATTCATACCTGTCAGGTGATCCAGACAAACATACTCAATCGTCATTTCATATCATCAGCCTTAATTACCTGCCAAGATCAGTCTGCCTTTTCTCCTAACCATATCTAGTCAGTGGTAGAGGAAGGGAGGATCATCTCTAAAATTTTCAGGCTGTGACCAGCCTGAGGGGATGGGATGCAATGGACTAACAATAAAGCCCCTCTTGTGACACATACGACCTTGAAAATTTTCATCAGATGCATTCAGGCCACTTACAATTTTCTTTTGCCAGGTGCATTCCCTGAAGTGATACCATCTGAAGGCATGCTGTGCTAAGGAGGCAGTGGGGAGAAAAACTCTCGGAGATGACTACCAAGTGGAAGGAACACCTGTATTTGCATTGCAATCCAATTTATTAATGCTTTCACCATGGGCAACAACCTCCTAGGATACACAAGGCAGGCACATCTTCTCTCTTTATACTAAGAAAGTATAAGAAACTGGTTAAAACTATTTCTGACTTCTGCCAGGTTTCTACGTAGATAACTACTTGGAGAAGACTGAGGTAACAACAAAATAATTGCAACTACAGCCATCAGAAAGGGATAAGTTATGATATGATATCACAGAAGGACCATAAGCACCATGGGCAATGGAAAGAATAGATGTTTTTGTTCCATCCCATTAACGCAGAGCACAGTAACATTGTTTTCAACCTGTTATGTAGAGACCCAAGGTAGACAGGAAATAACTTCAAAGAAATCTGTAGGCTGGCAGGGTTACATTTGTTAGACAAAAGCTGACATCCTCAGTAGAAAAAAAAATTAAAAATGAGAAGCACACAAACATTAAAGGAAATAAAATTATTGCCCCCCCCCCCAAAAAACGGAGAGAAAAGAACCTTGGGTTCAAACAGGAGGTGGAAGCATATTTGAACATCCACAGACAAATTGATGAGGGATAGTTCTATAGCTAGGATGTCAAACAAGGACTTGAGAGTTATTCCCTGCTCTGCTATGGACATACCACAGATTTACTCCGGATCAGGTGAAAATTGAAATTTCATCGGCATGATACTACATTCACATTCAAAACTGCGATCCTCCAAATTCTTCTCCAAATTCCCATTTACCCTGAAGTGTTTAACACCATCATTATCAGCAATCTGAATGGAAGACCTTCCCATTCCACTACAGTGTGAGCTCCATACTCAGATAAAGAGAATCCCCAGTAGAAATGAAGATCCCAGCTCTCCTTTCAAACACTGATTGTTTGCTGCTGGAAGTCTACAAAGTAGGACTCACCCTGAGGTTCCTAATGGAAGCATTAGTACCTCATCACCAGGAGTGAAACTTACCCACAGGTGAATCTGGATCCTTACAGAAAAATTGAAAAGAATTTAATATTCCCCATATTTTCTCTCTGTGCAAGAGCTATATAAGGTCAAAACTACATTTTGTATAGGCATGTAAATTCTCACTCCCTGTCTCATTCCCATGCACTTGCCAAAACCAGTTGTGCCTGTCCTGTGAGCCAACAGCAGATCAGAAAAGCAGGTAGGTCCTGTTTGCACCTAAGGAATCTATACTCTATGCTCGCTTCGGTGGCACGTATTCAAAATACCTCATAGTGTCCATGAGAGAAATGGACCATGTGCCAGTAACATTAGTTTGCTATTGCAAAAAAAAAAAAAAAAAATTAAAAATCAATATTTGTCTCCAAGCTTCTGAGAAGAGAATCTATTCTGCAGCATAGATGAGGGAAACCCTTTCACAATGTGAACTGAGATTTTTTTCCTGGAGAGATTCCAGGGGCCTTGCCTGGCTGGCAGTATGCCTAACCAGCTTAGCTTAGAAAATTACTGGGAAATACAGATTCCTGCAGCTAACGACCTGTCCTTTTACCCTACAGTGTTTGTCCTGTCTTGGATAAAACTCTTCAAATACAGTGTCAATTTCGTGCAGTGTCTCATCTCTCTGCATTTCATACAAGTAAATGGATATGTGTGGATTTTTGTCATAATTGTATACTCTCTCTCTGCTCTTCCAGCACAACTACTGAAGTATCGCATTGCAGCAATATCTTCAGATTAGAATTTAAGGGATAAAACAGAAAGCGAGGAACCTGAATATAGCAATGATAAAATGCTTCTGTGTCATGGAGATTCAAATACATCTTCCCTGAAAACCCACTTCTGCTGGTCTGAAGAAGGAAAGAAAATAAAACGTAAAGCAAGGAACATTTCATTGAGAAGGGAACTGTCTCAAGAAGGGGTAACTGTATAATCTAGCTTAATGACAAATTCAGTTGTTGGAATAATTATTGTCTACAAAGCACAAAACTGGTGTTTCTGTATCAATCAAGGACGTTCAGAGAGAAAATTGTTTAGAACCCATGACTGAAGGGCTTCTGTGCTGATTGTAGCACTGTTTAAAATGACCAAAGATACTAAACATGAATGGCTTAGGAAATGAGTAACCATTTATTATTGTTGGCATTTACCTATTGGATGCTGACAAAGTGTTTTAAGGATACTTTTACTCCCCCTATATGAAGATGCAACAGAATGATTAATATGTGCAGCATGCCACTGTGGCTGGGAACAAATTAAAAAGCTGTGGGAGTGTCTTAACAACTCTTGATGTAATGTGCTCTGCTTTGGTTTGGCTGGGGGCTACAGGAAGTTTTATTTTTTAATTTTTTTTCCAAAGATTCCCTCTGTCTTTATTTAATGAGCAGCATTGTATGTGCAGCTCCAAAATCATTTAATAGCCATCCCTTGCTGAAAGACAGAGATGGTTGTCAGGAGCAGTGCCTGGCAACAAATCATCAGCATTTAGTACTATGAAGATACTGTTTTGTGTGCAAACCACTTCAGGTTAAAATGTGGGTGTTTGTCCCTTCAAAGGGACAGCCTCTGTGCTTGCCTCTCCCAAGGGTCACACACACATCATTGCACAGGGAGAGGCACAAACCTGACAGTGAAGCTTCTTTGGAAAACACTAAGCTATTCTGTCTTCTTCTCCATACCCCCACTTCATAAACAGCACAGCATGTGTTGGACTAGCATTCAGGCTGCCCTAAATATTTCCTTTCTTCTGGGCACAATAATGGTTTTACACTTGTGTTAAAGCAAATCTTCTGTGCTAGTCTGCTGTATATTGCATACATCTAGAAACGGATCTGAAATGACCCAAGAGATTCAGACAACTTCTTCCTTCATGGACTTGCATCTTACAGTATCTCCACATCTGAAATGTACCCAGTAAGATCAGGAATTGAAGGGGAAGAGGAAAGATAAGGAAATACTTCAATAAGATCAAAGAGGAGAATTTGCCTTATGTAACAAGTTTCCCTGGGAATATTCCTCCCTCCCTCTCCTCCTCGCCACCCCCATTAGTATTTATTTCTATAAAAATCCATTAGATACTGCAACTACATCTTAGCTCCTATTTGCTTCAGTGAAAAGAGAAAGTGTTGTGTATTTGTACCATGACCTGCAAATGGTGTTGTCTGCCAGATCCCTCAGAGAGCTGCCAAAAATTTCTCAGGCATGCAGGGCGGGCATCTAATCTGAACTGTGGCCAGGCTGATGTAGGAGAAAGAGGTAAGTACTGTGATACCTCACCTAGCTCACGACATCCTCTAGTATCAACGACACCTGCTCTCAGATTAAGCTGTCTCCCTAGATTGGCCCTTATAAGAAGCTTCTAGATGCCCAGATATCTATTGTAGAAAAACAAAGCTTTATTTGGCCTTAGGAGATGGGCCATTGTCAGCTTTCTCAAAAGCAGATTGCAACTCATTTCTAAAAGTGAAGAAGCACACTCCAAGCACACCCCCATTTTGATTACTACCTAAAATAAGAGCACGTGCTCTTAGTAGGATACTACACACAACCTATATTCCATATTGATCCGGAAATTCTTCTCAGAGAACTAGGGACCTAAAAAAATCACTTTCCAGAGTGATCCACAGTGCAGAACAGGGGGAAAACCCCATTCAGTTGGTCTCAGCTTTGATACAGACACAACTCACACAAGTGATTAAGGGTATTGTACAGCAGATGTAGATTTCAGTTCTCTTGAGATGCTTTTCTTTAATTTCACTCATGCGAGCTAGGGAATACAAACGGTCATAAAGCCATAAATTAAGCTAATTATCCGGTAAACCAAGAGAAAAGAAAGATTTCTATTCCTATATTGCAGGGAAGTAATCTGGACACTCTAGCAATGAAAGTCATGCAAGTGATAAATGGATAGGTCTGAGACCATTCAGTTCCCACTCCACATATCTGCCTTCTCCCGAGTTAGATGGATGCATGCAAGAGGTAAACAGATTCATCAAACAAATAAGATCAGCAGCCCAGCCTGATATATTTCATCTTATGTGAAAGTTCCATTTGCTCTATGAAGTACAAGTTCAGTAACATTTATATAATTCATTTTACTGGGCTTCCCTTTAACACAACAATCTTGTTTAGCCTCTCTTACTGGAAGAGACCACGAAGGGATAAAATCCCCGAAATAGTCAGTATAAAACTGGGCATAATGACCAAAGGACTGCTTGCATGACTGGGAGATCTCATCTTGGGAGGGGTTAGTCACCAGATGGAGTTCATAAACCAATCTCTGTTCGTATGCTTCCTATCAGATCTAGATGAGAAGTAGCTCGTAATCTCTTTGGAGCCAGAACTCTTTATCTGGTTCCTATTTACAAAGTGTCTTTGTGAAATATGGTGGAATCCCAGTTCATGGCTGAGGCTCATAGTTGCTATCACAAATGAATCATTAACAGCAGGACAAGGCAAACACCAGCATATTGTAAGCAGGAGAGTATTACCTCCTTCCACAGGAGAATGTCGAGAAAACTTCACAAGCAAACACAACATATTTGCTTATGCATCACATGTGCAAACATAAATACAGTCTGTGTGTGTACAACAAAGCCTTAGAGAACAGCAGTGTCTTAACCCTCTGCTTTCCATCAGGTGGCCAGCTAGCAATAAGCAAACACACCCAAGGCTGTGTACAAAGCCAACCATGGACAGACTGACAATCAGTCTCCTTTCTAAATGCTAATCAGTCTCCTTTACTAAAATGCTGTTTTAGTAATCAAGCCTAGAAACAAGCCCAGTGTTGCACCAAAGGCACAGCACTGCAGATTGGTCCTTGGCAAAACTCCTTATATACTTTTCTCATAATCATCCTCTTCCAGAGCATGGTGACTTACACAAGCATGCTGCTGAATCCCTAGGAATGCCTTTGCTTTCTGTGGCAATAGTTAGCCTGCTCAGAATACAGCATTCTTCAGCAAGTAAACTACAGAAGACGCAATTTTTTTAACTCTCAGCTTACTTTATCCTCCAAAGTGAATTTGTACATGGTCAACAATGAGAGAAAACACACAGCTTGGTTTGCTACACTGCAGCAGCATTGTCCAGGTAACCAAGTATGAAAACAGTGCTGGATAGAGAAAAACTCTTCACCAATGCATCTTTTTTTCCTCTCTCTTTGTAAAAAAAGACCACCTACTGTGACATGAGCTTCATTTCTATTTCGTGTAATTGTGTAGCCATGGTTTCTACCTCACTTGAACACTAATACCATGGGGTTTGCACACCTGTGTTTGCAAATATCTTCTTTGCTTTCCCTTCCAACTCAGTCCTAGCAAGGCACAAGCTCCTTCTCATCTGTGTGATCAGATGGCACTACACAACGGATGTGAGCAAGACCAGCCTGGTGCTGAGTCGCTGTGCTGGTGCCAGTGCTAAAGAAAAACACTTGTGAGAGAAAGAATGCCAACTAGGTTCAGCAGAGAGATGGGACAGAGAATAACATGATTCACATCACAAGTGAGCCTTTGGAAGACGGTTGAAGTAAACAGGAATCACTCTTGAGTTTTAAAGCGTTAAGAATAGCCAAGATTTTGGAAACATTCAGATGCTCTGTTTCTTTGGTGTGTGGAACTGCTTGGCATTGTGGCACTCAAATCTCAGTTCAAGTGCAGCCACAATAAAGATTTAGACATCATGAACACACAAATTAGGGGTGGGAGAACCCCAGAGTGTGCAGCAGAGAGCACTGCAGACACAGAGCACTCTTACTGATCATTCCTCACTCAAATTGTCTCAGCACCCTGTGCTTTCAAAAGTAGATGAAAACATTTTCACTTTTAGCTTCTAGACAAACCTAAAAAAATAGAAGAATAGCCTCTTCAGTAACATCTATTTCTTCAATCCTTCCTCCAACATGTCAGACGAGAAGTCTTTAGGGTCAAGTGATAGCAAAACTGTAAAAGGAGAACTCAAACCTGACAACCACTGTTGCAGAAAAAAATAAATTCAGTCTTTCCATCAGAGTTTTCTTGTTTCCATCAAAATGAAACTGGTGAGATTCCCATGCTGGAACCTCCTACTTTTATTTTTGTAGAAGGAGTAGGAAGACTGAGGAAATCAGAGGAGGACTTAGCTTTTCACCACTAGGTAGTACACCTACCAGCAAGCTCCTGGCAAGGGCTGTTAATATATTTGCTCAGGAAAACTGAATGGAAGAAAGAGCAATAGAGGACTAGTAAAGAAGCAGAGGTCAAGCTCACAGAAGCCCCAGAGCTAAATGTGTGTGAATGTGTTAGAAGGAAGTGTCATATATGCTTGTGCTGCTCCATCTCCCAATTGTGGCCACAAGCAGGCATTGAGGGAACAATAATGAAATTGAATTAGATGGATCCTTGGTCTGAACCAGTCTGGCCATTCTCATGTTTGTGTGTTCTTTTCTGTGAATAAGAATGAAAACATGGAAGGGAAACCCTGGAAATATAAGGAGAGGAGGTGTTTCAAAGATGAGCTTTCACCTATCTGAAAGACTGGACAAGCCTTATGAACCCCTGGAAGAGAATCTGCCTCACGCTTTGATAGTCAAGATACAATTTAAGCAAAGGTTTTGAGATTATGCTGTAATTGCCCAATTAGCTCCTGCGTGCAAAAGGGATTCTCTTCTATTTATCCATATCCAGCAGGGCAGAAATCCAAAGCTTTCTGCCCACTGTGGATTTGCTCTTCCAATTCATTAGGATTAATTTCTTCACCACCCACACAATTCTCTGAATCTCTTCCTCCCCTCCTGCCCCATTGCCACCTGTCAAAGTTATAAAGATGATTGGTGCTCCTTAAAAGCAGCACGGAACATCTTTATCCATTTATTTACAGGCAGATGCTTTCTCCCCCCCGCTCCTTTGCCAGACTAGTTCTTTCCAAAAGCCTGCAGTCTGTCAAGCTGTCCCCAGAGCACATATGTGCATGCAGTGTTTAACCACATCACCTCCTGTAACCCCAGTGTGTAATGTGTTTTTATCCCCCAAAATCCTAGGTAGCGTTTCATTTTGTCAATTACCAAGTAAAACAAGAATATTTTCAAATCTATTTGCCATCAAATTAAATTATAACCTGTGTAAATGGGTCAGCATAAAGACTTCAGGCTTGTCTAGAGCAATTGTTTTTATTTCTAAAGCAGACGATAAATTTTGATGGATTAACATGTATGTAATCCTGTTGCCTAGTCATTGGGCAGAACAGGGACTGACTGTTTCTCATTTACCTCCTCCTATGTCAGTCCAAAGCTTATACAGAGTCGTGAGAAAAAAAGGGGAACATTAACTGCTCATGCTCGGGCTAATTTAGCCCTGTTTATTAAGTGATACCTTTTCAGAAAGCCTCTTGAATTGTATTACCAGAGATGCTCTGTAAATTAATCGGTTTGGGAAGAATCGTCTCTGATCCTGTTGGCGTCACAGTACAACATGAAATCCTAGGAGTTTTATTTCAAACTGAAAATCATGATAACAACAGAGGGCTTGCACTTCCATTTGGAAAAGACTGAGTTCTGAAAGAGTGCTTCTGACCCACAGTTCCCTTCAGCGCTGGAAGCCATCTGAACTCCATCAAAGAATATTAAGTAAACTGGGAAGCCTCAACGAAACACTTTGCTCTGAAACATCTATCACAGTTCTTAAAAAGAATCAGAGCATTTTCAGGAGCCACAGCTAGAGAACAGTCCAGCTGGGGCTGCTGAACAGACTCACAATCCTGACTCCACATCAAAACCCAAGAGACTGCACAAGTTACCTAATCATAGAGTCATAGAATATCTCAAATTGGCAGGGACCCATAAGGATCAGTAAGTTCAACTCCTTGCTTCTCCCAGGACCATCTAAAACTTAACTATAATGACTAAAAATGTTGTCCAGATGCTCCTTGAACCGTGCGAGGCTGGTGCTGTGACCACTTCCCTGAGGAGCCTGTTCCACTGACCAATCACCCTCTCAGTGAAAAACTTTTGCCTAATGTTCAGTCTGAACTTCCCCTGCCACAGCTTCGTTACATTCCTCATGTCCTGTCATCAGACAAGTCAGCCTCTCTGCAAGCCAGTGCCTCAGCTGCAGATTGGGAATAACAACCTTTTCCTTCTCCACGGAAATACTGGGAAATACAGTACAGAAGACTGAGAAAGGATCATGCCCAGGAGTGGAAAAGGCTAAGCAGATCCCTTGGGTATCCTGTGCCAGCACCTGCAACAGCAACACAGCATGGAAATACATTTCCTTTAAATTATCAAGTACCATCAGCAGGGTCCAGAGCACAGAACTGCTCAGTGGGAGCTAATGTATCCTGTCACGAAGCACAGCACACAGCCCCCTCATGCTGCATTGTTTTCTTACCCACACTTCTGCGTCTTCCATCCCTTGAACAATATCCACCACACTGCAACTTGCGTGTTTGCAATTTGCACACCGTCATCTTGAGTTGCTTGGGCTTTCCTGACAGGACTAAATGAATAGCAAATTGAGCTCTGTCTTTCCCTCCCCCTTACTTCACTCTCCCCTTGCTTTTGTAAATGCTGAAGTAAAAAGCTTCCTCTGACTCAGATTTCAGCTGTCACAGATTTCAGCATTGTTCTCCTAGGAAGTCTGGATGCTAATGACAGAAATAGCAGCTGTCTCTAAATACTTCATCTGCTGTCTGTGGTCAAAGGGCAGTAAAGACCAAGGCCAAGAGCAGGTGTGGTGGATAACTGCTTCAGAAAATCCTCACCCTCACCAGTCAGGCTCTGGTGAGAAGGGAGTGGGACCACCAGCCCCTGACTGACAGGAAGGCCAGGGACAGCTGCCAGGGCAAGCGGGAGGGATGGGACAAGAGGGCATGTGCTTACCTGGACGCAGGTCAGGCAGCCAGCAGAATGCAGGGCTGCTGCCCCTCAGCCCCACTGCCCAGAAACCCTGCTGCTGCCTCCATTCCTATGGGAATCTCATCCACCCAGGCAGCTACATCCCAGGTGCCAAAAAGCAGTCAGAATTTTAAACACCCAAGCATCTCATAAATAGGGCATCTTTCAGGTGAGATGACTCAAGGCGAAGAGATTGAAGTGACTTGCTAGAAATGCAATTGAAATGGGAACTAGGACTAAAGCTTGGGTGTTTCTCTTTCCATCCAGTGCTTTACTCAAAATGAAGGTTTGGTTGTTCTCGGCCAGAGTCCAAGGACATGCTTTTTTGGCAGCATGACACAATCTGTTTAGAGCTTTTTGATCCCCACATGTTCAAAGCACTTTACTTTCCACAAAACATTGTGGTGTCATTGAACACAATGTTTGAACTGAAAGGAGGAAAAACATATCCATCTATTATTACATGTAAATAAGAGTTGGTCTTCTACATAGTATCTTAGTAAAGAATGAAGGAAGAGTGAGTTTGACCCTTGCTGTGCTAATTATTGATAATTTACCATCAGTTTACTCAGACAAAAAAGCATCCCATCAGATCCACTATAACTTCTTTCACTCTTCATTAAGACATCTTGGGAGAGAAGGAAGGGTAGAGGGGAACACAGGTACCTGAGGACCTAATAATGTCCTAGGGATCTTAAAGAGCATAATTTAAGTCATGTATCATCCTGTCTTAATGGGTTCACTTACCTGCAACACGCAAGGCTCCCCACAGCAGGATTTTAAATAGTAGCAGGAAAAAATAAGATTGTCCAAACCAGAAATAAAGTGCTAGTGGCATTCTATTTCCAACAGAATTGTCCCAGCTAGAAGCAGTTGGGTGTCAGGTTCTCATGTCTGAATACTCCCAATAGTAAGAAGTGCCTGGAGACAAGTTCAGTGATGGTCTTCTTCTTTCATGCCTACTCTCTGGTCTGTCTCTTCTCAGTCTCTCTTTTAGAATAGCACACAAGCTGAATCAGAGCGCAGCTAAGTCCTAGAGCAGCATACAACCACAAGTGTCTCTCTGTTTCTAGAGCAATGGCAAGCAGCAGCATACCACAGAGAGGCACAAAAGCCAGCCAACAGTCACAGAAAATTAGTTGTGCCACCCAGGATTTAATAGCCCGGCAGGTATCTGTTAGGGAGCTAACTATTGAGGTATTTTCCTTGTAGGTAGGTGTTCATAATGAGCAACATATGTATAACTGCAGTAGCATTACATTTCTCATCACATACAATGGTACAGCACCAGTTCTGTTGCTAGATCCATGAAAGAAGCTTAACTTCCTCATGTTTTCCCAATTTGCACATTTATTGCCCCTACTAGTACCAGGTCATCTGGTGTGGGCTCAGATGAGGTAACTGCCATTTCTGAGTTTTTAAATTCTTTGACAGAACAACAGCTTTAAAATAATGAGTGGCAGAACACTAAAACCTTTCTGACTCGACTGATAAAACAGTTCTCCATGCTTCATGGGCAGTTCAGATGCTTGACACAAGGGGTATTGTGATGATTAATAATTAACTGGCTGGAGAGACTGAGAGCTCAAGGACAGATGCTTCCCATCTGCAATCTCCTGGAGCTGAGGCTGCACTTTTCAGGAGGGAGGGAGGGAGGGAAGTTGTTGGGGTGAGAAAGTGACAAGGTTGATGTGCCTCTCGAAGTCAGCAGCCTTTTCAAGATACTTTGCTTTTATCTCCCAACCAGAAGAAGGTATTATCCTGCACTTCTCCAGGTGGCTTTCACTGTCCCAAGCACCAGGGGACCAGAGCAGCAATGATCCCTGCCAATTCCTAGTGTCAACTCACCTAAATGAGATGCATCATTAGAAGCTGCATTCATGTATTTAATAGGCTTGAACATCAGCTTTAATGAGACACCTCTGAGATCTCAGGAGAGGTAAAAGACAGTTAGAAATATGCTTCAAAGTCCTGTGGGTAGGAGAAGTAAAATCCAAGTTCAGAGGTACCAAGCACAGGATTTTAAAGTACCTGATGTGTTAGAGACTATTAAATTGTTCTTTACACTAGCTTTAAATTTTCATCTGCATAAATTTCTTTGATCTACAAATGGCTTTAACTGAATTAAAATTAGTCAGAACAGCAGCTGCAATAGACACCGAACTGCATATCTCAGAGTAATTACACATTACAAAGGGAATCCTTGAAGCATTTCAATAACATGCCATATTACAAACAGCACTTGAAAAGCCACAGATGGATGTGTGAGCCTCCTAGCACAACTTTACTGCAGAGACGGATTTGGAAGGTAGAATGTCACTTTTACTCTAGCTTGCTTCCCGCTTTCTTGCCTTTCTCTCAGGAGTAGAGTGCATTTCAAAGAGCGTTGGAAAAGTTCTAGTTGATCCTGTGCAGTTGAAAACTGTGAAAAAGAGATGTGTAAGGAGTCTCTTCCTCCCCCTCGCCTTTTTTCTTTTACCTCCCCATTCAGCTCTCTGGTGACATATTCCTTCCTATTAGCTCTGCCTGCATACAAGGGACAGAAGAGTACATGCTCAGCAGTCAGGGGGATGTCTAACCAATCCAATTAACACGGTGCTGGGATGAACTCCTGTCTGTCCTCCCTTGCCCCCAGGGGTGTCCTGCCCATTTGCCAAGGCCTCTGGCTACCATGATGCAGAGCATCTCCTGCCAGCAGCACTCTGCCCAAGGGAGGAGACAGAATCTGACCCAGACAATAAAAACAACTGAAATTTTTGTGGATCCATGTGGTTTGCATTTTTTCCTGCTTCCAGAGGCTTTTGCTCAGCAGAAGTCACAGCTCTTGCTTATATTACGAGACACATAAGGGGAGAAAAAAGGATTTATAGCACTTCCTTTCTTCTGGTCCCAAGAACACCCGAGCTTGAACTGGACCCATTTAATCTGCCCCCGTTTCTTCTTGGCTTACACTGGAATTCATCTGTTCTGTTTCAGTTCAGTACAACCTATTCCTCAAGGCACTGTCCCCCAGTATTCTCTCAGTAGCCAGCACACAAGGCACAGTGCTCCAACAACAGAAAATAGGTCTATTCCACATCCCAAAGAACTGCCAAAGAGAAGATAGCCAGCTGTCTTGGATAACGAGCAACCATAAAAATTAGAGTGAATAAAAGTACATCAAATGGCACTGCAATCAAGAACAATGAGTGTCAGTGCTGGAGACAGATGGTGGGTGGATTTCAGCTTGGGACATGCATTTTTAGCTCTGGCCTCCACAGATTTGGAAACCTGCAGCACTGCCTTCCCCTCTTTCCACAATGTCTCCATCACAGGGTTATTCTAAAGGTATAATAGCCCTTGTATTCTTACTGCTGAGACAGACTCAGAAAAAAAAGCTCCACAAGTAACTGACTCTGCTGGCTAAGTAGACAGGTAAGGAAGAAAGGGGAGAAGAGATCCTCTCAGCACAATGAAGCCTGACATCTCTCTAAAAATGCCCTGATTGAAAACAAGCCAGTAGGAGGAGGGAAGAGTAAGGCTGACCTCTTATTTCCCAGGAGGAACAAGTGCATTATGCTTGTACCTAATAAGCAGGAACCCAGACACTTGTCCAGGAGGGTACAAACCAACTTTCTAACCACCTCAGCCTGCCAGAGGGAATTTGACTCTCCACCTACCTCAGAGAGAAGCAGCCTGGTCACCCTATCATAGTGCATCTGGAGTCCAGCCTTCTCATTCCTTCGTAGTGAAGCAGTTTTAGTATTGTATAAAGCAGAGAATAGATTCCTTTCCTATAAAATACATGCTCAGTGGGCCATAGAACGTGTGTGAGTAGCACTATAGCTTGGCTCCAGCCTGGACAACCTCCTGGAACAGCTAGGATTCACTGAAAATGTTCACTCTTCTGCTAAGTGAGAATTTCAAACAGTTCAGAAATATTTTCACACAAGAGACCCAAAACAACCAAATCCAGTTTCCTGCTGTCTGCTTCTCTGGCAGACCTGTGTGAAGGGGCAGTTGTGTTTGAGTCCCCCAGGGATTTTAACCTGGGCTCTGTCACCCCAGATGCATCAGCATACTAAATGGTAGAAGCCAGGTGCAGAACTAGTACTGTAACACCCCCAGCACATAAGGAGCACTCATGACAGAACCTCTGGGTATGTCATGCCATCTCAAATGCCCTAAAATAGTCAAGACATCTCTGCAAAGTTGATATCTATGAAAGAGGATCAATGAGGGAAAATACCGCAACCTTTCCTGCGAGAAATCCAGAGGTCAGACAAATATCCTAAAATCTCCTTTTATATCCATGCTTCACTAGTAGAGATAGCTTTTGTTTTCTAGATAAGTGATTTGCTAAGGAAGCCCCTGAGCCCTGCCTGAAAATACCCACAACCTAGGCCTCTTCTTATGCAACTAGAGCAGATAGTTGAGGCTCTTACCCCAGATGCTGCCCAAGAGTAGAGGTTAATGACAGACGTAATGACTTAGACTAATACCATGGATAACCTCTTGCTCCTCTCTTCCTGTCAGTTCTTACATTCACCAGGGTAGTCCAGAGCTGGGGGAAATGAGAAATATAGGGCAATTATAAAATCATCAGCTCCAAGTAGTCCCAAATAGGGAAAGAAACACAGATGAGCCAAGAACAGATGTCTAGAAGAACACTGTGTACCTAGGGAAAGTTAACCTATGGCAAAGCCTATAATTCACTCTGGAAGGCTACATTGGGCTCTCATGCACTCTAAACCCCAAGGCAGCAATCAGCAGCTAGGAAGTTTATTTTCTTGTGTCAGGATCCAGTGTAAGTCACTCATTCAGCAGATACTGAAGAGAACAGCAAAGAAGTTGATAATTCCTTGTGGATTTAAGTATGACCACATAGAAAGCAGAGTAACAGATTCATGGCTGAAGGTTCAGCAGACCATGTAATCAACAGAGCTTACACTGTGCCAGATCCTCCCTTTTCCAGAGATGTGGATCTATCAGGAGTCACGTGGCATTTAACTCATGTGTTGATACACACAATGAATGCACTAAACAGGCTGAAATGCTTTCAGCATTTCAGCATCAGACACTTGCTTCTGTAGATCAGCATTCCTACCTATCAGAGATCTCCCCCAGCTTTTCTTCTTCCCTTATCATTGCTTTTCCAGACACTTTAAGATGAATTGTTTAAAAATGAAGTTACAAGTTAAAACAATTTTCCAATCTTAGGATGCAGCCTCATATTCTGCTCTGAGATGAGAAGTCTCACAGATTCACATGCTGATAGATAAAGCTCTGAAGTGAGGAGATACCTACTTTCTCTGCTCTGGATCTTTCATGCTCAAAAACCTCCAGCGTTTACTTAGGATGGTAGCAAATATTTTCTTCCTTCCTAACAGTTTGAGTCCACTTGTTAGAGAAAGAATCATTAGACTTGTGAATTTTGGTTTTTTTCTTCCCCAGCAGAAATATAGATTTTTTTTTTATTGATTGGTCTCTACTTCCCTCCCCAGCTTCAGCTACGTCATCTTGGCATAATGACAGGAACAAGTGAGACTGAAACAAACACAGAATTAGAAGAAGGGCAACTCAGGTCACTAACATAGCTTTCAGCCCTAAGACACCCATTTAAATTCAGTTCATTGCACTAATGCACAACTATATACCTGCCTATCACCACACTTAGAAATGGATCTGACAGCTGTTTCAACTTAGTAGCTCACTAATGCTCAGCTCTCCCCTACAGAAGCTCCCACTGCATGTATAACTCAGTCCCTGTGGGCTGCCTGAGTAGGAAACTGGATGACCAGCTGAGCCATGACACCAGAGCAGCTCAACCCATACACTAGGGATGAGGTACAAAAGCCAGAAGGGTCTGCTTTGCTACTGCTAGCATAAATTTATTTGTTAGGAGAATGACAGTCTCCAGTACTGTCAACACATCCACTTTCATCAATAGCAAGGAGGGTTTGTTTGGTTTGAGGGGTTATTTCTTTGTTTTAAAGAAGAGCCAAGTAAAATTAGGAACCTTGACAGCCTAGTGAGCCAAAAGCTAAATCTTGCTGACAGAAGTGTCATGTTCTAAAAGGAGTCTGCCATTCTGTAAGGGGAAAGCCCAAAAAGCACCAGAGAAAAATCACTGGAAACTAACTTCCATATGGTTTCAAGAGGAAACAATAATTTCTCTCAGAGCTGCTCAGAGCCAGGCCAGGGGATTGTGACATTGCCTGTAGATGGGGTTAAAGAACAACTTCCAATAGTAGCAAAAGTAACTCTGGATCCTCCATATCTCTGGGTTAGAGCTGACCTTACTTTGAGCTCCTGGACTTACACCTGAAATCCTGCACAGGACACTCCTGACTTGCAAGAGTTCAGGCTGCCTTGAAATGAGTGCTTTAGAGACACCAAGTCAGATTGTCACCTGCAGGAACCAACTCAAGAGCACTGATGTGGGAACTGTGGGCTAATGACCAGATCTATGAGGCTTTGCTCCAGAAGCAGAGTTCACACATTTTTTTACACTGTATTAGCTTTCCTAGGTTCTCCTCACTCATAAGGCTTTCTTACTGAAAGGCTGATGTAAAGGAGAGCATGTTGTGGAGCAGCTTTCCTAAGGCTTGCAGGACTAGCAGAAGTGACAATTCCCGTGTTGCCCTGGATGAGTCAGTTCAAGTCACTCCACTGGGCAACAGGGCACTGGTTCAGTGAGCTTGCTGATGGGATAAATGCCATGGCTCACGAGACAGCTCTTGAAGCATCTCATGCATAAGCAGACAGTAGCCAGTTACAGGGCTGCTGTGCTGGAGAAGATCTGCAGTAACATGGACAGGTAGCCAGCTTGTCACCNCAGTCACGAGACAGCTCTTGAAGCATCTCATGCATAAGCAGACAGTAGCCAGTTACAGGGCTGCTGTGCTGGAGAAGATCTGCAGTAACATGGACAGGTAGCCAGCTTGTCACCCTGACAACATCCAAACAGGCTGCTCCCCCGGTGGATAACACATCTCCAGGCTGTTGCTAAGACAACAAAAATCCACTTATTATGCATAAATGGGCACACTTCATTGCTAGACTTATTAACCTGGGCCATGCCACTTACTCTTTATCTTCTTAATTGATTTAAATCAGATGACATGTTTGGATTCCTTCTTCTTGAAGGAATGGACTCAGCTGCAGCTCACTGTATTCGTTTTTTAATCTTTTCTTCCTTCAGTTGATTTCCTCTCTCCAAAGACACAAGAGAGGAGGGATGTCTAGTTGCATTTCATTGTCTTCTCACAGGCTGGAAGCTGGCACTGACTGCAACACAGTGCTCAGAGTCACCCAACTGCTTTCCTTGTCCCGCTGCTCCTGCATTCAAGCAGGGCAAGGGAGCAATCCCACTCTGACTACCCTGCCTGAGGTCAGCCTGTTGTCACTCAAATGAAATTGATGCAGTCTAGGAGGAAAAGAAAAGCAGAAGCAAAGCTTCGTTTTCCTCACCTGCACACACTGCCAGGCTGCTCAGCCTGACTTATTTGAAACCTCTAATGTACTGCCATTAGATTTGCCATAACAACTTCTTTTTTTTAATTACTGATTTTTTTTTCAAACCCAAGAGCATTTGCACTGGGAATTGTTGCATCCAAGAAAACTGAAGCAGTCTGGGCAGACCTCTCATACTTTGGGCTCAGGACCCTGCTGTTATCCAGTGAGAGCAGCTTTTTCTGCCCTCCTCTCTCGTTCTTAGCAGTGGTCTATTTAGTCTTTCTGACCTTTAACCAAGAGTCTTCCCAGAGAGTTTTTGGGCCCATAATAGAAAGTATCACAGTACAACACAAGAGTGATAACGAGCCCTGAACCTATTATGGAGCATATGCATAGTTGAATAATCCAAACTCAGTCCTACCAAAAAAACAAACAATGAAACAAACTCAACCAAACAAGAAACCAGCACAGAAGGGCAACTCAAAGCTCCAGGAAGACACATAAAACAAGCACCTGAGGGCTACCTGATCCCTCGCACTGCCACCTTTGAGCAGCACTGTGTCTGACTACTCCCAGAAACAAAGAGCGTTTAGCACTCCTGTGGGATGTGCTATAGCCCTGTGGGGAACCCATTTCCAGACATCAGATCCCTATTAGTTGACCATTATGTTTGGTTGTCCAGTACCCTGTACTTGATATGGTTTGAAGACAGAAGAATGAATCTGGATAAATGAAGAGTCAGTGATAAGGTAAAATTCTAAGCACAAAATCTTCCCCTTTTCCTTCGGGAATTTTAGGATTTATCGTTGAGCTTACCTCCACAACAATCCTGTGAAGAAGATTAAAACACCCCAGATTTTCCCTAGCCAGTTCTTATTCATGGAAGAGGGAATTCTTACGAGTTTTGTGACTGGTCACAGAACAAATAAGAATATGATATACCTACTATGTCCTTCCAAGAACATGGTAAACATTTGAGTGAACAGTGTGTTTTGGAGAACTGGAATGATTCAGATTTAGCTAATGATTTTGAACAGAAATGACTGGCAAATATTTGAAGGAAAGTCAGAGCATTTCATTTAATATATATATATGAGTTGCCAAGGAGTTGCCATAATTTAATTAACATCTCCTAAAGGCAATATTTTGGTTTTTGCTCTCTATTTATTAAATACATTCAGTCTGGCCAACTGAAGGGGGGGGGGGGGGGGGCGA
>VZTJ01003258.1:229205-310044 GCA_013397795.1 Orthonyx spaldingii | reverse complement strand
CACAAGTTCTACTACTGACTTAGAACAACTGTTCAGATCATCACTGCAAGAAATTTCACAGCTATCAACTTACTTGACAAAAAATTCCCCTTGCTCTCCATGTGGCTTCCTGGAATACCAAATAGAGTCAGGTGCTTCTCCACATGCAGCAACTCACAAACAACCAGCAAGAAGTGCAGGGACAGGGCCACCACCTGCGCTAGGATTTTTCACTCTTCTGACTAAGCAAGCTAAGAGCATCTGAGAGCTTTACCTACAGTAAGCACAAACATGTTCACATTTTTCTGAGTAACTAGACTTACTCTTTCCTCCAGACAGATAATGACATGCTCCATGATCTAGTCAGCGTTTTAAAACAATCACTTCACAGAACGAAGTGCTTTGCTTGCAATCCTGTTGCTGCTTCAATAATAGACTGAAAGGCTCCTTATGTACTAAAGAGAGAGGCACAAAGCATCTCTCTTCCTTCAGTCCATCTACAGTGACCTGAATATTATTTCCTTCTCATTCACTCCAGAGGGGATGACAAGTAATGTCACTGGAATCAATGGAATAACTGTGGGACAAGGCTGAGTAAGAGAGCTCCCCTCTTGTTCAAATAGACCCTACCTCACTGCTCCCTGGCTCCTTGCTGACCAGGGCTCTCATTCTCCTCTGCAGCACATCTCAGGGGCTCATGTTCCCCAGCAGAAGGAGTAAGCAAAAATGCCAGTAGATCAAAGCAAGAGTTTTGTATGTTATCAGCTGCAAAGACAGTGGAAATTCAGGACAACCTCAGCTGTAATAAAAGAGGGACAATAGTGATATGAATCTTTGCCTTTAATATGATAGCATGAATGTGCTATGCAATAAGCTGAAAATATAATGAGAGCCCCCAAACTTGAATCTCTGCCAAGAAAACTATTTTTAGTGGAATATGTTTAGCTTGTTAAAGATTTAAACCCAGGCAATAATTGCAGCTACTCTTCTGCCTGATTTAAGTAGGCAACATTTATTAATGTACAGTGACTAAGTAAACTATTCCAAAGTAAACCACAAAGACTTAAAGTGATGAGGGAACAGGATAATATCCTGGCTAAAAAAAGTCAACCCTGTGATCTAAGAGCTGTTCCATGATAAACAGCTTATTGAGGCAGACTGGAGGGAAGAGAGTTGCAAGTTATGAAAGGGAATTTGATTTGTCCCTCTGAAGGCAAAGTGGTAACTGACTGATCTGAGCAAACTCTGTCACAGATTTTACAGACCTAGTTATTTCTTTCAGGTCTCCAACCAGCAGTTGGCTTAGATTAAGTCCATGCAAGAGCTGGATTCAGACTGGGAAAGAGATTCATCCATGATCAAACCCCTGATCTACGTTGTTATTCTGTGTTCACACTTACACATTAAATCAGAGTTCAGTATCGTGCGTATCTACTCTTTAAAATTTCCTAATTGAGCAGCAAAGTCCACCTGCCCTGTCTGTTTTGCAAGTGTCCAGGTGTGTAGAAGCTTTGTACAAGCTCTTTGGCAAGACATAGAACAGGACATAACCACCCTGTATGCTGGGGGTGATGGAAGGTTGCTTTTGATGACAATATTCAGAACACTTGGAATACCCAGTGATTTTTGCTCCATTGTTTTATGCTGAAGAAAATAAGCCTACAAATAGATCCGCCTGCTTCAGCAATTTGTGCAAAACACCTCATTAAATAGCAGTACTTTTTTTCCTTAAGAAGCCTGCTACATATCCAATGGGTAAAAGGATAAATGGCTATAATCTTTGAATACACAAGACTACACAGAGTGGGTATTTCATAGCTGCACAAAGCCCATAATTGAACTTCTGCCCTAGGGATAAGTTTTCCTGCAGTGTAAGTGCTTCCAGTTGCCATACAGGGGTCATGTTCTTTGTCAGGAAAGCAGAGCTTTACATCCAGTTAATTGTTGTTCCCAGCTGTCTTTTTTGTTGTTGTTGTTGGTTTTTTTCCATTGAGACATTCCATTCCAACAGTCATGCAAGCAAATGTGCTCATTTCCCAGTTCCCCCGCAATTCCCCACCATGGTGTAACAAAGTGCAGATTTTGCATGGCTACATTCCAGGCTTCATGGTGTTAAAATCATAGCA
Organism: Orthonyx spaldingii; assembly: GCA_013397795.1. Classification (NCBI taxonomy): domain Eukaryota; kingdom Metazoa; phylum Chordata; class Aves; order Passeriformes; family Orthonychidae; genus Orthonyx; species Orthonyx spaldingii. The sequence goes on along the minus strand of VZTJ01003258.1, from coordinate 307,939 downwards.
GCAATGGAAAAGTGTGTAGCCTCAGTAGTCATCATGTAGGACTTGAGCTACAGGTGACTCAGTGGTAGTCAAATAGATGCTATATGAAAATAGAATGGTTTCTGTGTACAGACTGCTTAACCCGTGGAGTTTGTACTTACACATGAAGTTTTTCATGGTTTGCTAAGCAGCAAAAACTACTCAGTCTGAAGTAAACTGATGACCTCAATTCAGTTCACTGTGTCTGGGTGTTGATCTCAGAACACAGTGATCATGAACAGCAAGTTCCTTCTGCCTTAATTACTTAAGGCTTCATCTTTAGTGCCAATCAAACATAAAAAGGTAAAGACCACGTCCATCCAGTATTTGGATCTCTTCAGCTCAGTGATGAAATATTCACTGATTTGGAACAGATCAACAGTGGTTGAGAGAGGAAAGCTTAGGCCATAGTCTGCTGCAGAACAAACTAAAAAAATGGCAAGGAAGTCAGTGGATATTATAAAAGGACAACACAACTCCTTTATTTTCCTCAAAGGATTAATGATAAACTCTTGTGTGTGCATTTGCAATGTGAGTCCCTTGTTATCAGGCACTAGCTACCACCTATTTGGGTTACCAGACCTGTTGGTTGAAGAACATTATGGGGGAGTTCACAGTTCAGGCTGCTAAGCAACCGACCATTAAACACTCAAGACCAAAGTCTTGGGAAGGATTTTACACCAACTTGCTCAGTTTTACCAATAATAGCTCTGGAAGAGGCAGCTGCAGTCCACTGCACTTGTACTTGTGCTTTTTGGACTGCTCACCAATGCAGATACAGTCCTACCTAAATAACCCTTACTACTCACTCTTCCCTCAGAAACCAACCCACCTGTTTTAGTTCAAAAAAGATCCCTTGATCCTTGTGATAACAAGACATTTGAGTTTTACAGCAACCCACTCCTAACCTCTTCAGTGTCTATTCTCTGGATTTCCCCACCAGGGAAACCCACACTACTCTGTGGGTTCCCTGGTTAAAGTTGTCACTGCCTCATGATAAAAAGCAAGCATATGCTGTAATCTTAAAGGTCTGGAGCTGGTTATTAAGAGCTCAGTCAGCACCTGGGCCTTATAAGGTTGTCTTTTCCCCAGAAAGGTTCACTAAATTTGTGGAAGATCTGAAAACTACTTTTTTTTTTTTTTTTATCATTAGTTGGTAATCAAAAAACTAAGGTGAAATACGTAATCATCAAAACACTCCTCATCTGAACATGCCTCTCCTAAGCTTCTGTCAGACGAGCAAGCAAATAGGTTGTGCCAAGCCGTCTTCTCTTTGGGAGTTTGTGCCAAGATTTGGACCTTCTGATTTGCTAGGACAGAAAACACCCACTCACATTCCCCCTTTCAAGAAGAGGTCAAGGGAGACTACTTGCTAGCCTGTGAACTTCCAGGAAATGTTGCTGGGCAGCACGTGCCCATGCCCCTTTCTGTGCTGAAACTTCACCAGACAGTTTTTCACTCTTGTTGTTGCAATTAACCTTCAGAGAAAATTATTAACTACAATCTTACGCATATGAGGAATTGATCCAGATTATTAGCCTAGAAACTATGTCCTGACTGCAACTCTACAGCTGTTTCTCCTCCTTAGATGAAATCTTGACCCTCACTCCACAGGCTGGTAATGGTTGTTCACTCAAAATTAAAGGACAATTATCTCTAACAAAGACAGAGGTGATCACTTTTCCTTCTTTAACTGGAGCACTGGAAATTAAAAAAGTCCTCTCCCCACCCAGTGCTGCTCCTGAAAGATCCTGCAGAAAATCTAGCACAATACCTGTAATCTGGCCTGATATATTAAACATTAAAGAAAAAAAAAAAAGTAGGGTCAGCATCATCTCTGACATTATAGGATGATAGGCTTGGATGAGGAGTTTGGGCCAGAGAAGAGAGGGACAGGAAGGGAATCAGCCTCTCTGGGGATCTGTGCTTGGCTCCTCTTTGTACAGTGCTTGCCCTCCAGGCATGAACTCCCACCAAGCCCCACTGCCCCCCAGTCAGTAGTGTTTCATACTCACCATGTCATAAACATTCAGAATCACTGGTTCATTTGCCATTGTTGATTGCAGTTGAGGCTGGATAAAAACCTTTCAGTCCCTGCCAGATGTGTGTTGATGCCCCCAGGGTATGCTTTTACCCTGAGCCAGATAGAAGAAAATGCCTCATCCTACAGTTGCTGAAGAAAGGAGGGAGGAGGAAAGAAGGGAATTCTCACCGTTGGGTGTGTGTGTGTGTAAAGTTGGTTGCAGGGAGGCAGGAAGGCCTGGGTTGGGTTTGCTGGTTGTATAGGGTTTATTTTAGCCCTCCACGCCGTGACAAATCCAAGGTTTCTTTCTAACTCTGTAGTGCACCTTAGGGTCTGTAGACTCATACACCACTGTAACCAGGCACCGTCCAAGCTCTTAAATCCCGATCCACAGAAGACAGATTCTGAGCCCAAATGCAAGCCCTCTTCTGGCACCGTGAGCAAGGTGGGTGGCAGTGCGTGCGGGGGGATTTCTCGGCAGAGCGGAGTGCCGCTACCGCAGCGGGCTGCCAGCAGTATGCAGGAACCCGGGGCACCAAGGCGCGGAGCGGGGCTGGAGTGGGCGCTGAGCTCCCTCCCTCCCGCCGGCGGAGCCTGGGATCTGTCCGCGGTGCTGGGGTTGTTCCGCTCGGAGCCGGGATCTGTCCGCGGTGCTGGGGTTGTTCCGCCCGGAGCCGGGATCTGACCGTAGCGCCGGGGTTGTGCCGCCCGGAGCCGGGATCTGTCCGTGGTGCTGGGGTCGGTCCTGCTTAGGCACTCGGTTGAGGGCTCTCCGCCCCTGGCAGGATATGGTGAAGAGGCTGTGCCAAAGGGATTCCAGCGTGGGGCTCGGCAGTGGGAGGAAGAGGAGGAGGGGGCTGGCTGCCCCCCGGGCAGAGAGGGAATGCCGCAACCCCCATCCTGCCCGCTACGTGCAGGCAGAGCTGGCGTCGGCGCCGAAGTTAGAAGGCAGTTCTTCGCGGGAGATGACGCGGGATTACCCGGACTGGGGCTGCAGGGAGGAAGATGCCGAGCAGGCGATGCTTCCAGGCAGGGTACGGGTCCAGGGCTGGACACCCCAGCTCTGTGTGCTCTGCTCTCCACAGGGCCAGTCCTTATTTCGCGATCAGCTCGTCCCGAGCCGGGCAGCTCCTACTGACTGACAGCCGAGGGGACCTACCCCGTCCCCTGCTGGCTGGATGCATCGCTGCATGGCACACGGTGGGAGGGCGGGGAAGGGACCAAGCGACTGGGCAGGGCGAGTAGTTTCACTTCTGGCAGCAGCAGGGTCTGGAGTTTCTTCCGTCCTGGAGCTACTTTACAGTCGCGTTAGGACCGTGCCGCTCTGCAATGTCTTGCCAGCAAACACTCCCGTCTGACCTGGATGAGAGAATCAATTCTAAAATGCACTGCGGTAAATTCACCTTCCTTTTGCTCCTCCTCTCTTTTTAAAGGGAGAGCAGAGTCTGTGACGGTGCTGGCAGAGAGTGAAGCTGAGGGGGACAAGGGGATTCCTGCTTCCAGAGATTTGCAGTGGTGTGGAAATTAGCACTCTGACCTTAAATGTTCATACACAACAGGCTTCTGAAGCGGAAAAAAAAAAAAGCAGGGATGACCTCATCTGAGTTGGAGGCGTATCTGAGGCTGAGGCTCTCTGCCAGCTCACAGCCAACCAGATCTGAATGAAAATTGCAGGGAGCCCGTTACATCAGCAGAGCCCAGCATGCCTCAGCCCTGTCTTCAGCCACATGGGAACCATCCTGTCCGGAGAAGGGCTCACCTCCCTTTGTCAGGAGTAGGACAAGACCATAGAGCTGCAGCCTTGTAAAAGACTTGTTAAACAGTGTGCAGGAGAATTTCTAGTGAAGGCAGGCAGTAGGAAAAGGAAGTGAGTCTGTGTCCTGCATAGCTGAGTGCCAGCGCAACAGTCAGATAAAAAATTTTCATCCAGACAGTGCCAAAGGAGATCCAGAACTGCTTTGCCCTAATATGCATTTGCATTTTGAAAGTGCAAAACCACAGCTCCGGCTGGGGCATGAAGACATGCAATGTGGCAAGGACTCCAGCACAGTAATTTCATCTGGACTAGTCATTCCATGGGTGGGCTGGACAATTGCACACACATGGTACAGGCACTGGACCAGCACCCTGACTTCCCCCCCATCCCTGGCTCTCCAGCCCACCAACTCAAACTGTGCCATTAACCATCTGTCTCAGCAGCCTGGGTCTGAAGGAGCAGTTTGTGCAGGTGGGTAAAGGTGATTCCTCCACCTTACCATCTCAGAGTCCAGATACTCCTCAGAGGACAGACTGAGGCCCCATTGTCATTTTAAAGGCTATGGAGCAATGGAAATCTTCCTTTGCAAGAGGCTAAGCAGCATCATTCATGCCCTAACTTGTGAGACAAACTGCCTACTGAAACCCAGAGGCTCCCGCTAAACTGTCACAGATACCCTGAGACTGTCACTTTTGGATCTGTGTCCTGCTCTAGAGATGTTTTAAGGAGACCTGAAAGGAGAGGGAATAGCTGATATTAGACCGACTGATGTAACTGGAAAAGAAAAGCAGCATTACAAGGTCTTCCCACACTTACCCACATGCTTATTTGCTAAATTAACTCCAATGACTGCTGTGCTCACATTTCACTAAAATGAATTAGAGACTTAAATCTGATACACATTCCAGAGACAGACATCTATAAATACTTAGGATTTGGGAAAGGTATCGGCAGTCACAAGCTTCGATGCTTTGTTCTGTAAACATTTCAAAATTAATCACTTAGGTGAAAAAAAACCCAAACAACTCTCAACTTTACAGATAGAAGGGGGAGGGGGGGAATTAAAACCAAAACATGTCTTTAAACTAATCATAATGCCTCAAGAGATCAAAGCCAGTCCAAATGTGCATTTGTTTTTTAAAGGGCTTTTGCTGTAGGAGAGACAGTAAATGTCACTTGCACATTAAGACCTGGATTCACTTCCTTTAACTTGAAATAACTATGAGAGTTACATTACAAATGCCATTGCTTCAGGCTCCCTTTTCTGCCCCTTCACAGAAAGAAGTTGTTCCACATGGTGACTTAGCCTCATCAGTGTTTCAGCAATCCTTTGAAAACTCCTTTTTTAAACCCCATTCTATTCTAGACAACTTATTCTAGCTCCAGATAGAAGGGATCAGTCTGAATTAAAAGAGCTCATTAATATGAGTTGTTTTACAGTCACATAAACTCTTCACAAGGCTTGGTTTGCTTTGGGCTGTGTTGAAGTGTTTCATCAACAGCTCGGGCTGATACCAGTTGAGAAAGTGAACTGCTCTATTTCAGGAGCTTGAGTACAATCCCACAGATAGCCTCGCTGCCTACAGGCACCAGAGCCCATATCTTGCATTGTAAAAACATTACAATTTAAATGAATTCCAAATCAAGAGGAAAGGGAGATTCTTCTTACTAACTGTTAGAGCAGCTGGAACTAGAGCTTTGGGTTGTGTTTTGAATTCTTCTTTTAACCACTTATGCTGGTCTTAGGACAAAGCAGACACATTTTTTCCATACATACACCTAAAGCCAAACAGCACCTACATTCACATTTAAGCACCCTGTTGCAAACCCAAACTTTCTCAGATTCTCTACATTCCTAGCACTCCCTTTAAAGGGATTCATGTATTTGAGTTTATCTGTGGTCATCCCTACTTACTTTTATGGTATAAGTATGTGTGCATCTTCAAGGATCAGTGTCTAGAGGAGACAACGTGGTCTTACATGTATTTTTTGATTACGAAAGAGGTAAAAATTGTTAAAAGGAAAATAGTGCTGCTACCCAATATGGACTGAAAAACACAAGAGTAAGGTACAACCTTAAGGAATTATGTGGTACATTAATCAAGGCAGTCAGTAGCTGAGAGCTTCAGCCACCTCCTCCAAGTTCCAGTCACAAAAGTGGCACTGCTGGGCACTGTACACAGAGCTGAGACGTTCAGCTGGGGGCAAGAACAAAAGAACAGCAGTGCAACACAAAAATAATGGTTGCATTAGAGGTGATGGTCTATCTGGAGTTTGTCTACTTGTGTTGCTCTTCAGGAATTCTAGTTTAAATTAACACCTTTCCTTAATCTACTCTCATATGCTTTCAGAGGCTCAGAAGCAACCCACCAGACAATAGGGCTTTCAAGCATGTCTCACAGCAGGGCTGTCCAGTTCAAACTTCAAGACACTTAATGGTCTTCTCTCCACATCAGGTACACCACCCCTGGCTGTCCATTATATTTTTTGACAACTTGTCATTTTGAATTGCATAAAGTGCTTCTATGCACGTCAAGTTGTCATTGTTATCCCATTCTGAGTACATTAGTCACGAGTATCCTTTTTAAAGAAAGTATAAAATGGCCTTTGAAAAACTAGAGACAATATTTTTTCAGATCCTTTAGAATGGTGGAAGGTATTAGAGAATGAAAAGGAAGCTGCAATGCCTGTTTTCCATCTACAGCAATAAATCATCTCCTGGACAGGTGCTGGAGCTTTGTAACCTTATTCTGGGAGTGTGAGAGGAGGTATTTTAATTAAGGAGTTTGAAAGAGTTTAATCTCACTTCTAACTGAGGCACTTGGTATATACCAAGGAACTGACTGATTCTGGTCAGACTTGAGTATGAGCTATGGGACAAAACGGGGAGAGAAAATCAGCATAGGATGCCAGCAATGCACTTGTGTCCTGTGTAAGGCAACACCGGAAATATTTAACTTCTTGCACCACAAAGGGAAACTACAACACTCAAACTGGATTACTGAAATAGTTTAAAAGATTTCATCCAAGACTGTGGGGATTTGTAGCTCAAAGCTAGGTGTGTGTTAATAGAAAGGGGAAACAAAGTTAATATTTGCATTGAATTCCTCTTTGAGTCAATCCTGATTTTGCATTTCATCTCTCTTCTCATTGCAGCTACACTTCCCAACTTTTTAACATAAAGCTCTTTGTCAGAAAGCAATGAAAGCTGACAGCTCCTACACACCTGACAGGGCAAGGTCTCTGTCCTACAGGCCACGAGCAAGGTGTGCAGGGCAGGCCTGCAGATGGCCACCACATTCAGCCATGAGTCCAGATCATCAGGCAAGGACATAGGAATAAGGCAGGTCTGAGGTCAAGCCAGGACATCAGCCCAGGGGTTGGGCTCAGCAGAGCAGAGCTGGAGACCAGTATCCTGTCTATGTCACAGGGGCAGGGACTTATGGCCCCAGGCTGGGCTGAAAGGGTGCTCCTGGGCCATGGAGAGGCCCCAGGGGAGCACAGGGCTATCTCCTCTGCTTACATAAGGCAACACTGTCAACTGAGAACCAGACAATGTACACAGAGACTTTCAACCTGGAACCTGGGATGAAAATGCTGAACATTCCTGCTCATTCTTATGCTAAGGATTAGGGAAGTAGTTGTTGTTATTATTGCTATTAAAAATTCAACTAAAATAGCACAAACTATCAAGGCACAGAAGCAGCCAATGCAGTTAAAAGGGACAGTACACAGTAATTTGTGTTGTATTTCTTGGAAGCAAAGCAGGCTTAGTTTCAGAGGGTTTTTCCACAGCAACATCTTCATATTATTTATTTGCATTTTGTTATAATAATGTAACTGTGGTGGGGGGGCAGGAACCCATGCACTGGACACTATAGGAACACATAGGAGAAGAGTGCACCTACCCAATGAGAACTGGTAATTAAAGAAGTGTGACAGGTGAATGGTAAGAGAAAAGATACATCATTAACCCCATGTCACAGAGGTACGGGGAAGTTAAAGTGACCAGATTTCACCCAAACAGCATAATCTGCTGTACAGCCAGGACCAAAGAGAACTGAAGTGAGGTGCAGTGCCACACTTGTAAAGAAGATAGGAACTGATAACAAAAGCTGTGATCCAAAAACCTGGAGTCTGCTTAACCCTGAATGTGTCTAAGCTGCCTTCCTCTCGGACCAGGACAATATTTGTTCTGCTGCTGAGCGGGCCCAAAGCTACCCCAGCCAAGGCACCGTGGTTCTTCACTGCTGCTGCAGTCTGACAGACACCCAGGAATCAGCATGGTCCTACGTAATACCCCCCGATCACTTAATCTGCCTGATGTGCTCTGATGCATCCTACTGTGTTGAACACAGAACCCTGAAAAAAAGGCCAAGCTCCTTCAAAAACACCCTGTTGGGGCCACTGAATGCCGGATGTATAATCACCTGTTAGAGTAGAGGGAACTGGAAACCTAGTCTCACGCTCTCACAACACTTTACATCCTTCTCGCTTACCACACAACAAAGGATTCAAGAGGCCTGGGCTCCATTCCCAAAGCAATTAATGCATTTAACACTGGGTGAAGACAACTCACAGAAAAGGAGGCAGAAGCTCCAGCACTTGTTCCTAGACATATTCCCTAGCTTCTAAGCTACACTGTTCCAGCACTCTCAAGCTGTCTGTTGATTAGTGTCCAGGGTCTCTTTCTCAGTCAAGCTATCATATTCTGCAGAAAAGTTATCAAAGCTAGTGGAACAGAATATTAATTAAAGAGATGCATATACACATCACAGCGTATTCACAGAATTTAGGTACTCCTTATTCTCTATCTAAATCTCTCTTTGCAGTCCTTTCATTGAACCTGAACTTTTATAAAGGAAATAAAGAAATCATAAAAAGTATTGAAAGGTGTTTCAAAATCGGTCCTAATTTTTTAACTTTTCCATTGTTTTTCTAAATTGTATGTTCAAAGTAGGGTAAAATGCAAATTGCAAGAGCTAGTCTTTACAGCTCATTAATAGTGGTTAATTACAGGTGCTCCACTGTCTTCTTTTATTGTATGAATTCCCTTACAAATCACTGTGGTTGGTTACTGGGGGTTTTTTTTCAAAAGACTAGAATTTAATTCCCTTTCCTGATTTTACTTGCCGTTCATGTTGGATGATTATCCATCAGATACAACAGAATGCTGCAATTCCCTAGGGCTATTATAGCATCCCAATAATACAAGGAACCTTTTAGCTTCTAGAATAACAGACACAACACCCAACAGCAGGTGCATCCACAAGTGCCTTTTCATAGTTTCAATACTACTGTGACCAGCTTTAGCTGGTTGACTTTTTAAACTAGTTTTAACCCCTCACTTAAAAAACCCTGTTATTTTTTAAAAGTGAGCTATCAAGCTATGCCTAAGCAAAGATGGTATCTCTCTAACTCCCCAGGAGAACCTCATATCTTGTTTGGTTAGATACAGAGACTGGGCAGCTTATTCCCTCAGAAAAGCAAGAAGGTATGGCTTTAGTGTTAGACCTTTAAGTTGATTCATTGGATCTCTGAATCTGGATAGCTTTTTACAGCTTTACAAGGCTTAGTGATGGGTTTTGTTGAACCAAATAAATTCTGTAAGACATGCCCAGAGTGCTCTAACAGGTCCCTTCATGAAAACCATATGAGCAAACAGGCTGTGCCTAGCCATTAGACATGTGTGCACTTCTCAAATGGCTCTATCAGTCAAGTCAAAACCCACTGCAGTGTCTTCTCAAACAAAGCTCATATATAAAAGCATCATTAAACACTTAAGGAAAGTCTGCTGATAAAGGAGAAAATCTAGTAGGATTTGGAGATGAAACTCAGTAGATTTTTTCCTCTCATTACTCCCACCCTCAAATTATCATGTAAGCCTTCTGTGGTACATATTCTAGCTACCAATGTTTTTGAGCACTGTTATAATGTAAGATGAAATCCATACCAAAGAAAACCAGTAATGGCATCCCATCCCATTGCACCCACATACGTTGAGTTTAGTCCATGGTCTTACTGGGCAATAGCAAATGAGCCCACTGCACAAAGGCAGCCTGTGGCAGTGCATGTTCTCCATTTTCTGCCTATTCTTGTGGGCATCATGAGAGTAAGCCCATGCTTAGTCACCATTTGCAGATTTTCACAAAGGACCTATCTGCTAATCTCTTACAAGTCTAAATGAAGGGAGATTTTGTTTAACTGTGCCAAAGCAAAAAGCTGTGTTTGTTTCTAGAGAGCTACTGAAACCCAAAGCTTCAGATTAAATACATTTGTTATTTAGGAAGACAGAAGCTATCACAGATGTCTTGGGAATGTATTGGTCAGAAATTGATTACTTTAATAGGTTTTCCTCATCTTACATTTATCAGCAATTCTGTAACAGAAAAGTCAGATCATCATCTCAACAGCAAAAAAATATGAACCCAGCTACCCAAAAAGTGAGAAGAAACAATTCTGTCTTGCAACAGTGATGAAGAAGGTTCAACTGGCAGGTAGGGCAGAGAGGCTGGGAGAAGCCCAAAGGCCTCTTGCAAAGTTGGTGGAGTTCACGGATGTAAGGACATGCTTCTTACCCTTCACTAACCTACTTCCTCCTGCAAGATTTTGGGAAGCTGTTCCCACCCTGCATCCTTGTTAATATTTGTCTCTTCCTGCAGTTCCGGGACCACAGCTTTCCATGAAACACAGCCAAATGGCTATGCTGTAGTAGCCACTCTCCAAATGCAAATACATCAACTTCCTTTCACCCAGTAAAGAATCAGGGAAGAAGGAGGAATGGGAAAGAAGCAGTCCTGGCTCCCGAAGGCATACATGGACAAGGTAGGCATGAGAGTCTTGGTTCCCCTTTCCCAGGGCCATTTTTCTCCCCAGCAATCTGCCCTGTGACCCAACCAAGGACAGAAGTCAATTCTACATGACTTCTTCAGGTGGCAGAGATGCTAATATCAGCATTCCAGCAGAACTACATGTGCTGCCTTCATTACCCTGCATATTTTTAACTCACGAATGCTATGAAATGCCACAAAGCACTAGTGGTGTGTCACTAACCATTCCAACTTCACCACAGAGATGGCAACTCCTGACAGGACTACTATCAATAGTCTCTGAATCATTTTGAGATGAATCAGACTGTTAAAAAATTTAATAGTCATGCACCAGCTTTCTACTTCTTTACCAAGCTCAAACCTTACAAATTATGAGTAATACTTGCATTGAACAAGGAACTAACGTATTGAAAAAAAATAATCTCTAATTCTCCCTGTCTTTTCTGTCACTGGCTAATATCAGGGCAACAATTTTCAGACTGCTGATTAAAATATTCTGATGAGATGGACTTATTGTATCTTTAAATGAAGGGGGCAAAAGATCGTTACATGGATGCTTTCCAAGTAGTTTTTATCTTTCTACATATTCATGCCATACTCCCTGCTCCCCAAAGGATGAGGAGGCTAGGTGGCACTGCAGACTAATGGACTATCTTATTATTATAGGAATTAATTAAGTGAATTTGGTGATCTTCTCAACAGGCTCCATAGCTAACATAGATTTGTTCAATGCTCAGCCACTGAAGAAATTGAAGGCAATGGGCCTAAGCACATAATTTTGTAAGGTCAGTGCTGGAATGAATAGCCAATGGGAGCAAACCCACTGCTCATCCTCATAACTTCACTTGACATAATGAAGTAAGTATATAAAAACACTGCTTCAGTCAATATTGCTTCAGACATATATCAGAGTTTGCCTGTTCTGCCAGTTCCTCACATAAATATCATGAACACTAAAGAACACTCATTCCCACCTACAGTCATAACCTAACCTAACATAGACAGTGATATTTGCTTCTTTCTGGTTAAAAAATACCTTAATAAAAAATTAAATAAAGTTAAAAATAAAAGAAAATAATAGAACATTGTTTTTCCTATGTTGCCTACTTTGCCTAAGCAGCATGCCAGTATCAGAGGACTATCTATGTTCCTATTAGGAAAAAATTATTTTATCAGTAAAGGTGTTATGCACGTATGGTCCTGCTGGCTCACAAAAATACACACAACATACTATTTCCACCAACAAAGCCAAAACCCCATAGCAGGCTTGCTCCTCACTATGCCCTGCTCTGTCAGTATCACTTCCAACACCTCTCAGTCTCACATGCTCCATGCACACACACATGTGCATTTTCACTTCTCTGCATTTTCAGACTTCCCCAGACCACATACATCAGCCTTGTTCAAGCTCCTTCCTAGAATCTACTGCCTGTTGATCCCACCCCTGTCTCTCATTATTTTATTCCACAAAGATAAATTAAATATCTTTCTGTATCTTGAAAAAACACACAGTGTCCGCCATGCCCTTACTTTGCACAGCAGTGATCACATTCACCTTCTATAACAACAATAATTCTCATGTATAAAATAACAGCAAGAAAGAATCTCCAGCTCTGAATTAGGGTGAAGATCTCAGTTTAAAGAACAGGTGTTTCCAGAATAAAAGCACCTACATGATTATTACTTAGAAAATGACTCCTTATTGATAAGCAAAAAGCAGTCTTAGCAGTATTCTAACAGAGGTAAGTACAAGACATAGCACTTGAGGACAATAATACCTTGAGATAGAAAAAATCTTCCACCTTCTCAGATTTGACACACCTACTTTTATAGTGTAATTTTTCTGCCCTGCTTTATGACTAATATTTTGATTGTCACATGTTAAATCTAACATTATGACAATGCCTTACAATGACATGAGGATTGTACCTTTCAGTCTTCAGTAGACCTTGTCTAAAGAACCTGGGAATTTAAATTATGCCATCTGCTCTTTCATCTGCTCCAACAGGATAATGCTGTGATCCTTAAAGCACATCACACCTGCTACCTTGATGTCATATGCACTTTTGTTGCAGTGACACCAGAATATGTAGTAAAAACTTAGCATCATTGCACTTAAAGAGATAGAATGGCTAAAAGTCCTTAAGCTAAAGTTCCCAAGATACCAGTTATACCCAGACTGCACTCATGTCCTTCATATGTCTTACTGGAGCAGAAGGGTACTAACCTCCTCCTCAGCCCTCTCCCTTTCTCCTACCAGAGAGCTGTGAATTCCCGGACCAGCACCTCTCTTCCTTTCTAACTCCTAATGTCACCCACCAGATGTGGGGAATGGCAGAAAAATGTGACAGTGCTGTGGCAGATAAAAGGCGATGAACAAACCCCTCTTCTTGCACAGAATTTGCTGAGTAGGAGACAGGCTGACGTAGCTTCCCCAGGGTCTGTAACAGAGCCCTGGGGTAAGCGTGTGCAAGAAGAAATAGCCTCTACATATCACCCCTACCCCTCAACCAGCACCATTGTCCTTTCTCACCAAGAGGATGAGACAATATCTTCTGTTTTCTAGTCTTTTCCATTTTCCTCCCAGGTTCCTCTTGCCATAGGAGACATCTTTGAGTACAAGAGGAAATACTGGCCAAAAAGCTCATGGGGACATGATTTCAACATCTCCTCTGCAAGGCCAGAGGGCAGCCCCTCTGCTTCGGTAAGTAACCCTGAAACAGCCAGAAGAGGGAGATGATGTACAGAGAAGCTGATGGGAAAAGGGGAAGGAGAGGGGAAAAAGGAGGAGGCAGCAGCTGAAAACTGACCCTTTTTAAACCCATCCTCTCAGATTCTTGGCACACATCTATGTGTCAGATTTTCAGAAGCAAGGATACACCATGCTCAACTTCTTATCTGCTCCCAGTCTCTGGTTTGATTTGCACTACGAACTCTGCTTAGTCCTTACTATGTATTATTTGATGAAGGGTGGGGAACTAACTGGGCTGCTGACAGAATTTCTTTTTAATTTTAGAAATGATTAAAAAATAGTGGGAAAATAAATCCTGCAGAGTCAGTAAAACACTAGCAATACACAGGTCTTAAAGTTATGATGGTCCTTGTATCTGGAGACTCCCAATCTCACTGAGTTACACTAGTTTCTCAGGTGAAGCGAGAACATGCCTAGGCTGCCCAGGAAACATTCTGGTTTGGGTTTCTGGTGGATACAACATATTTCCCAGAGGGTGCTCCACTATCAGTGCTGCAAACATGATGCTGTTTTCAGTCCTCTTCCCATTTCCCCTTTGAGCAGCTCACATTAACACAGACACTACCTGGGAAGAACAGCATCCACTATTGAGCAAAGTTTGCAGACCACAGCTGTTGCTGCTCAGAAGTAGAGAGCAGAACACTTCGCTCCTCTCTCAAAAGTCAGCGCCAAGGTTTTTAGATTTATCCCCAGAATAAACTCTCTGTGCTGATAGAAATGAGAGGCTAAAAGAGACCAGATGAAAGCTCTACAGGGAACCATTTCAGAGCCAGGTCTTCTAGGAAAGCTTTTGCCTCTCTCAGAGAAGTCCTGGAAGATCAGGAGAAATAAGCTTAGCATCAAATGTCCTTTTCTTACCCTGAACGTTGGATGTCTCTTCTGTTTGCTGGAAAAAGGCCAAGCCAGGGCTCTGAGCACTGGCAGGAGAAATCTGCTCCCACTCAGGCAGGAAGGCAAAGTCAGCAAGAGGAGAGGACATGGCCACAAACATTTTGCCTTATGGCAACTCAGTTCTAACCCAGCTCACATTACGCCTCCAAATTGCAGAGGTGACAGACGTGTTCTGCTCACTGCTTACTAGAAGAGTGCCAAAGAGAATTCACTGATCCCTCTTCCTTCTCCACTATCAAAGAAAATGCTATTTCCCTAAATGAGGAGGAGATATTCAGCCACACGAGACAGCTACAGGATGGGTGCTCAAAGAACTGATACACCCAACTGAGCAATGTAGAGTAGGTACAAAACAGAAGCCTGCTTCCTCAATAAGCCATACCTGCCAAGCAAACCATCTTGTTCCAACACAGGGTGCCTTTGACATTTGCCTTCAGTCGTGAGGAGACTTACAATTCATAAGTGCCATAACCATATAGAATTCATCAGCTGTCTCCACAGGACTGAAAAATAAATCAGATCAAAATCATCCTCTATTTTAAAGATGCTTATTAACATGTTATTCAATGTGCCAAATTCGTTCTGCTTTGTGTAGTTAAAGGATTCTTATTTGCAGAATTTTTCTTTGTTTTTGAAAGCACTTTGCCTTAAAATGAACTACATTTTAAAAGGGTTTTGCTCCTCAGAATTCACATCATTTGCTTTGCTTTTTAAAAACAATGTCCTTCTCCCAATATATTGAAACTACAGACAGAAGCCTCACTGAACCCAGAAGCAAAATCGGACCCAAAAGACACAGGGAGTAGACAGATTTCAGTGCTAAGAAACAAAAGCAATTTCATAGGTTTGGGAACCATGGCATGGGAGAAAGAGCAAGTGTCCTGCCATGCTTGGAGAGCAAGGCAAGGTTTAGGGAAAGAAGGAAGAGCTCACGTGCCAGTCGAACATGCGTGAGGAGGTGTAGCCCAATTCTGCAAAGTGCTGAGGGCTTCTCACAGTGATGAGAACTTGTGGTGCCAAGGCTCTAGTCACTAAAGCCTAAATGCCCCTATAATATAATATATTTAAAAAAGAATTGCCAGTGATTCCTCCCAGAACAAAAAGAGAGGATACTCTTACTCTCCCTGCTACTGGGCGTCTTTACAGCTTTCAGCATTTATCCACTGGCTGATGCCCACTTAGCCCAGCTGAACTCCCCATGCTGTTTACAGCCAGAAGCAGAGTCTGGATGTGGCCATGATTCTGGGGGGCAGGACAGAACAGGCCCTGGGCAGCAGCCCCTGTGTCACGGAACCAGGACGGCATCACTGTGCACATGCTGCTCTATAGGGGAGATGCCTGTCACTGCCTCTACTGATCCCCATACTGCAGACACACTTTCCATTAGACTTTGATTCACGGGCTCTGAGCGAGCCGCACTACTACACTTTCTAGAGGAGTTTGTAAAGACTCCAACCCCTCTTCATTCCTGAAAAGCTGGGGCACAGTGACAGCTTGCCCTGAGCACTGCGGAAAATTAATTCAGTACTTTTTCACTGCCACATGGTTCCTGACAGCCCAGGCCCTGCTTCCTCCACTCTTCCAACCCCAGGGTGCTGTAATGGCTCCAGTTCCTTCTGTTCTGCTTCTAGATGGCTGGGTACCCCAGGGACCCCAGATGTCATCAGCATTGGATTCCATCATATGGGAGGAAAAAGAGATCCCAGGAGTAGAAGCTAGCAGGGGCCAAAGCAAGGCTTTTAGCATCTCAGTGCAAGAGGCAGCAGCTGCAGTATTCTGGGATGCCCCAGCAATAAAAATAGTAGTGACTGTAGAAGAGCTGTTCTATTGACACCTGCCACCACACAACTTGACACATGCTGAGCTGGCCATACGCACTGCTGCTTACAGCAGTTGTGTTTATAGCTGCAACCTGGAAGGTACTTTAGGATTAAATCCAAAGTCTGCCACCAAACACAGACCCATACACACATTCTCATACCTTACATGTCTAAAGATTGACTTTTGAATAGTTCTCAAACAAATGGATTTTGTAGGT
The DNA here is from genome assembly GCA_013397795.1 of Orthonyx spaldingii. Lineage (NCBI taxonomy): Eukaryota > Metazoa > Chordata > Aves > Passeriformes > Orthonychidae > Orthonyx > Orthonyx spaldingii. The sequence continues at coordinate 291,631 of VZTJ01003258.1, read as the reverse complement.
AGTTCCTATATAATAAAAGCATGCAGAAGTCTGGATATTTAAGATGCACTTTTGCAGGGGATGCTTATAAACATAAAGCTGAGTGCATGAAAATGGAGATGAAGTAGTTGTCATCCAGAAGTGACAGCCTTCAAATACTATCACTCCTGGTTTAACTTCTATTAAAAATGACAGGATAAAGTGGCTTTCATAACTGTGGTGCTGTGAGAAGGAACCACTACCAGTGCAGGTATCTCTGAATAAACAGCAACAGTCTAAAGAGGAACTCAGATTATGAAATTTGTATAGCTCTACGCCACTTAATTAAAATACTTCTAGTAATTAGGGAACCCCACTGGCTTTCCTCCTGTCTACCTCCAGATCCTTCTCCTCCTTGAAATTCAAATTTGAACTGCCCTGAAGCACAGAGGATGTTTTAACTCTGGATTCATTTCAAATTAGTAAGCAGATGATGCCAAGCAATGAAGTTTGGATTGACACTTCAATCAAAGTTCAAGAGAGCAAGATTGAGATTGGAAATATGTATTCACCTCCATTCACAGATAACTACAGAAATTCAGCCTTTCAATCACATCAAGAATGAATCTGTCACATTAGACCTGGCAAATGTGCATAATTTAAATATGTGGTCAAATAAAGGTAAGCAACCAAACATTGTCACTTTATTGGCAAATCAATTGTAAAATAACCTTTTTTTATCCTATAACTGGGAATGGTCTGAGCTAAGGAAACTCTCACCAGACAAAAAAATAATGGATTGAAACATAATAGAAATATGTCAGAAAAGCAATCTGTAGAGTGAGGGTCCAACAAAAGACAGGAACAGCGGAAGGGATTAGATACAAGTATATCAGAAATCAAACCCTGGAACACCAGTATTTAATTCCATAGTTGTCAAATCTACTTACACATACACACACACACACACACACACACACACACACACACACACACACACTTCCTTTCATTTGTGGAAAACCTGTGAGGCTACAAGAAGGGCATTGCATTAAAGCCAGACTAAGAGAGGCAACCAAAATGTCCCTCTTTTTTCCTTCTTGAAGTAGTCCAGACTCAACAAGTAAGCAACTAGGTCAGACCTAGTTTTGCAGCCCAAACCACATTTCACCATTTTGTTCTGAAAACCAAATAAATAGGAAAAGCCATTTTAAAACCTTAAATTGTGTGTTCTGCATTTGCATGCATCACATTGTTCAGCTTTGGTAGCAGGTTTAGCATGAGCAATATCTCACCTCATTAAATCCAGCTACCCTGCGAGCTCAAAATGCACTCTGTGTCACTGTTAGAAATGCTACTGCATTTCTACCACTGTGCTGTTAAATTCAGGAGAGATTCCAGCCTATGTTTCTGCCCATTAGGAAGACTGCCAGCTGCTTATTTGCCTCTGACCTTCCTGTTGCTGTAACAGTTGATGTTTGAAAGAGGAAAAGATAAAGCCAAGGAAAGGAAAGGGCATTTTGTGGATGAAAGAACCTTATCTGACAATATCCTTAAGTGATCTTCAATCCTGAACAAGATACAAGAGTGGAACAACCTGGAAATGGAAAGCAGCTGTTAGAACATCACCAATTACGTGGTTCTTCACAGAAATAAGGTAACTACCTCTAAGGGGTGCATGTATTACTTCCTAAACACTACAGGGTCACTACAGCTTTATTAAATTGTCCCAGAAAACAATGCACTACCTGTTGGGAGACCTTCCACTTGCTTCACTGCAATATTATTAGATCACTCCTTCCTGAATCTTTCTCAGTGCTACCATCTGTAAAGGACTGGCTCTGACTGCTATACAGCTTCAGGGTTTGTGGGACACACAACCCAGTCCATGACTTCAATGAGATGAGCACTGACAGCTTTCCAGAAGAGTCCCTTAAAGAGAAACTCCTTCCAGAGGGAGTCTTTTGGGTGGGCACTCTTCTGACCTGCAAAATATCAGCAAAAAGGCTAGAGAGTTGTACAGCCTTCCATTGGCATCCCAACCAAAAATAATAGTATCTCTTAACATCAGCTTCTGCTCTGGAGGACAGGAGCATAGAAAACACTGTATTGTTACAAAAAGGCATAGGAAGTGATCCAGAGAACTGGAAGCAGAAAGAATCTTACTTTCCTTTCTGGTGAATTTGAGTGGTGAAGGAATAGGAAAACCTGAAGTTCATGGAGGAGTGAAGCAACAGGAATCTCTACCCAGAGCTCACCTGCAGAAGGAGAGACTGGAGCACTCTCTTTGGAACAATCTTTGCATTCAATGACACATCACCAGCCACATCAGCACCCTGAAGCCTATCTCCATGTGTGGAAGTTTAGCTGACTTGAAGTTTGATAACACAGGTAAGAATCTATCATAATCAACATTGTACATATTGAAACTAGTAGAAAAACTAGGAATTACTTAATACGTTCTCTGAAAGACTTTGGCAGTTTGCACTCCAAACATGAGCATACATCACTGTCCAAAACAAAAGCATTTCTGGGGTCATTCAGGCACTCTAGCAAAGGGGTTAAGGCTTACACTGCTTTTGGTAGAGGGTTGCTCATACAGAGCTACAGGAGAGTGAGAGACAAGTCAGGAGAAACACCACAAGAACCAGGAGAGTAGGACAAGAAAGCAAAAAACCTGACAGAAAAAGCAGATATGGCTTGGAGAACAATTCAGGGAGGAAGTTTTGGGGTGAGATCTGGGCAACTCCTTGAAAGAGACAAGGAGAAAGCACAAACACTACCTGCTGCACTAGATGAGAAAAGGACTTTGAATCATTTTTTTAAATTAGAAAGCAACATCAAAGATTCCTAATTCTATCGTCACTTTCTTTAGTATTAACAACCCAAAGGGATTTGGACTGTGTGCAGCAAAGCATGAGGCCTAGATTTTCAACTATTAAGTTACTAGATACACAGTAAAAACATGCAGCCTTATTAAGAGCAGCAAGTCTTCCAGAGACCTGGAAGAGACCAAGCTTGCTTCACCTAATTTCAAAAGGTTCAGATAATAATCTGGGCAAGTTAGACCCTGTTTACCTTCTTAAATCAGCTGAATGGCCTCCAGAAAGTAGAATCCTGAAGACACCCTGCAAGATTATAGTACAAAGAAAAAGCATCCTCTATTGTAAATCTTTGATTTTATCAATAAAACATTCAGCAGGAGAGAACTAGGGACCAACTCCTATTTTCAGGGGCATCTAGTGAAGCTCCTCACAGTGCAGTAATGAATAATTGTTACTTGAGTTGCAAGAAGTAAAATTTGACCATTCTGACCTATGACTGAGAGCAGAAAAATGGGAAAAAATGAACAGTTTTCCTCAATAACAGAAGGTCAACAGCAGGATCCATCAACTTTTAACACTTGCATGTATTTTGTTAAAATTGGTGAACTGGAGAAGACTAGCAATACAATAACAGTATTTTAAGTGACACCATTATGCAGATTTTATACAGGGAGGTGATACCTTTTACTTGACTAACTTAAAATACAAAGATGTCTTAGCAGGTTTTCTAGTTAACGACTTAATTTTCCCTTCTGCTAAACCTCTAGTCTAGTAGAGTATCACCTATCTAGTTCAACCACTAGCTCTCCCTGCTGAAAATTTTTTCAAATATCCAGGAGGCTTGATAAGGCTTTCTTATTAATTTCCAGAAAATTCAAAGCAGTTATATACTGTTAATAGCAAGGGTTGTAACCGAGAACCATTTGGGAAACCAAGTACACTTCTTTCTGCAGCATTTCCCTGGTAGGAAAGCTAGTAGCCAAATTTTGTTTTCATTTCAGACAAAAATTTACTCCTCCATGGTCAGAAAAGCAGAGTTTCTTGAAAAGGGTACTAAGACAGAGTTTGTCTTGTCTTATGAAGCCACATTTTTGCCTAGAAGATATCAAAAGCTCTAGGTCTTCATGGCCTGTTTTTATAGGTTGTGCTACTAATGGGTGAAAGAGCACGTAAATATATATTTCATATTGATGACTCTTACATTACTTCAGTACTAAGGCTGCTGTTGTATCAGGATTGTGGCCAGACACAGATGCTGTGGGACACAGTCAAATCTCTTTCCACCTGAGAGCAGATCTTCACTGTTACTGGGCAGTTGTGCCTTTCCCTGGGCTCCTATAACCACCCGAGGCATCTTTTGCAATAGCTGACCAGAGGCTAAGTTATCTGTGTGAAGGTTCCTTCCATTCACAGAGAGGACAGGACTTCAACAGAAGCTCTGCAAATCAAAAAACAGCAGGGATTTAGACAAAGACCAAATTCCTAGAAAATAGTTGGTGCCTGTGAACTATTGCTTAGAGAGCTATGGCATTGTCCACTTAGATCAGCTTTTCAGTCTCCACTCCGAACAAACACTTGGTCCAGCAAGGTGCATTTGAATTTTTATGACATTTGGACCCAGATTGCTCACTGGGAGTTGTCCCTCCTATGGAAATGTTCATTAATATCATCCTGGAAGAAGCACAATCAATGCAGCCTCTTCTAAAGGCGGGGAACTGCAGTTTAGGCAGTAGAAGAAGGGAAAGGCAAGAACATCCCCTCTCTTTGACACAGATAACTCCACTGATGGGCAGATTTTCCTCCTGGTGTGTGTAGATACTTCTAGTGTGCCACTTATTATGGTTTGTAAAGCTAAAGATGTGCTGGGTGAAATATGAAAGCTCTCTATTCTCTGCCCACTTCCTGATTTTTTAAGGTTATTTCAATAATTGACATGTATCCTCTCAGCCAAGGGAAAACAGTACAGCCAGTTCCTGATTCTGGCATAGATCATCTTGTTAGAGAAGATCTCCATGCAGCCATGTGTGCAAGCAGCTGTGAAGAAGTGGCTACGAGCATCAGCTCTTGAACAGTCTGTGTTGTTAAAGCCTGGGGATAAACACACAAGCCCCAAAATGATAAACTTAAACCATACTAATAACTGTTTGAGAAAAAGTTCCTTCATCAATAACAGCTATTAGCACATCCGAGTCTGACTCATCCCTTTCGCCATCTGCACAACATGCCATTTGCACTAATCTCTCATTTTCTTTGCTCCACATTCTTCTTAGCATTTGTGCTTCCCAAAATGCAGGAACATTTGTCTGACCCTTCCCTATAAAACAACAACCATCCACATGTATTCAGATAACAAGAATATTGCACTAATTTGATATTGCCACCTTGGAAACCAATGGGTCGAGAATCGCTAATGAATCACTAATGCTCAGTGATTGTATCTTCAACAGGCACCAGTTGTACAGATGGGTCATTTCTGTGTTTACACATTATTATTGCATTATTTTCATCCATACTTTGCTACACACTTAAAGCTATGTTTAGATAGTTTATATATATAGTATATATCTCAAGACCCCTCATGGAAAGTATGGGCACTAAAGCAACTGCATGTTGCAAAGCATTTACCAGTGCAATTGTTAAATGACAGAACTATGCCATTACTGCTGATTTCACAAAGCAAGCATTCTACTTTCGGCACCCTAAGAGTTAATACACATGGGAGGTGTATGGAGTACATTTTAAAAGCATGTCAAACAATCTGAATTTCTCTCTGAATCAAAATCTCAGCAGGACAGCTTTGTGGCACATTTGGATTTCCCTCCTGCTAACTCATCCCTGTCCCACAGCTTCCATTTTGGTGCTGTTAAAATAGATGAGCATTTTTGACAAGTAACAGCCATTTCACAACTATCTGCCACCCTCCTTCTCCTCCCACCTCTCCCACTGCCAGGGGAATCGTGGTGGGAATGCCAACTTAACACAGGGGTTTTTTTCCTCAGTGCTAGATGTTGAACCTCTGTATCTTCTGTTGTTTAGCTCTGTATCAGAAATGGCTGTCCCTGTTAAAGGGCAGCCTACAACTACACCTCTAAAATGCTAAATATCATGACTGTTAGAATATATTTCAGTTAGTTGAAGCCCTTGAGAACAAATCCCTTTAATTTTAACTGCTTCAAAATCAAGGCCTTATGCAAAAAAATACGCCTGCATTTTGGGCAAGTAGGACTTGTTTTGCAAAGAATCACCACAGATGCTTCCACGACATCGACAGAAACACAAACCTTGTCCTTTAGCAGCAACTGTTGAATCCTCAGGGTTATCCAAACCTTTCTCCTTCTCCAGCCCATCTTCCATAACTAGGGCCTTTCACACCAGCCCACATCTCCATACTGCACTGTTCACCTTAAACACCAGCATCTGAAACAGCATTTGGAGACAGCAGAAGCAAAGTGCTTTCTCTGAAGCAGAATTTTGACTAAGCTTTCTTGGTTTTTAACCACAGCCACAGAAGTCCATGTGCTGGATTGTGTTTGGTTTATTTTCCAGCTTCATACCACAGCTTCAGAACCACATATTCTCATCCAGCTGATTAGTGCTCTTATATCCCCTGTTTAGAACTTTTAGAAATATTTATGCACTACGAACAAATTCAGTAGTGAAAATGGGACACACCAGCAGTTCAAGGAAAGATTAATTAAAGCTTGACAAGTGGGGAGAACTTGAATACAGAATGAAGAAGGTTTTCTCCTCCTCATCCCAGCATGTCTAAATGTCGATACCAGAAAGTCTAACGTCCTCTTGCAACCTCTGAGCAAAATGCAGTGGAGCCCATAAAACACTGTGTTGTGCAATTCCAGTACAGAGTCAAACACTCTATTCTAATTAATATTAGAAGAAAATTAACAGCTTGATCAGATTCCTTGACCATATCCTTGACCTACACAGCGCTCCCTCAGTGGTTTATAGTTAACTGGCAAAAATGGGACCACTGCTAGGGAAAAAATTCAAGCAATTTAAGAAAAAAGTACTCCAGACTGACATTTCCTTGCAGAACTGTCATCTTCAAGTGCTGGCCTGGCAGACAAATTGACCTTTTGTGGCACTCATGCCATAATTCAGCCATATGGCATGTGACAGCTTAGCTGGAAATTGGAAGACACACACACAGCTGCAGGGATTGGGATGAAGGGGCCAAATAGTTTGGTTTGTGCCTTTTCTGGCTTTGCTTCATACCTGATGTCTGCTCCCTTCCCATGCAACCTCAACATGGCAAAGCCACGAGTAAGTGCATACTTCCCATGTCTAAGAGCACTTTACAGCCCAAGGCCTTATCTCTGCTGTCAGTGTGTGACCAGCACGCCTTTTTGTGCATCAGCTGACAACAATCTCTGAAGGACCATAAGCAGAACAGCATAGTCTTCTCAACATTCACTAGAGCCCCTTCTGACAAGTATTATTTACAAAATTAAAGAAGAAAAACATCCATATAATCATGGATTACTACTCACCTTTAATAATTAAATTTCTGAACCATATTCCCAGACTTTATTAACTTGCTACATTTTAAAAAAAGGAAGTGAAAGAAGCCCTAAATATTACAATTATTTTATCCCCTTTCCTATTCTTTTTTTATTATTTCAGTGATTTATAAGTTTACTAAAACATGCTGAGGAGCAAAGAGTGCAAAAGACCATTTAGGGTAACTGTGAACCCACTATTTCATGTGTTGCATCTGGACTCCCATACAGGCTATATACTTAAGTGAGACAGCAAATATCTCACTAATTAAGCAAGTAATTATTTCATACAGTCTCTAGTTCCCCTGGGAATCTCTATACTAACAACTTAACACCAGATTGCTAGTATCTCAAATGCTCTAAATTTAAAAAACATCTTTAAGGATCCAGGCCTTTTCCTGCATGAATGAATGTTAACAACCACAGAACCATCTAACTTAGACTACTTCCCATTTAACAGCTTGATGTCTTTCAATTAATATCAGCAATCTACCTTGAAAACTGTGAACTCTAAATTTCAAGTGATTCAGGGAAACAGAGGTTCTTGTCTATTTGTGTTATTAACACCCAGAGTAGCTCTGTGGTTCATCAAGTACTTATTACTAGTTAGAGTAGTTGAAGTAGGCAGTTGTGTCAAAGGTGAAAAAACAGCAGATTATGCCTTACACTGCTACTTCTCCATGCCCAGAACCACTGAGTTCAAATCAGCCAGCCTCAGCTGTGTTCCCTGACTTCCCTTTCCGTGCTCCCCAACCCCAGCAGTCCTACTAAACTGGTCTCAGCCGTCATTTCCTTTAGTTCTCATTTTCTTTAAGAGCACACTTTCCTCACACACTCACTATGAACAAGGACAAACAGGTTTTCTTCAGCCCCTTTTTTTCATCCACTTAAAATTTCCCAAAAAGACATTTCCCCAGAGATGTTAGCTACAGATGTACAGACAACCTGCTCTCAAGCACAAGAACAGCTTTCTTTCAGAAACTTTGCTTCCCTTTGCTGAACTTTCTTTCTCCCTTCTTTCCCTGGAAATAGTCTGTCCCAGAAGAAGAATGACTTGCTTAGTATAAATTGCACTTCTGCTGCACTTCCCCAAGTGGTGGATACAGTCATCTGGCTGGTTAGCTCTAAGAGCTGTCTATCCTGCACATCCAACCCACAGCAGGAAATGGGATACAGGTCTAACATCAACTACCATGCTCTAACAACTGGAAACATCATCTTCCCAGCACCACTGTGATCAGGAACTTGGAAAGATAACACAGACATGTAGTAAACACAAAAAAAGGCAGGCCTGAAACTGTGAGTTGTCATGACATCAACATAGGTCTTCAGAAGCATTCCCAAAACTGGAATCCAGCTGTTATTGCTGTAGAAACCAAACTACCCTGCTTAAGATATTGATATTAGCAAGATCCTTCCTTCCTTCTAGCATCCATATTCATGGAGCAAAGCTCTTAGGGCTTCTTTGGGCTCAGTTCAGTGTCGATCAGTACCTCTTACTGCTCCAACTGTACAGCCTCCCCTACCTCATACACACACCCATGCTTCCTGTTCTGGTGATGTGTCCTCCAACACTTGACAAACCAGACAGAAAAAGGGCAGTCACAGAATTAAGCACCAACATTCATGTTCCAAATGGAAGAGAAAATGAGTAAGCGATACCAAATCCAATAGCTAGCTCAAAGCAACTAAGGGAATTCAGTTTAATTAACAAGTATCAGTACTTGCTGACACAGAGCAAAAGCAGCAACTTGTCTGTAACAGTTGCTTTTGTGTCATGGCAAAAAATGCCAGTCACAAATGCTAGACTGCTGAGAGATGGTGAACAGAGATGAGAGGGAAGACAACTTTACCAAATGGACACACAGCTGGAAGACTTGGACACAAACACGAGCATACCTGCTTGGTGAACAACCTCAAATCATTCACAGACTGTTTTGAATAATTACCCTGCATAAACATCACAGTTATTCTTCTTCACTAAGAGCTTCAGCCTAGAAAAGTTGCTTTGGGTAGCCAGGTGAGAAATGTAGTCACGCTACAGTGAAGTTTGCCTGTGATCAGTTACAGCTGCAGCAGCAATGACAAAAGCTGTCAAATATGACAAGGAAAGCTATTTTGAGTCTGCTCAACACTGCTCTTCATTAACACCTGTGTATGTTCTCATCCTATGTGGCCCTGTCTTGAAGGAAGCTTTGGAAGGCCTGGAGTCCCCCTCAGCTGCACATGTGGAGAGAGAGCAGAGTTCCAGAGATGACATGTACCATGCATGGCAGCATGGATGTAGCATGAGTCTGCCTCAAGTGTCATGAGGAAAACCTGAGGACAAGGGTATAGTTAAGGCCTTCCTTAAGAAGTCTTTGTGTAAGCCTTCCTTTGGGCCCCCAACCTGTGGGACACTGTCCCATTAGTAAGTTATCTGTTCTTTCCCTCAACATGAGTAAAGTAACTTCCGTAAGTAAAACCCACATCAATAAATTAGCAAAGAGGATGGAGAAAAGGACTGGCTCATAAAGCTCATCTGACCTAATCCTTACCCTCGTATCAGCTTCTGCCAGCAAGACAACAGATGAAGTTTACTTACCACTCAGACATAACCTACCTAGCATTATGCAACATGTGGATACATGTATTTTTAAAAAAATCAACGCCATACACTATCAAAATGCATCCTTTAAACAAAGAATTCCATAATCAGGAGATGCCAACAGCTACTGAAAAATCACACCCATGGCGGGAGGTTGCCTCTGTACCAAACTCCATTCACTATTTCTGATGATGATCTAGCAGCAGGCAAAACCAGTACTGCTAAAGACAGTGAGTGGACTGGTAAATAATAGAGCAGACAAGGCAAAGAGACAGTAATCTCAGCTGGTCAGTGCACAGCTAATGCAAACAGGAGGTGCAGTCATTCAATAAAAGGCAAAGTCAGACACCTCCCCCACACCATGCAGGTCACATCGGGTACGGCAAAGGATTTCGAAGTTGGGATATACAGGCACTTAACACTTGTTTCTAGTGTCACACTATGACCAAATGGAATCACTCTTTTCACCTACAAACTAAGAGAAGTTACACCTCATGGGGCAATGGTGTTTCTCACAGATTCCTTAGGCCACGTGAGATAGCACATGAAGAAGGGCAAAGCTGTATGCCACTCCTACAAGACTTGCAAAAGTTAGTTAAGAAAAGCTCTTGGGAGTTGGCTTAAATGTGCTTTGTACTTTTTCTAACCAAAAAAAACTTTAAAGTTTGCATATAAAGATGGATGCATATAAACACTTCTAGTACAGGGCATTGGCATCATCAATAGCAGGACTCCCACGTGGTTGGGGTGTCTGGATTTTACACAGCAATACAGAAACTGGAAAGGGTACACAGAGCCACAGAAACCACTAAAAGAGAGAATGTACCCTATATAGAGAATCTGAAAGGGCTCAGTTGGCTTCACTTCTTAAAAATAATGTGAGAGGTAAGGCAATTACAACACATAAATCCCCTCAAAGGGAGGGACTATCAGTTATTAGAGGCCTCTTTAATCTAGCACTGAATAACTTAACAAACCAGTTGTTGGAACCTAAAGGCAAACTGAAAGCAAGACACCTCTCCCTCCCACACACTCCTTTCTAGCTTGTGTTAATTAAAAAGTGCCAGAAGTAGTGCGTCTACTAATCTTCAGATCAAGTTTGGCTGCTCTTTCTCTCTGTTATACCCTGGTAAAATATGTATTATTAGCACATACATCTAGTTTCTGAATAGAATATAGATTCTGAAGACTCTGAGACACAAATGCCTAGAATATACAGAAAATCAAACCAGATAAGATTCGTCTTTAAATTATGGACCTGAAAATCCAGTCTTCAGGAGATCAGGAAGTTCACAATGGATTCGAGGGAATAGATGAGAATGGGAGAGAAACATGGGTATTTAAGAGTTTCAGCTGCCCTCAGAATTAATGGCAAATGAGTTGTTAAACAAAACATAAATTACAGTTAGGATGCTTTTTGTTTGTCTTCAGGATTTCAGCTTTCTTTTTTTTTTTTAACCCAGAGATTTAAGTTGTAACAAAAGGTAAAACTCTCTCTGATCACTTGTATTTACAAGCTGTCCTCATTAAATTTTAATTCGCTTCTTCTACAATGACAGAAAACGTACATACAGCATTTAGTGCAAAAAAGAATCTCAAGGCTTCACAAACCACACGGTGGAAAATACCTTGGAAAACATGGAAAGGTTAGGTGACACAGTCCAGCTGCTGAGAGAAAGTAACATGAGCCACAGTTCACAAGAGAGTTTGGGGCTGAGGTATTTTCCACTTGGGTTTTGTCAATAAATGGGACAATAGATAGCTGGGGATTGGAAAAGGGATTGTTTGGTACCAGGCAGATACACAAAGGTGTTCCTCACTTTTAGATTGGATGGTTTAAATCCTGAGTAGAAACTACTACCCAGAGTTCTGAAAAAGCTACTGAGTGATAGTTCAATAATTGTGAACATTATGTGCCAGAAGCACCTTGTCTTTTTTAATAAGCCACATCAACTATCTGGGCACTGGACATAACCCTCCCTCCCTAATAAACTGCCTACAATACAGATGGCAATCATGTCTGAATGGTATCAAAGTCCCAAAGCTGAAAGGTTAAACAAACAAACAATCCCAAAGGTTTTGCTTTCTCTTACTTCAATGGGAAATGACTAAAACTAACCACTACCTTCCACAAATCCTCATCCTCCTAGCCTGTCCCACACAGTCCTTTTCATCACAGAAACTCAGCTCAGGCAAAGGCTAACAAGGCCATTTTCTTACTGTCTGCATCTTTATTCTGAAGGCTGTGATACAACAGCATCAACTTCTAATCATCCCTCTTAATACACACATGTGCCCCACACGGACACCACAGCCAAATATTCAGAGCAGGTCACAAACAAGCTGGTTCATGCTGTATCTGCAAAGATCTGTCTACACAGCAGCCCTTCTGCTATCAGGCACAACTGGTTTGCAGGCCAAGGCAAGTCACTGTATGCATTAGCCCAGGCCAGCCAACACCAATATTGTTCCCAAAGTCCCCTAAGAACATGGAGCAAAAATCCTCCTGTTTCTTCTTCCCCTTACACTAGAGCAGTCTACAGGCCAAAGAAAGATTTTACGTGGTCTGAGTGTTCTGAAACTCCGTGGTGATTTAGAAATGCCATGTTCAACAGCATACCTCTTCTATCTCCAGTAGACAGCAGGGATACAGCCCTGAGCAAACACAACAATTTCAAATACATCAGTAATGTCCTACAAGAATAACAAATAACAGAGATAAGTAAAGCACCAAGACATCAGTTTTTCTTTGAAAACATATATTGCATATGTGATCTCTTTTTTGGCATCATACAGACCAGACCATTAATTTCACTTTTCTTTTACAAAAAACAACAAAACACATTGATTTCTTGGAGACAAGAGAAACAGGTCTTACCCCACAGAGCTCCTATCAGCTGGGGCATTTAAAAGTATTCAAATCACAGTGAGGAGATGAGACCCTGCAGGTAAATTCAGCCACATGCTTTCCAGAGGAGGGTCTCTTTCCTCTGGTTTTACTTGCTAAGCTTTACCCTGGCTTAAAGCTGACAGCCTATCTCCTGAGCACCACTTAACTCTTCACAAACAAGCAATAGCCAGGACAATCCCAGCCTGCTCTCAGCTTCTCCCTTTCAATCACCATAAGATCTTCCTGACTGCAGAGTGCAAGTTAACTGCTAAAGAAAACTTTATCTGAAGTATTCCCTGTGCAAAAAGTAACCTCTAAACCAGGCCTCTAACCTGAGAGATGCAGACTTCAACCCACTTGATGAATGAAGGACCTATTGCTTCATTACTAATTCAAAGACTCTTCTGCAGCTTCAGCATGCCCGAATCTCCTGCCACCACTTATCCTTGTGATTCAACTGTCTGCTTGTCTCTCTCCAGTATGCTAGCATTTTGTGGAAAGCTTTCTCATACAACCCTGACCCAAAAATGAGCAATCATTTTGACAATCAAAATATTCCTCTAGCAGTAGGCTATCTTCTATCTTTCCACAACTGGCAAAATACCTCACCAATACAGCATATTACTGTTAAATCAGCATCTACACTGACAATTTTACCTGTGAAACCACAGATCAGATTTTACACACTTAAGGCATTTATTTAGCAACAACCAACAAAACTTCAACGGGAAAAATAACATACCCTTTGTATTGCTTGTCTTTATTCATGGTTCAGACAAAATTCATTAGATTCAAGAAAATATTCTGTAGACGCAAGGCAAAGCCTCTAGTAAATGTTTTTGATTTAAAAACTCCCAACTCCCACTCCCCTTAACCAAAAGTTACATCTTAAAATGTGGAATAGATTAATGTGTTTGAAAGTTCGTGGTGCAAAACACAGGAGGATGGCAAAACCTCCTCAGATTTGTCAAAAAATACAGCTATCCCACTCTTTACATAAACACAGTCTTCTCCCTTCCCTTTTTACTCTCTGCTTCTATCCACCCTGCAACAAAATCAATATATATGAACATCAGCAGCAACTTTGATGATAGGCAATGATCTTTTTTGGCATCAGTCTGTGACAAGATCGTTGATTCTCTGTCTTTAAATTACATCATAGCTGTGTAAAACACGCAGTGATATCCCAGCCGTGAACTCTTCACATCCGCTGTCGATACCTCAGCAGGATCCAGACTGCTGTGGCAGCAAGCGCCAGGCCTGGCACAAGAATGGCTGCTAGAGGAAGCCCACCTGATTCTCCATCTCCTCGATGACCCACAGGGCCATTCTGTGGCTGCAACTACAAGGAAAAAAAATTGTTTATGTCAGAACCCATCACAAGAGAGCCCCCTGTGCTGTGTCTGGACCAGATGGTTCCGTAAGAATGTTCAAAATAATTTCCCCAAGTACCTGCAGACTCCACACATGGGAGGGTTAAAACAGCTTTGGATGGACTGAACTTAACTGTAGGGTGCCCAGTCACTACCAGGAACCTTCATGTTTCTCTGCCACTTTCTAAACCAGGACTCAAGTGGAGCAGGACACATCTCATACAGCAGTAGCAATGACACACATACACCCAGACACCCCTTGATGCACTTGTCACCACACCATTTCCTGCTCACTTTACCAGGAAAAAGACATCAATAATTCTGTTTTTCTTACCTGCCTTATACACTGGTCCAGAAGGCTTACTCCTTTGCTAAGGGGATAGAAAAGGGATCTCAACCCATCCCTCCCCACCAAAATCCTTCAGATAGCTCAGTATTTCTTTTGTCAACTTCCACGCTAGGTAGGGATTAAGGATTCATCTCTTTTTACATCTAAAATGGTGCCAATATATTTCAACTATAGCAGTCCATATTTCCTATTATTGTAAAAACATTTATGTTGGAGAAGACCTCTAAGAGTACCAAGCCCAACTGTTAACTCAGCACTGCCAAGTTTACTATTAAACTAAGCACCACATCTGCACAATTTTTAAATGCCTTCAGGGATGGCGACTCAACTACTTCCCTCAGCAGCCTGTTCCAGTGCTTGACAACCTCTTCAGTGAAGAAATTCTTCCTAATGCCCAATCTAAACTTCCCGTAGTGCAACTTGAGGATGTCTCCACTTGTTCTGTCACTTGTTGCCTGGGAGAAGAAGCCAACCCCCATCTGGCTCACCCTCCTTTCAGTCAATTATGGAGAGTGACAAAGTCTTCCCTGAGCGTCCTTTTCTCCAGGCTAAACACGCCCAGCTCCCTGAGCTGGTCCTCACCAGACTTGTGCTCCAGATCCTTCACCTGCTTCGTTACCCTTCTCTGGGCACATTCCAGCACCTCACTGTCTGTCTTGTAGCATTGGGCTGCACACACATTTCAACACTAACATGAGTGATGGCCTCTGAAACAAAAGGGATTCTGTCTCCAGTAAGATTTTGGCCACTGAAATAAAACTGGACAACTTGAGATTCTGTCTTCACACACAAACCTTTACCTCTGAGAAAGGAGATCAGCGAGCAGACACAATATACTCCAGCGAAACAAAGACCTGGGGACTTCTCCAACCTAACCTCTTCACTGATACAGTTACAAAGTAATACAGCGACAATTACAGCCCAGGCAATGAGAGAAGGTCATAGGTCAAACAAAATTTTTATATGCACGTATCACCCTGAGCACCTGGATACAGTACTTTCCTTCCTCATGAAATAGCCACCCATCATAGAAACCAGTCTAAAATGAGCCAGAAATAACCCTTAGAAACAGGTAAAGCATACCCTGCGCTGAATTTTCAGAGACACGAGACAGCCTGCATTCCTGAACAGTTCCACAGCATCCTTGTGCCGCAAATCCTTCAAGTCTTTGCCATTGATCTAGCAAAAAAGGAAAAGGAGAACCAGACACTGAAGGTAAAAAATGCAAATTTTTAATGATGCAGGCTAACATAGGAAGGATAACATAGAAAAACCTTCATCTTTCACAATTCTGCATTTGGGGCGTGATACTATAACCAGAAAGATCCACATTCATTCATTCATTCATTCATTCATTCATTCATTCATTCATTCATTCATTCATATTATAGATGTATTTTTATATGTTGAGACAGAACATGAGAAACTCCAAGCAAAAACACAGAGGTACTGAAACAAACTACCTAGAAGCAAAATAAGAATATAAGACCACAGTTGTGTCAATAGCAGCTTCTGATGCTGTTGCTTTACTGGAAACAAATCAAAGGTGTGATTCTGAGAGCTAATGAAAGTAAAAGTGCAGCTACAGCAAAATTATTATGTTGACTCTCTTCCCTTGTTTCCTCTACTTGTGTACCTTTGAAACCTCTCTGTTTGAGAGAGTGTTGTAAACACACTTTTATAAGCACACTGATGTAGCAAAACCATCCAAAAAAATTTACTTACATATTTATTGGCATCCACTTGCAGGCATTAGGATTTTTCTTACTTTAAAATAATATATCATGGCACAAGGTTTTATAACCTACTTGATTTCATTCACTAAATGATTATATTAATCCTAATTTTTTATTTTCATCCCCATCAACCCTAATCGTATCCCCTAAGATCACATCCAGTGCCTCCCTTCTCTTCATATTTAGACACCCCAAACACAAGTATGTAAATATTAAACTGTCAAGGAAAAAGAGAATAATATTCTCTGTTTAACTTATTATCACTTTCTGGATCAATAATAGGCTCCAATTAGTGCTGGGTAGTCTACAGAGGCTAAAAAGACTACACATGGAACATAATAAGCATGTGTAAAATAAAATTAGGAAGTATAAAAAGGAGAGGCTACTTCTTCACCCACAACTTTGTAAAGCTTATTTCTTGCATGATTGCCAGCTATCTGAAGAACCAGTGGGTGTGAACATCAGACACTTGAAAACATTTTTCTAAAAGGAGAAGCAGGCTCTGTTATTCTTGAGGAACTGAAATGAAGAATTTTACAGCATAAAGGTTTCACAGTCTAAAAATCCCCCTGTGCAAAAGGATCAGAAATCATGGATTGCCAGTCAAAAAATGGAAATTGAACAGGTGGAAATCCTTTATTTACATGTGTGTAAACAATAGTCCACTGTGAGCAAGACAAGGTCTGATGGATTCTAAAGCCTTAGGGAGGCAAGTCACAGAGGAAACACAAACACAGCACCAGGAGCGTATCTGTGGCCAATCACGAAGGCAGAAGAGATAAGCCCATGTGTAGAGGCACTCACCTCCCTAGTGCTCAAAGCCCTCCCCACATCCCCAAGACAGCTCCTCCATGGAGTTTGCTCAGCATCATCTAATTCAAGGACCACATCCTTCCTGTCTGTGCACCGTGATGGAAAACCTGCCTCTCATACCACATCACTGATCAAGAACACAGGGGACAACAGAAGAAAGGGCTTACCGCTACAATTTTATCTCCTTCTTGTAATCGGCCATCAAGGTAAGCTGCCCCATCCTTTTTGATCCGGCTGACATAGATGCTGCTGTCATTGGCAATGTACTGCTGATCTGTCCCACCAACAATATTGAAGCCCAAGCCTAAGGTAAGCCAAAGAGAAAGCTGATGAGAAAAAGCTCAAAGCTTCGAACATTCCTGTTGTCTTGCTTGTTGGGGACCCTCCCACATTGTCTTGCTTTCTCCACCATACAAAAACTCACAGCATGCAAATCTGTATCATCCTTTCCAACCACCTTTCCACTGTCTAGAAAAGTTATTCTCATGAAACTGGTCTTGAAAGGAGAGGAGAGACACTAAATGCCTGAGGACCCCAGACGCTTCATGACACAAAACATCTGTGAGCTGTTTCAGGTGGCTGTTGGGGAATACCATTTCTGAGACGCCAATCCAGCCCTCAGCAGGAATACACTTCTTCAGCACAGCATGAAAGAAAAGGAAAGTGTTCTGCATTTCACATGAGGTTATAGAAAATCACTGCCTTTGAGCTACAAGAAATCACCTCTGACAAGCATTTTGTGAGCTGGGAAACAGGGTAAGGAAAGGCGGGGAGCATTAGACCCTGTCTAATAAGGAAACAGGCAAGCAGAACTGTGCTACCAGCTTGAGCTACCAGCTACCACCTCGAGCTCAGAAGGCTCCCCTTCCACATCTCAGGAGCTGGAACTGGTGTGTTTTGACTCCAAGAATAAGATTAGGTTACATGAAGCTACTTCAAATTGTATACAATCACTTTGTTCTGTTTCATTAATTCAAACATGACAGGAGATAAAGTTCACAGATTTAAAGCAAAACAAAAAGGAATACACATACATTTAACAGAACTGATGTCCACATTTTTGCCATTTTGTATTTTCCTTTAAAGAAAGCCTCAGTTACAGACATCAAGCTGGATCCAGCTTCTGGATTAAAGTTAAGACTTCTTGCTTCATCAAAACCCAGAAAAACAAATTGAATTTAAAGTCTGGAAACCCAAAGATTACGAGAGCACATTCCCCAGTGTGCATGCAGCTAAGTTTCTCTCTAAATAAAAATGCATGACAAGGGACAGGAAAGATTCCCTAAGAGGCTTGCAATGAAAAAAGAAAGAAAAGCCAAGGAAAAAAAATCAAATACACAATCAAAGTAAATGGAAAAAACCCAAATTTTTTTCTGATATAAACCAGTCATCCAAAAACTATTGTCAAGAACAGCTGAGGGCAAGTTCTGCCCACATTCAGCCAGGCTGATTTATTTGTTTTCGCTTTCTTTCTTATTTTCTCTCGAAGCTGGGACTGGAAACCTTGGGAAGAAGAGTTTCAAATGAAAGTAAAACCACCTTGTGCCTTCTGGGAAGCAGCATTTTAAATTAATCACAGGAGATCAAAGCATTTACAAAATGAGTCATGCTATTTTAAGTGTGCATCTACAGCTGGGAAGTAAAGACATATTAGCAGCAATTTTGCCACACCTTTTTTTTCCTTCCCTTCCTAGCAGCTTCAGACAAGTGAGGAAAAAAATGAAAGTGAGAGAAAATTGAAAAATACTGACATTTCGACTAGAATAATATCTATTCCAAGAAGGGCCAGTTGTGCACAGTAATACACCTTTCAATAGAAAATGAAAAGAAAAAAATTTTTAATCCACACTTCTAAAAATTATTTGCCATAAAGCCAATAACCTAGGAAAGGGGGAAATCAATGCTACAGAAAGTATAAGGTTTAATCAACACTTATTAAAAAGCCAGAAAGAAGGAATCAGGGTCTCAGAACACGTTGATTTTCTCTCTCCTATATAAAACCCCCTCAAACAGGTTGTCCTAGGGTGATATATATATGAAATAAAAGTATACATTTTGCAATATTTTACCAACAACTGGAAAAATAATCAAGAGTCACAGCTTTCATCAGCAGAGGCAGATCTTTGTGACAAAGAGGCAGCAGTTCGTGCTAGACCAACTTAAGTATTCACAGGGCTTTTTCACTGTGTCTTTCCAGCACTCAGACTTTCACTCTGCCTAAAAATACCTTCCCTATCAATCCTCAAGCTCTTTGCTATTCTTTCCCTTCCAGTTCATGCAGCCACAGAAAGAGACAAAGCACAGCTGGAAAAAAAAGAGCAAAGGGAGGAAGAGAGCACATAGCACTCAATCTCTTGTCCACAAGGGACCAGAAGCAGAATGGCAGAGCTTTAAAAGCAAGCTCTGGGCTAAAAACCAGAGGCTAAACTTCTGACCCTCCCCAAAGCTGCAGACCTCCCTATGCCTCACTTAACCTCCCTGGAACTAAAATAGTCCCTCAAAAAGGCCTTAAAAAAAATCATGACAGGCAAGATTAGGAAATGAGAGACTGAGTATGAGAAAATTTGAAAAAGAGACAAATATACACTGTCCTTCCACTGGCAATACATTCACAATCTACGCAAACTTTTGCCAGCATCAGACCTATTTTAAAAGTTGCAGTCAAAACTGCAATTCAAGAGATTACAGTATTCAATTGTACTTTACAGATAACAGTGTTTTGTTCCTTCAACAGAAATGAATAATAATTCCCATGGCAAATGCATCAAGGCTGTAAGGGGTTGTAGGACCTTCAGATCAAGTAACATAGTTAGAAACTTAACTCTGGAGATGCGCAGCCCATCTCCATGGCTGGACAAATGCTGCTCATGGTAATCAAGACTTGAATTCACAGTAGCCACCTTCAAGACCATGCTCAACTCTGCCCTTTAACATTCCCTTACACTTTCCTTAAAATTTCAGGTCCCCAGATGCATGGAAACAGCCTTCCCATCAGAACTGGCTTCATTTCGCACAGCTTTCACTAACAGACACAGCTTCACTGGCTTAAGCTCATGGCTGTGCAGGTAGGGCTACACAGCTTTCAGAACAGAGGCCAATCTGGCGAGCAGGGGAGGCAAAGGGCTGCTCCCTGGGTTCACACCCTCTGGGTTCTGAACACCAGCATGAAGGCCAGGACCAACTCCTGCCCTGTACGGGACCTACCTCCACCCCAGAGAAAGGAAACACACACGCCAACAATGTGGGAGCTGGGGGTATCTGGGGAGCCCAGCAGCCGCACCCAGCAGTCGTGCAGAACAGAAGGGCTGCCATGTTTTCTTGCATGCTCGTTTTAATTAAAGAGACGGCCTCCCACAACAAAGTACAAGTCTAGCTCCAAAAGCCCCCCTGAAGCCTGCCATTCAGGATTTTGCTCCAGAGCTGTACATTTGGTGCCAACTTGCCTCCCTTCTGAAAGTGTGATTTGAATGGCACCATAAATCCTGTAAAAATATAAGGTTTCCATGAGCACACCTGCTGTTGTGATATGAAAAGCAAAGCCCAAAAAATGCTCCACGAACCGCCCTATTCCCTCTTCCTTCCAGCCTATGCTCCTCTCTCTCACCACCCCAGAGCCCCTCAAGGTAGGCTGCACAATGAACGCCAGGGCACGGCCACTTGGGCATATCATTTTCCAATGGCCCCTGACTCGGTATCCAGAGCGGGCTGGGCGTTCAGTGACTGCCGCCTCACTTGGAAGCACCAGGAGCTCCACCAGAGATGGCACCTTCCTGAGAAAATCAGAGGCGAAAACAGAGGCGAGTGGTTCGCAGGGACACCTGCCTCTCTCTGCCGGAGCTCCCGCAGAGGACCGACCCTGACGCAGCCAGTTCCCCCTCACGCAGGGCACGGGCTTTTCCCGCAGCGGCGTAGCCGCCACGGCTATTTCCAGGGGCACGCCGCAGCAGCGGAGGCCGCTGGGGCCGGCACCTCTGGGCGCTGCGCTTCCATCCCCGCCGCCGGGACCCCCCCTCGGCCGCCCCCAGCCCGCGCTTCTGCTCCAGCCTCCCTGGGGGCTGCGCAGGCCTCGGCGCGGCTGCCCCGGCCCGCCAGGCGCCGCGGACCCCGCGCGCAGAGGCGGCCCCGCCGTACCTGAGGGTCTGCGGGTGAGGCTGATGGTCTCCTCGGCGTAGCCGCCGCCCGCCACGCTGCCGTTCATGCTGCGGCCTGAAGGAGAACTCGGCTCCCGGGGCAGCCACTCTCGCCTCCTCGGCCTCCGCCGGGCCGCGCCGCGGAGCGCTGGGAGTTGTAGTCCGCACGGCGGGACGGGGCTGCTCCCACCGGCGCTCCGGGGCCGCCCGCCGCCGGCGCTCACCGCGGAGGCGGGAGAGGAGCGGGCCCGGGGGAAGCCAGCACAGCGTCCTCCTGTCCCCCGCACCTTCCCTGGCTCCTGCGCGGCATCTGTGCCTGGCCCTGCCTCGCTCCCCAGGCTGAAGCCGGTTTCTTTAGGAAGGTTAAGGAGTAGGCCATAGTTGTCTGCGGTAGGCGCAGCAGAGAAGGAGGGAGATGTATGACCTGTTCCCAGCCCTTTTAACTATCCTCACAGCAAACTGAAAAACAGATCAGACAGTGCTGGGCAGGAGCAAAATCCCAATGCAGGCAAGTAGCACAGAGAGCATCCATGCCAATGCCGAGTTACCGTGCGATGAAATAAAGCGATCTAGATTCAGAAACACAAATGGTGCCTAGAATCACTGTGCCACTGCTGGGGCAAGAAAGGTGTAACTAGGTCCTTTAGAAGGTGTTTGGTTTGAGGATTTGAGAAATTTTCTCAGAACTCTACAGAACGGATAATTACGTAGCAATAAAGGGCAAAGTAGTTCAACTTGCTGTCTATCAGAGGAGCCACTTGAACCTGGGACTCTGTACCTCAGGGTTGACTGAACCAATAGATTATCAGGAAATAGACAGCAAGAAAAAATTCATCCTTATCTATTTCAGCACGTGGTACAAGGGTGTCAGTACAACGACAACAGGGAACAATGAAGAAGCCTGATTCAGTTTAACCACCTGACTGCTTGGCACTATGAGGACAGCCCTATCTACATGCTGCAGGAACTTCTCTGATGAAAATGAGGACCAACTGATCTGGTCTTCAATGTTACACTACCATTTTATTTGTTTGGTATTGCAGTAAAGATAACAAATGTTTTTGACTGCATTCATTCCAAGATTATCTGCACTTCTGGATTCCTGAATTTAATAGGGAGAGACAACCTGGGCACTGGATCTCTGAATGCTACATAATTAATGCTTAGTGTTAAACTGAGTGTTAGAACACCTGCCTCAAAGGTGGGAGACAGGCATTCAAGGTCCAATTACACTTGCAATGACGAGCAAAACCATGACTTGTGTGACAGATTTTTTTGTTGTTGCTACGTAGCGTTCACCCTGGGTTGAGGACTTTTCGGTGTCTCATACTCTGCCAGTGAGGAGGCACACAAACGCCGGGAGGGAGCATGGCCAGGACAGGTGACCTAAACTGGACAAAGGGATATTCCATACCACAGAATGTCATGTCCAGTATATAAGGTGGGGGAGTTACCTGTAAGGGGGCCAAATACGTTCTGGAACATTCTGGGTATGGGGCAGCATGTGCTGAGCAATCGTACTGTGCATCACTTGTTTCGCTTGGATTCTGTTACTCTCGCTCATCATTATTATTACAATATTTTAGTTTGTTTCAGTTATTAAACTGTTTTTATCTCAACCCACAAGGTTTACCTTTTCTTTCTGAATCTTCTTCCCACTGGGAGGGGTGGGAGGAGAGTGAGCGAGCAGCTGCCAGGTACTTGGCAAACTCCTTCAAGATACACAGTGTTCCTTAGCAGCAGTTTAATGTATTTTAGAGATGACGGGCTTAGAACAAAGCCAATTTTATCTTGATCTGAGATAACTGCAACATTAAGTGTTTTTAAAGGTCTTCTTTAGCCAGGAAGGGATTTCAGACAAGAAACATGGGTATATTGTTGTAACTTAATGCAGCTCCAGGCTTCACCTATCACAACTGGCCTGCCATGTATTAACAGCTACCAAAGACTTAATAAATACCCTTACTGCACTGGTACTAACCATTTCACAGATTCAGAGTGGTTTGGTTTGGAGGGGACCTTGAAGAGCATCTAGTTCCAAGCCCCCCATGCCAAGGAACACCTTCCACTAGTCCAGGCTGTGTCTTCTTATTTCCTCCAGCACCATTTCATGTACTACACTGACCCACATCTCTTAGGATATTGTGCTGCAACATTTGCAAGCTGTCTCTTCATATATAAGCAATTCACACATTAACCAAGTTCTAGCATCCATTTAAAGCATTTTAAAATGCAATTAGAACCAGGAGGGGAAAAAAAAGGGAAACCAGAAAGATTAGGACTGAATTTAGACTTGCACATTCATAGCACCTTCAGAGTAGTGGGACATTTCTAACAAACCACCAGAAATATCAAGTTTTTCACTGCTGTATTGAAATCAGAAACAACAATATTTTCAGGGAGAAGACCTCTGCAAGGGAGCTCACACATTTTATAAAACATAGACTAGGCTTGTTGGGATACATGTTTGTCGTGCTTATATGGCCCAAGAAAAAAAAGGAGAAAAGTGTACAGAAATACTGCTATCCAAAGCTCACTGAAAGCCTCCTCCCAGTTCAGTCCTGTTTTTTCAGGTCAATCTTTAAGCATAGAGACAAACGGAAACTACACCATTTTATTACTTTATCTTTCCCAAAACTGCATTGGCAAGTAAGCTTTCTAGCCTAAATGGTGCTTTTATTTACACCTCTGTCTCTTCAGTATGCAGGTCTGTAAATGAGAACTCCCTCACTCTGGTGTTTCTCTGTCTCAGTATAGATCTGTACTTGGCAATTTATAGTATACTATTGATCAACAGTGGCAGGCCATCGAGGTGGCAACCTGAAACTTCTGCCACTCTTTTTGTATTTAAAAAGCAAAATAAAAAAAGTCTTAGTAGGTTCTAGTTGTCCATAGATAGTTGCAAGGTGCTGGGTGTAGTGCTTTTGTTACTTTTTATCTCCATCTTTCAATTAATCCATATCTCCCTTGTCTGTCGCCTATTCCTTGTTTGCAACACCTGAATTACAATTGTTATTTGTCAGAGGACACCCCTCCCACTCCCTCAACCCCCCACACCCCCCCAAGGTCTCTGGTTATAAGGAATAAATCCGGGGTGTTAGTCAAGGGGCAATTAACTTGCCTTTTGACATAAATGCAGCATTAAGTTTTCATCATCTAATCAAAACCATCCATGTTTTATCATGACAATGAGCACAGCCTGTTAAACAAACGATGTTTCCTCATTTCCTCAGACAAGTATAGATAACTATTTAAGGACCCAATTGCTCTAGACAAAAAGCTGTGAAAAACTGTGAATCACACCCTTTGTATTTCACATCCCACCATAATGTAATCAGCCTTTTTTGGTTACAGGACACACAAAAAAAAATGCACATTGAAAAATATTACAGGAAAAGCATATTCCAAAAACATCAATGATATATTTGGGAGGCAGCAAGAGTTTGCCATCATAATTTGTAGAGTCACCAACATCTTTCTTCCCAAATGTTCCCACATGTTGGGGTACTTATCCTGCCTTTACAGAATGTTTGCTCAAAGTGTGCTCTTTGCTTTCTAAATACAAATAATTCTTTTGTTAGCAGACAAGTGTATTATAGCCCTTTATCCTGAAACACTTTTTATAAAAAGTTTTCACTGTGATATGGACTACAGACTCCTCTTTGTGCTGATCTGATAGAAAGGTCTAGCTACTGATGCAATATAAATAATAAAAATAAAACTTATTGAATGGTATTTCCACGTCACTCATATTTTTCAGACGTTAGAAATATTTTATGTTGTGTTAAAAAAATTAAAACTACAGTGCTTCTATGTGGCACTCCATAGATCTACAAGGACACATTCAGTTATATGTGAAGAAAGAATCACATGGTAAACCAAGAGAAACTTCCTGAGATGGTTAGATAAAGCATCTATCAAATACTGCAGGAATTCTAGGTGAGGGAGACTTGCAGAATAGTTCTAAATACTTTAGAAATTCAGTTAACTTGGGGAACCCCACAGACAACTCCTCAGCGACAATAAAATACCCAGCACTTCTCAGGAGTTGTCAAGGCACTGGAAAATTTCCAGAAAATAAAAACAATTTGTTCTTGTGAAATGTCAGAGTTGGTGTCACTACACTGTTGACATATATATTATGGTTCAGAAATGTAATGCTTTCTGGTGTGATCTGGATAATCCTTCTTTCACAAAAGGAAGACCCTGTTCCCTATGATCTACCTCTCTCCTAAAGGGCTGCTCCCTGTGAACAGCTGGAAATGCTTGTGAAACAGACACCTGCATCTCACGGCAGTACCTGTTCCTTGCCTGTTGTGTTTCACATATGTGAATTAAATCATAGAAATACAGAATAGTTTGCTTGAAAGGAACCCAGTGGAGACTGCAAGTGCAGTTGTTTCTCTTTGGTTGTTAATGAATGACAGAAGATGTTCACAAACATCTCTCTCACTGAATTGAAGAAAACATTAGGTGAAGGAGAAAATTGAGGCAAATAATTTATCTACACCTGTTTTAAGAAGTTTGTATTTTTAAACTGTTGATATGAAAAAAACACAATACCTGTTTACTTAATTGTATCAATTTAAGAGCTCAGGGTAAAAAGAACAGCATGCCTGTCTGCATTTATTAACTTAGAAGAAAATAAACAGACATAACATTTACTCTGCATTTAATGATATCACATGAGATTAGAGCTGTTTGCAACCTGGTGAATTATTTTGATGAGTTATCAGATGGCTCTGCTAAAGGGAGATTTCCTCAAGAGCATCCAAATCTACTGCTTTTTGATCTTTAGTGGATTTTGACTCACCAGCAGGCGAGTTTTCTTTAGGAACTTCTGTTTCTTTCAGTCTTTGAAAAAACTGCAATATTCTATTGAATTGGGCCTTTATCTTCATAAGCCATCCCACTACTTTTTGTTTATAATGGATGGTAAGGACTAATCCAAGGACACATAAAGAATAAAAACCAAATAATGTTACTCTTACTTTTGTTCTCTGAGAAGCCTTCTTGGCTGGAGGGGGTCCACTGTCAATGCTACCTCCAAATCCTTCCAGTTCACAATATGGAGGAGCCCAGCCATACTTGCAGTGACAGTTCTTACGACTGTTACACACTCCTCTGTTGTGACACTTTGTCATGTTACAGTCGTAGTTCAGCACTAATACACTCATACATGTCCTGTTGATACAAAGCATATCACTACCACATGGTGTGCCATCTTCCACAGCTCCCACATCTGCTCTTGGCATCCCTACGTGATAGTCGAGACCCCAACAATATTTATCTCGAACAGGAGTTTGGACTAGCGTTACATGGTTCTGCAAGAAAGGTAATTTGACTATGTTTTCACACTGAATCCTACCACATAAGACATTCTCAGTACTGCATTTTATAAAACGGATATTGTCACGAATACCACAATTCCCAAACCGGTCACCTTGAGTATTCACTGCTTTGAAGCAATCTAAAGGAGCAACCCTGGCGTGTTTGCCAAAGAGATCCCGGCACTGTTTACTGTGGGAAGAACATTTTCCTTGATAGCAATAAATACCATTTTTGCAAGGGGTTCCATCTTGTAGGTATACATCTAGTGGGCAGTGAGGGGAAATCCCATTGCAATACTCTGGCAGGTCACAGCTGCCAGTACTTGCTCTGCAGAGTGTTCCTGCTGGAAGGACCTTACAATTCTTGCAGCATTTTCCAGATGCACAGGCCGAACCTGCAGTAAATGTGCAGTTCAGACGGCAGCAAGGATCCCATCTGCATTTTGCTGGTGAACCGCAGTCACATTGCTCTCCACTTTCTACTATCTTATTCCCACAGTATTCACGTTTCGCGGTGTAGAAAGTGCCAGGTGCTGGTGGTTGACGCAGGCACTCAGCGCCAGTTGCAAGCCGGTCAAAGTAGCTTTTGTAACTGCAGTCACTGAACGCATCAGTTTCAGCATTGTTTTCATACATAATGCATGTCTTGCGTTTGCATTTACAACCCGGTTTATCATGGCTCATCCCAAGATTATGGCCCAGCTCATGGACAAATGTGACAAAAATTGCGGACAACTTCTTCTCAGTGAAGGAAACAACAGCCGATGACCAGTGGCGATCACACACTGTCCCTATATATGCCAATCCCAGGCTGCTTCCAAACCACTGAAATGCAAATAAATGAGCAACATCGTGGTACATCCGATTGTACAGGTTTGACTTTCTCCAGGTATTAAAGTCAGTAAGTACCTTGGGAATAGAGGTAGTAATGTTTATAAAGTTGCTTTCTGTCCAGATCTCCAGCCCTATAAGAAACAGCCGGACAGAAAGCTGTTTGTACATAGTGTCCCCAACATTGATGACTTGCATGACGTGTTTCAAGACTTCGGATTTGTTCCTGCCTGACTTCACAAACCGCACGTTGTCCACCACCACTACTATCTTCACATACCTGATGTGCGTCCACCAGTCCTTCAGCCTTTCGTTCTCCTCCTCCGCCTTGGGAGCCTTGAACCAGGGCAGCACGGCCTTTTGTTGCTGCAGCACCTCCGGCGTCAGTCCGCAGCCGGGTCCCTCGGGGCTGCCGGCCTCCTCCATGCGGTAGAGAATGTGCCGGAAGGCCGGATCATTGGGGACGGGCTCGATCTGGTAGGTATCATCCTCCACCCAGAGCACGCCGTGGAGGCCCCTGCCGCAGGTGCTGAGGGCCACCAGGGAGCCGGGGCTCCCCAGCACCTCGCCCTGATAGAAGCAGTTGTCCCGCACGAAGGGATGCTCCTCCCGGCGGGCCCCGTCCCGGCCGTAGGTGACGAGGGTGAAGGGGCGGGAGACGAGGCCCCGCCGGGGCTGCAGGCGCAGCACCCGCGGCCGCCCCGCCACCTGCAGCCAGTAGGAGAGGGTCGGGGCGCCCTCGTCGGCCCGGGGGCTGAGCTGCCGCGGCACCGTCACCCAGGCGGTGCGCGGCTCCGCCGGCCCGGCACCCCGGGCCCCGGGGCACCCCGCCACGCCCAGCAGCAGCAGCAAGAGCCCCGGCAGTGTCCCCATCGCGGCCGCCGGCACCGGCCGCCCCCGCCCCAGCGGGGATGGAACCTGGAAAGGCCCGGCCCGGGCGGAACCGCCCCGAGGCTCCAACTGCCGCCCTGCAGGCCGGGCCGGGGCCGGCGGGGGAGCGGCGCCCGCTCCTCTGGAAACGGCGGTCCAGACAGCCCACCCTGCTCTTTGAGCCAGGACGGAGGCTCTCGTGAGGAGGAAGGAGTAAATTAGCCTCCCACAAACACCTTCCCCGCTTTTAATAATCTTCATTTCAAATCAATGGGTAATTCTACTTCTGAGCAGACACAGTAAGGAGAGCCCCCAGGTCAGCGTCACACTCCTTGTCACAGATGTTTGTGTTGAGCAAAGGGGTCATTTGGGTCGACCACAAGTGGGAAAATCTGTTTTAAAATGTCAAAAGGTTGGCTTTTGCTTTTTTGGCTGTTTTTATTACAGGATAATTTGTGAGTGGTCATCAGAAACAGGCTATTTCAGCTCAAGAGAATATCTGGAAAGGCCTAGAGTCTGAAATGAAAAAGTACAGAAATACTCCCTGTGGTGACCTTAGCATGTGGCTTACTGTAGCTACTACAGCACACACACCCCCCCAAGAGAAAAGGTAGAACCAGGGGGGAATTCACTTCCATTACATTCTATAATACAGATGCAAATTACGAGTACCAAGTATAAAAACCTCAAGCCTATCTACACCACAGCTGCTACGTACCTACAACAACACACCTTAATTACAGACAGCACTTATGCTGCAGCTATTTTCCCACACCATGTCTTTTACAGAGACTTGTGATTGCACAGCAATGGAAAGAGAACACTTACAGGTACATCTACCACTTGGCTGCCATTCCCGTTTTGGGGTGCAGCTCCATCAAGATACAACCATAAGACAGTGATCTGGATTGGGGTAAAACAGGATGTCCTGTGCAACACAGCTATGCATGCTGGATTTTGGCATATAGTGCTGGGATTCAGCATAGTCACAGCTGTTACCTTTTGGGAACTCTTCACAACTTTCTTTTCAGCACTGCAAGCACATCTGGGATGAAGTCCAACCTGCTATGGCCCTTATCTTTCCCAGCTGCAGAAGGTGTACCCTTCTACCACCCCATATGCATCTCAGGAATCCTGCCTTTTGGCACCAGCTTCTGGGTGCTGACCATCACCCTGGCACAGGCAGCAACACTTAACATTTCAAACTACCCGAGATAGGCACTGCCCCTCAGGAGGCTGGGCAGTGAAAGAAGAAACTGACAGAATGCTCAGAGCCGCCTTCTGCTGCCTCATGCCCCAGGATCCTGAGTGGGCTGGTGCCTTACGCTGGGCACATGGCAGGCCTAACTAACAGCTGTGGAGGTTACCAACAATTGTCCACAGGTGCTTCAGATTCTGTGGTTTGGTACCTCACTCATTCCTTGCAAGCATGGCCAGCATTAGCAGCATACGCCTTGTAATACACTACCTCAGATTAAAGGAATGAATACAGGATGCCTCCTTCTATTAGGATCAATCTACGAGGATCTTTCTAAATATCCATCCAAACTCATGACCTGTTTTAACCTTAGATTTATTTTCTTATTAGTTTGAAAATTATAGAAACTGTTTCTTGTGAAGTCTTTTACGTGCAGCTAGTTGCTGAATAATTGTCTATTACTTTTCAATTATCAGCTTTGCATTTCAGTACTGTGAACTACATCAGATTATGTCTCTTGAAATAAATATAACCCAGACCACAATAATGGAAAAACCCTGTTACATAAACTGCGTGCAGTCTGTAGTGCTATTTTTAAATGCATACTTCTGCTGTCTGATCACTCCTTAAGTTATACAAAAGACCCTACTGAATCACTCTGCCAATTTGCAAGTCATGTCTTACCACCCCTACCATTCCCCGATCTGAAGTTGCCTACTACTTTCGTTCTCTTTTAATAAAAACACAGCTATATAGTTAGGACTAGAAAATACTCAGGTTCCACTGTTGAACTCATGACAGATTCTTGGGGGGAAGTGCCAATGCAAGTTTGTGACACTGCATTCAGTGCCTAAGCAAGTCCTTCAGCATCAAACTTACATAAAAAGGGAGCACACTGTTGTGTTCAGGTTACCAGAGCCTTGCATTTCTGTATTTTGATCAGGTAAAGATCAAAGGGGAGGGAGGGAAAGATGTCCATTATATGACAATGAACAGGTTGGAAGGAAAAATGACTGATCTTACAATAGAGCAGGAAAAATTATCACAGCAATCGGAAGCTACTTTGACTGCAGGAACTGGCTTTCTCATGTGTTTTTCAATTTTTTTTTTTTTCAATCTTGTAACTCCCTAGAATTTCCAATGAAGGTGCAAGTTCTTGTGGAATTGAATCCTACCAGCAAGAGGCTTGCTCTTCTCACTTGCCTCCTCTTGAGTCCTTAGGAACAGGTCACAAAACATCAGCAGCCTTGTGAATCACAGGTTGAAATTCACTGGCAGAAAGAAATGAAGCCTTCAGGCTGCTGAGAGGTCAATAATACATCATAACTCATCCCACTGAAAAAATATCTCCCCACTACCCATCCATCTATGATCCACATGTTAGGCTACAGGACATGTAAGACACCATTTGTTTGTTCTGTGCATGATTACATGACCAAAGAAACACTTTATCGAAAGTTCACCCTCCTCTCCAAGGAAAAAACCAGTCTTCAACCTGAATGCCTAGTTATCATTCGGTTTGCTATTGAAAAATTATTGAAAACAACCCTGAAAAAGTGTATCATGTCAGCTTTTGTTCAGAAACCATCTGTTGGTCAGTGAAGCCAGAGTCTATTTGTGTAACACATCTTCACCCTTCTTCTCACAGGGGACCCCCATGTCTCAAAATAAAGCTCATCTATCCCACCTATCCCCTTTGCCTTGCTCCTCCTGTTGCCTATACCCTTGTTGCTCTAAGTACAGCTTGCTCTGACAAACAAAACATACTGACTGACCAGATGGCATCTAACTTTCTTTGCTGGGAAAAGGTTACTAAAATATGAAGTATGGGGACAGACTAGCAAAGAGGAATGTGTGAGAGCAACATATAGCCTGGTCAGACCTTACTTAGTGAAAAGATGACAAAGACAGTATTTCTGCTGCACCTGAGACACCATTAGCTTTACACAGTAAACTGAGGTAGCTAGAGTGCCCCTCTTCCTACAGTCTGGCTGGATATTTACATGAATGTGTACATATACACACATGCACAGACAAATATGTGTGGCTGTTCATGAGTATACAAACATTTATATGTACTTTCAGGCTCTGAGGAGAATTAGAGTTCCAGGTAATTTTCAGTTCCCGCCACCCCATGATTTAGGCGAAGAAAAGTCCTTTTGAAGTCTGAATGGTTATTATCTAAGAGCAAAAAGTAGAGATAGTTTTCCTATACAACCAAATCTCTCCTTTATACAGAAGAAAGTGACGCACAAGCAAATTTCAGAAGTGCTTGCTTCTTCCCCTTTCATCTGCAAGCTTTACAAATACTGAATGTCCTTTGGAAGGACTCTGGACTTCGCAGTCAGGCTCTAAATCAAGACAGAAAAGGCTTAGACTCTCATGCACTGAAAAACATTGCTGACTACCAGGTATCTGCTCAACATCTTAACAGTAATATCTGATGTAATGTCACTTCAGTAAGTTAATATCGTAGCTGACTTAACTGATGAAATTATTTTAGAATATCTGGTCAGCAAGTAAGAGGATTACCAGATACTTCAGTCCCTCATATGGCAAACCTTCAGCACTGGACAGCTACGAAGAATCCACACACTGGTAACATCCCTTACTGCTTTATAATGCAATTCTCTCATGGAAAGATCATTCCCCTGGAAAAGGCTTATCACATTCAAATGCCCGTTTCATGAATAGAAGCCATTTTCTATCCTCTCAATAGCTTGGATGCCAGCACTTTAACTCAGATGGGATCAGACCAGGAATCCATCCTTTTTAACGCCCTTTGACACCAGCCAACACCAGATACTTCTGAAGAAGGCAAAAAGGCTGCTCAGAGACGTAGATGTGGGGGCAGTGTGCCCCTTCAAGTCCCACCCTTATCTCTGAATCAGCTCAAATTCTGAGCATGGATGTAATGGTTCAGTCTAAACATAAGTCCAATTCAGTTTCATTTACTTGTCCCTCTATTCTTGTACTGCGAGACAGAACAAGACTTTTCTACTTTCCTACTTGTTTCACTACTCAGTTTTACAAAGACTCAATATTTGTCTTCCCAGTGCCATCACAGAAGAAACTCTGACTCATTTTATTGCCCTTCTTCAAACTCTTCTACTTTAGGGAAATTCTTTTTCAGACACTGAGTGTACTTTATTTCAGGTGAAGTCCAGTGACTGAATACTTTTCTCATACTATGTTCTAGCATGCATTTTTTGCCACAGCTGTATGTGTCTTCAACAGTAAAAAAGATACCTTTCTTCAGCTAGCAGTGTTAAATATTTCCTTGGTGCATGAGTATATAATTTTTCTCCATTAAAAACACCAAACCAAACAAGAAAAAAACCACCAAAACCCCCCACACAACTGAAGCCCAACACCCTAGATCTTCATAAAGTGCAGTCTGTCATCTTTCTTGCTTAACTCTTTCCAAATTACATACAGGTTCTCACCTCCTTTAATGGCCGTTTCCAACGACTTTATTCTGACCATCAACAGCAAGGACTGCTGAGGTGCCTCACCATTCATGTCGCATTTCTGGAAATCCTGGCTTTCCAGGTGAATGAGACAATGGCTTTGGGACTTCTTCCACTAGTTGCTTTCAGAGGAATTTCTTTAATACAAGAAAGAACCAACATCCTTTTTTTCTAAGTATATTCACACTACCTTGTCTTGTTTTGAGCATCCCTGAATAACTGCTTTCTATATGTTCACTTGATTTAATAGTTCACACTAGCTTATTATCTACTTTTATCAACATGTTGAGAAATGGCTGTTCAAACCTGATCCAGGCATGAAATAAACCTAATACACACTCAAGTACATGCATATATGAATGTCACATCTGTATCTGCATTAACTGAGAACAGCTATTGGTGTATTTACATCTTTTAACATTACGCCTTTGGATTATAGGACAAAAATA
The DNA here is from genome assembly GCA_013397795.1 of Orthonyx spaldingii. NCBI lineage: Eukaryota > Metazoa > Chordata > Aves > Passeriformes > Orthonychidae > Orthonyx > Orthonyx spaldingii. Next base: position 258,308 of record VZTJ01003258.1, on the reverse strand, counting down.
GGACATGCATCTTTCTATCATTCAGTAATAAACAGCTGTGACTGGGGAGCTAAGTTACTGAAACAGAAAAAGAGGGTCTTGTAACTTGAAAATAAATTTCACACAGCTGTCTAAGCATACCTTAGTCTTTCTTCCTATGTACATTTTGGTTGCTATGTACAAACCTTTTTCTTGCTTACTACAGTTTACTGCATGAAAGCAGGTAACAGTTGTGGAAAGAAAGTAAGCTATTTCAAGGTTCACTCCATTACTTCGATGAAAACACAAAACCAAACTAATAATAATTTCTTTTCAATAGATGATTTCTAATTTTTCTGAGGAAAAAAAAAGTTTATGTATGCAATATGCTTAAATAAGTGTATAGCTGTCAGTGATGTTTCTCTTCCACTGTCCCACTTCCACAAGTCTAAAAGGCACATGTCTAATGAAGAAGAAAGGAAGTGCTAGGAGCACAGAGGAAGAGATATAATTGATATATTTGAGTAACAGTGAAAAATTAGAAATATAAACAGCTTCAGTTTGTGCAACTTCAAGAAATTTTAGCCTGTTTTATGTCATAAATTTCTCTCCCAAAACACTAACTTCTGTTATAAACTATCAAGTTAACCATTAAGGAAAACCTGTGTCCAAGAACATCTAGAAACTGAGAGCATTCTGACATCTAACTATATGGATTTGAGGGTCCAGTTATCAGATCTTTTATCTTTATCCCAAGCACACTAAAGGCACAGCAATTTCTAGTAGGTAACCTAACTTTTCCTCCTCAAAATAGAACACCATATATTCCAATGTCCAAGCAAAAAAAAAAAAAAAATGCTGCCAGCACATGACATATTTGCTACTAACCAAGTATACACTTAAGAAAGGCATTCCAGCAGCCAGGAGTTTTATTTGCCAGAAATTCCAATTCTTTTTTATATATAAAAGTTTCTTCTTTTTACATAGGAAACCTAGACACAAAGGATGCAAGAGCTTGTAAAGATTTCAGGAGGCTGCTGAATATGTCCATGTAAAAACCATTCTCAGAAGCCAACATTCAACATAAGATGAAGACTGAAAACACCACCTTTGAGGCAGCTCACATCCTGACATTAACATTTCCATGAGAGCTTTCTACAAAAAAAGCTGTTACAGGGATCTCAGTCCCTGAATTGTCAGTCTCAGTGGAAGAGCTTAAATATAAAGAAAAGGGAGCAAGAATCTCCTGTTTTGCAGGTACTGACTAATCCAGACGTGTAGTAGTTTCTCCCTTCACTGGAGTCTCATTCGTTTTTCGGGTGGTCCTTTAGCACCAGCACTCTGAGCATTCTTTACAGTCTCTTTTTCCTCTGTCTTGACAGCTTCAGGGGCTGGCTCTGGTTCCTTCTTGATTTGATCCACTAAAGATGTAACAGCAAAAGAAAGTTAAAAGTCTGATTTTCATTCCCAAAATATTGTTAATGTCAAAAGGGTAACATTAATTTCAAAGGTGTAAGAATAATCAGGGACTAAATTAATACTTATATGGGTTAAAAGGTGGAATAGATTGAAGTGATACAGTTCATGTCTTTCCTGTTTGGAGGTTGCCTATGATCAACTCAAAGTCTTCCCTCTTATCCATTACTTTTCAATTAGGTAATGCCAGAATTCCAAACCACCTCACAGCAGCAGCAGCAAGAGCTCATATGGCAACTGAAAGATACTGCATACAGAGCCTATTTTTTAAGTCTTGTGAGAATATCACAGTTTTACCTGGGATAGGCTTTTCTCCAGGCTTTTGCTGTGGGGGAAGAAAGGAAAACAACACATCAGTGGAACCAAAGTTGTAATTCTCAACTTTTCTTGCTATTCATTTAGGAATAAAATGCAAGCAATGCACTCTTATACATAAGAGGTGACGGTAGAATGAGTCACTAAAAACACTTTAAACAAATCCAGTTAACATTTTATAACACCCAGTTTTTCCTCTGACAACTGAAAAACACTAAAGCAAAAACTAGGCACTTAGCCAGGCTTTCCCACATCTGAGGAGCACTTTTGTGAGATGCTGTAAACATAATTTCCCTTGCTCTCATGCAGAAGACCTGGTGGAACAACAAATGGCTACCAAAGACAATCAGAGGTAATCACAACTTCACAGAATGCCAAGAATTTCCATGCTAGCTAATGAGCCTCCAGAACAATGGGTAACTAAAACAAAATACTGTGATGGCTTCATTGAGTTCACAAAGCAGGAAACTGGAAGCAGCAGCAACATCCGGTAGCTGAGAACAGACTCTCTGTGATCAGATAAGGAAGGTGCATAATAAAATTCACTCTCATAGTTTTGCCAAGGTCTTAATGACTCCTGTCATTACAAAGGGAGATCCTACACTCTAACAGGAGCCTTCCATGTCAAATTTATTATCTAATCCATGCTACTATTGCAGAAATACATGAAATTTCCATTCAGTTTCAGCTGTTCAAATACTTATGACTGTCTTTTAAGTTCTAAGTTACAGTAATACTGCAGCTTTTGAGTGTCATACCTGAACAAATCTGGGTGGAAATTTTTGCCTTAGGTCTAAAAGCAATGCATCTACCCGTTGTCTTTGGAAAATAGAACTTGGTTCTTCTTTCTTCTTGGCTTTTGGTTTAGTTTTCTCTGCAAGTCACAGAAATATTACGAGAAATATCTGTTAAAATTTATTTTCTCTTAGCAGCTCTTTGTTGTATGACAAGTTGGTATTTGTCTCTCCTCTGAACTTCCCCGACATTTTCTCACTGACATTGGTATTTTTTTTTTGTAGAAGACAGATTAAGGATGATTCTTACCTCCTGACAAACTGGCTTGGCTTCTGAAAATGCGCTTTGGTTCCCAGTGGGTTGAAGAGTTGCCCACTTTGTTGACACGCCGCTCACCATTTTCATCACCCACCCATGCCTCAATGTTCATTCCCACCAGCACAGAAGGCAAAATTCCTTCCACCTGGTAGAGAGTCCTAACTTACCCTTCAGAGACTTCATCTCACCTCTCCACCACCACTGTGCACTGCCTCAAGCTTTTGCCTACATTCCTTTCCTCTCCCAAAGTATGCAGGAGAAACTAGGAATCATACCTCGTTCTTCTTGATCTTTGAAATGCCACCAGTAGCCCTTGGATGGGTGATAGCGACAGTAGGACATGGCTTCTTCAAAGGCAGACTGAATTCCATGCACTGCAGTGAGCTTTCAGAACAGGAATGTAAGGCAGTATTCAGAACTCAAGGAGAAAATGCAATATAAATTTTGGAAGTAGGCATTTTAAAATTAGTATTCTATAATCATTTTTGTTCTGGGAAGGGAACTTGGAACATCCAGTTTTGGACTGAGCATGTAATTTCTTTAACAGATTCTCACAAGGCTCTTCTGAAGTGCTTTTCTAAACTGACAGAGAAAAACTTGCAAGAGTAGTAGTTTATGAGAACAGGAGGAATCAAAACAAACTTGAATATCCAATTTAAAAAGAAATACCACATCAACTTAAAAGCATAAACCTCATTTAAAAATAAATATTACATTAGCTCAACATTAACATTCCAAAGCAAGCTTCACTGATTATGTATTTGATTACTATTTCATATGTATTTGTCAAATAATTTTTCTTTTCGTTATTCAGACTTCATGCTGTTCTGCCAATTGTGTAGCTCCAGTTATTCTGATCCTTTATCCTCAAACAATGTATCCTAGTTTTTGGGCAATACTGCACTCTCATAGGATCTTGCATTTTCATGTGGGACACACACAGTATTACCCATGCGGTTTGTTTTAAGCTATTGCACCGTCACTACACAAGATCTTTCCTCAAAACAGTGAAGGAGAGATTTAAACATCATGGGGGAAAACCATAAGTAAAAACAGATATAAAGCAGTATACATCAAATGCACAGAACACTTACAACTCTGGAGTTGATGACAGACCCTAAGTCAGGTGCTTGATAAATCACTCCAGCAATAATGTAGTAGTCAGCCAATGGCATAACTGTGGGAAGGAAAAGAAGAAAAATGCAAGATCAATTTAAAGCTCTGGCTGAAAACTGTGTATTTGTAGCTGAATTTCAGTCATAGCAGCAGAAATTGCAATATTCCTCTTATCACAAAATTTTCTCTTCTTAACCTTTTTCTTCAGGGTGCTTTATTTGCACCTTAGGCATAGACTGATAGGGAGAGAAAAAACAAAGTCTGCTTTACAGATAGAAAAGCATCAGCTTTAAAGTCCTATCCTTCTGCAAGGAAATGACTGGCCTCACAGAACTATGGTTTTCAGAGCTACAACTAGAGCTGCTACCGGTCAAGTAAACTGCCCTGGGAGTAATTCCACTAGTCTTGGCTACCAGTAGAAACCCACAACAGTGTAAGATCTCATTCTTCTGGACTCAGCTTTCTCTAACTAGCACAGTCCTTTCAGCTAGATCTCCCAGACCCAATGGAGTTAAGCACACACAGGGCATGCTTTTCTAAATTAATAACATTCTGCCAAAAAAAGACTACCTTCCAAAGGCATTTGTTAAATCAGATCTGGAACCTCAACTGACCAATCAAAAATTCTTGTTCATTAGAGCTGCAGTGCAGAGGAACATTACAGTTGGCTCTGTAACTCTGCCAAACATTGTTCAGTTGAGAAACCATAGCAATGTTCTCAGCTTCACACTCCTAAGGACCTTACCTGTTCACAAATGTGTTCCAGTTCCTCCATCTGTAGTAACTATTCATCCAGTACTTGCATTTTATGAAGCTAGACACCTGCCTAAATCAGCAGTTCCAGAGAGCTGGGTGCACATTACAGCCAGCACCCACTTCTCCTCAAAAGAAAAAGGATGCTTAGCACTTCCTTACAAATGGAGCAAGACACAGAACAAGAGTTTTGCTGTCTCACAGCTCTGTACCAGGGCCTGCTTTCCTAGACAGGTAACTCTCTCTAATCATTGATCTAAAGATTTTTCTAATACTGCTTCAAACAGGCAAAAATTTGTCTTAAAGAATTTAAAATATAAATACATCTGTTTTAAAAACACACAGAAGTCATCAGACCGGCCTGCATCAGTCATATTTGAGTATTCTACACTAGCTATGAAATCATTAAACTTCAGTTTCACATCCCCATTCCCATATCTCAAATACACTAGTTTTTGTACCCTGATGAAATAAAACACATGGAAACATCTGAGCTAGGGAACTGTGCAACTCAGTCAAGGTACCCAGCACAAACCTTACAGTCACAGTGGGAAAAATGTTACCAAATAAGTCTCAGTTAAGTTCCACCAAACGCACATGTGGCTTACAGCATAAGTCTAAACACACATACTATGGAAGCTCCAACCCCAGTCTTGATCTGAAAGGTGTCAAAATCAAAAATTAAAGGCTGCATGATAATTCCATAGTCACTTTTAGAAGCTATGTTCAAAATCTCTAATAAAGAAATAACTCAAAAAACGTACTAAAGAATCAATCATATGTTTTCTAATATGGAACTACAATATAAAGGGACCATTATCTGATATAAGCAAATAAGAAATATTATGAGACAAGGCAAAGTCCTGTAGAAGACCAGAATGCATATGCAGAACCTAAATCCCTAAAAAAACGAAGTTAAGAAATAACTAGCACTAACCCTGCCTTTTTGTCCTACAAAGCTTACTCTGAAATAACCGGAATTATTTTATATGAACATGCAGTAAACAGATAAGACAGTCCAATAACTACTAAAATGTGGCTACATATTTGATTAATCACACACACACAAACAAATTCAAGGTTAAAAAGGCATTATGAAGCCAGTTGCATGCAGATGGGATAAAAAAACCCCTAAGGTATTGGATTTAAAAACTGGAAAGGTCATCAGTGACACTGTAAGAAGGAGCGGTGCTGTTATCACAAGATTCCATCACGACAAGAAATGGACACTCTTGCACAGCCTAGCAGATAAATACGACATGGAATGAATGCTATTAGCAATTTCCTGTAGGAAAACGCAGCACGGGGCAGCCGTTTCTCATTCACTGTTCCCATTTCCCCACAAGATGGCACTCCCTGCTGCTGGCACTCTGCAGGGAACTGCTGGAGAAAGGATCTCTCCACCACAAGGCCTCATACCCTCCCAGTTAGACTGGAAATAAAGACAGAAAAGGGGAAACGGAAATCCTTAGACACAAATCAGGAGCTGCAAAAAACAACTGACTGATCGGGCTTCTCAACAGGGGCAAGAAGTGAGTGACTGTACCTTGTGTTGGAGATTGCCTTTGTTGCTTTCGGATAATGAAGAGAATGGGCTCTTGAGCATGAAGAAGGATGTACTCCACGCCAACCATCTGGCTGAAAAAGAAGCAACCAGAGTAAGTATCTTCCTCGAAGTAAAATCTGTAGGATGTGAAGAGTGACCAAAAGGCCTGGCAGTAAAGCAAAGAAGGTCTGATGCTTTGAAAGCTCTTCTTTAATAAAGTGCAGTAAATAAAGGCAAAGGATTTCCTGAGCTAGCTATCAAACCCTGGTGCACAGACAAAGGGAGTTAACAACAAGCTGACACAACATCCAAGTAGAACATACTAGCAACAGATAAATAGCAAGAAAGATAACAATCTACCATTATGGAGATGTCATTTAAATACAGCAACAAAGAACTGGTGCATGATGTGACCATCTGTGTGTCTGATGCAAAAGCCTCTCTGCAACCACATCTGAGCACAAGTGACTTTACCAATGAACTTCTAGCTCTGCTTGCAAACTCCCCATCATATTGTGGAGTCTTTAAATAGTTCTCAAACAACTCACTTGTGCTCAGTGTAGCAGATGGGGAACTGAAAAGATAACATGCACATGCAATCTCATTACACAACCATATGTGATCAGTTTATTTACGACACTCACTACTCTTATTATCCATACTAAAAAGCCAGCTCTTCAGAGGAATTATGTACTAATTATGGCACACAGCCAGCATTATATGGAAACACAAACTATTTATGAACTCAAAGTATCCCCTAACATAAACTCTATTCACCACAAAAGTACCATTTAACTACATTACATTACTCAGGTTCTGTTGAGCTGGAAGGATGAGAGAAGACAGCTTTTCTACTTCAGAGAAATATCTAAAGGGTGGTTTACTGGAATCTCAAAAGATACACAGAATCCTTCATGCTTAACACCTCCTTGAGATGGCATAAGAAGAAACAGAAAACATCCAAATTCAGAAAAAGCTGGGCTCCCTGGAAAGTGGTGGGACTAAAAAGCACAGAACAGAACGAGGTTTCCAGCATGCTTCCATTCAGTCACCAAAGCCTCTGAATGGAGTGACAAGGGATACTGCACAGGAACCAGCTGTAAATTACAACTTACTTCAAATGGTCCAGGGTCATCCGCTGCATTTTGACGACTTCATTGTTACATGTTCGGTCATAGAACGGGTTACTTCGCTCTGAGAAATAGTCCAGCACACTCCCATTGTTTAATATTGGAATCCAGGAGCTGTCGACCCAGGAAATTCCCAACAGATTATCTGGGAAAATAAATCTACACTGAGTACCAAAGCAGTCAAAAACACTACAAATACATCCAAGAGTAAATTGCCACCAGTTAATAATTATAGCAGAGAAAGAGGATGGAACACAGAGTCAAACACACCAGTTAAAATTAAAGAAGTATTTCACAAATTTAAAATAATAATTGATAATGTTTAACCTTCTGCAGTTCTCTTAGTGGTACGCAAGGAAAAAAAAAAAAGACCAAAAAACAACAGCAAACACAAAGATGCTATCTTTGGGCAGATGTTTCCCAGTAGTCTGGAACAAGAGATTCTATTCCTGACTATAAAATTAATCTGCCAAATTGCCTGCAGCAAATTACTTGTTCCATAACTCATTGGATATTACAGAAATCTAACTACTGAACATTAACAATTATATTAAAAAGTAAGCTTTCAAAATGAAACACACTTTATAACCTACAAGTCATTATAGGCCAGTTAAATTCTTACAGATTTAGGGAAATATGAATTAAAGTCCCTGCATTTTATTGTCACGCTGCAGCAAAATGATGTTCCTCAGGCACATCAACCAAACCAGTGTCAACAACCAGTTCCATAGTCAACAAATTTGCTAACACTGGAGATCCAGGAGAAACCTTGCAAACCACCCTGAAATTCATCCATTTTAAATCACAGGGGGAGCAAACAGAATTTCCAAGACACAAGAAAGCAGGAAGAGACAATGCATTGTTTAGATTAAAAAAACACTCGTTAAGTGATGAGAAGTCACTTAAGACTGACTGAAGATCTGAAATTCCCTGCTTACGGGAACCACTCCCTAAAGTTCATGCATTATATATATGCCCAGAACTCCCACTTATCATTCCTGAGAATATTCTACTTCTGTGACAATTTGACATGCTCAAGGATCACTGGATCAGTTTCAAAAATGTAAGCTCATACACTATTAGCAGCTTCTCTGAGGAACAGTTAAGAAAGTAACACTACATGCTTAGCAAACCAGGAAAAATGCAACAGAAATAGCTACACATAAACCATTTCTCCTTGCTGATCTCAGAATTTCCAGCCTAACTGTTTCATGGGGGACAGGGAAAGGGAGGGAGAAGTCTAGAGGCAATCATGTTATTTCACAGACTCCTCACTACAGAAATCTCAGAAACATGGCACTAAGATCCGTTATTAAACACCTAAGTTGTGGTAGCACTGTTTATTCCAAATGCCATTCAAGACCAAAACAGTTTTCCTTTCAAAGAAACCTTAAAATCTTAAAATCTTGCATTCTTGTCATAATAAATTTTCACATTATATTTCAAATACAAACTTTCCTTGTTTGTATAATTAACAATTTGCATTTCTCAGAGGAATGTCAGGCAAGCTTTAGAGACAGTGATATATACAGCTATCGTGCTGTATATAGACTGATAAATATATCATAAAATGGGATATAAAGTCGGACTCTAAGACTCAATTATCCATAGCTGCTTAGTGCCAGTATTTATAATTGCCTTTATAACCAGCAAGATTGTTCTCTTAACTATTCTTAGAAAAAAGGGGAGGAAGAATAAAACAAACCGTGAACCTGACATGCCTGTTATACTGAAGGGTGTACTGTTTATTTTGGGTATGAGAAAGGATGGTGTTCCTGCTTCCCTGTTCCTTTCAAAAATAGGACATCTTGTTCAAAGCATTTCTTATGGAATTTGCATCACAGATGCAAAAGTAAAGTGCTTGTGACAATACTGCCAATCTGTCATGATTTTCAAGACAATTTGGAAGACAAGCCAACAAGCCATAACAAAAAAAAAAAGAGTAATTCACACAATGTGTTGAACCTGGCCTTGTTGGCCGGGTAGCCCAGCACTAGGATATGACAAACCAAGAGGAACAGCAGAGTAGCCTACCGGGGGTAGGGCAGGTCAGAGGCCATCTGACAATGGCCACTTGTCCATCCTGACCCAGCGCTGGGCGCTGCAAAGGTCTTGGTCATTTTGGAAAAGTGAGGGACTGCCTGTGTAACCAAGTTAACCATACTGCAAGGAAGGTACTTACAAATTGTCAGCAGGTTGGTTTAAGTGCAGAATATCAATCTGCATCATCAATTCTGCCAATTTCAGAGACCAAGATGGATTAAACAAAATTTCTTGATGACCTGTATTTTAGACCACACGTGGTCTGATTTTAAGAATTTGTGGAGATAAAATATGCTAATACTCTTCAATTGGTGAAAATGCCATTGTTTTCATTTCAGTAATATCTATTTTGAATTTAAATGATAGTCCCACATTATGGTAGGCCCAAAGGGATACAGAGTAAAATTACACCAACAATTCCATTTTTCAGAGGTGCAAATTTTTGGATTTTTCACTACTGGTTTTGATGTGTCATGCAGAGAAATCTGGGATTCCTTTTTATAGGTAGACCCATTGATCATCCAGCATTCTACCTTAATTTCTAAACCTTCCATTCCCCAAATTCAGGGAATATTATTATCAGTTTCACCCTTATCTGAGTCCCATTCATTTTTAAAATATATAACCAAAGTGGCGAGGTTTAAATCTGTTTTACTGGAATGTATCAGCTTTTGGAAACTATCATGTTGACTAATAACCCCAGCTGGGGGAGTTATGCAGGCTACATTGAATACCTTTTTACTGTGAAGGAGAAGAGAATGGTACTAAAAAAGGTGAAAGGAGAACACCAGGCAGGGGGGCTGGGGTGTAAAAGGTCTCCCACCCTTTGGCCTGAATCACTGTACTCTTTGCAGGCAGGAACAGCCAATTAGATGTAAACATTATTTCTGACAATGACAGAAGGGGACTGCTGGAAAACATCAAGGCATCCCCAGCAGACCTCCTAGCTCCAGTACAACCAGAGAATGAAACAACAGACTTCTGATCAACAGCAGAGCCACACACTCAGTAATAATCTGATAAAAGGGCCTGCTTAGTAAAGTTACGATACTGATTGCTGGGGCAACAGGAAAAAGAGTTTTATGGCCTTTCTTGTAACTCACTCAGTGTCTCAATTAGACACACTAAACTGACTCACAAGTTTCTATATGCCAGAATGTCCCCTTCCATTGTTAGGACAAGACTTACCATGCAAGCTGAATGCTCAAGTAACTTTTTTTGAGAATGCTGTCCAGGTATGCATCTCACAGAAAAAGGCATTGAAAGCTCCAATCTATTTACAAATTAACCAAACCTCAGAGGAACACGAAAATGACATCCCGGACACAGTACTGATTGCTGCTTAGAGTATCAATCTGAATTTAACACCTGTAAAGAAGCCTTGTTCTTAGGAGTACAGGCTGGTACAGGATTTAAGAGCAATAAATCAGTTATCTCAACTCTGTTGTGTGGATGGCCTTCTTGTACTGTGTGGAAAAAGCCTGTTTTGGGACAATAGCATTGGAGAAATTCATGGAGGACTGTGTCCTGTAGGAAGGATCCCACAGTGGAGCAGTGGAAGACTGAAGAGTCCTCCTGCTCAGGAGGACAGAGTGGCAGAGCCAACATGTGTGAACTGATCACAACCCCATTCCCTGTCCACCTCTGCTGCTTGGGGGAGAGAAAGTAGAGAATTTTGGAATGAAGTTAAGCACAGGAAGAAGGGAGTGGTGGAGAAGAAGTGTTTTTAAGATGTGGTTTTATTTCTCATTATCTTCCTCTGATCTAATTGGTCATAAATTCAAGTAATTTCCTCAAATCGAGTCTGCTTTGCCCATGACAGTAAATGGTGAGTGATCTCTCCCTGTCCTGATCTTGACCCACAAGTCGTTTGTTATATTCTCTCCCCCTGTCCAGTTGAGGAACAGGGTGATAAGAGTGGCTTTGGCAGCACCTGGCATCCAGCCAGGGTTAACCCACTGCAGATAGATTAAAAGAAGTATGCCTCAAAATCTACTTAATATATTGAACTGTATTAGATAAAGGACTTTGAGGGAACTTAAATGATCTGGAGTAAGACAGAAGGGTCTCACATCAGCAAATAACTCAATATAGCACTCTTCTATCAATTGTCCACATAGTTCCTTTGTGTAATCTCAAACAGGGCAGTCAGAAAAACACACAGACCTACACATAATCATTAAGAATTTGAAAGAAAAAAAAAGGAGAAAAGCTCTATGGCATTACTAAAATTGACCCTTCATGAGATTTCCCTAAATATCTGCTCTTAGTCATTCTCTGAGACTCCACCACACAGGGTTCTGATGTGATTCCATTCAGACTCTTATGGAGAAAAACAACTTCCCTTCCTGTGGCCTCTCAACCCCCACTTCTTCTCTCAAACTTCAAACTCTTCACAGCAGTTCAACTTCTACTTTGTTTACAACATAAATCTTTAATATTCAAATATCACTTCTTCTTCAAAACATTATCTATTTTCATTCATATCCCTGAATTCTCAACCAAATATTTCTTAGTTTCTGTTACTTCAGCCTGCTTTCCGGCTTTCCTAACATCTGGCCCGCCTCACAATATGCACCTGAAGTGCTCTTAAAGATCACCAGCCTCACTCGCTGCTCTGGTCCTGCGCAAGTCCCACACACATGCCAGCACTTCCCACTTCCCCCCACACTTCAGAGCTGGAACTCTCTTTTTCACTTGTTCCCTTATGTCGCCATCTCACCGCAGGACCTCCTTATCTCCCCTGAAAAGGCAGAGTCTACCCGAGGGAAGCTTGTTTTCCCCAGGCGGCCCTGAGCACACGCTCCCAGCCTGCCGCATATCCAAGAAAACTGCTTTATGGGCAGCTTCTCCGCCCGGCCGTTCCAGCTTCCAAGGACCGTCACACCACCAGCACGCCGACCCCTTCCTGCGGCCGCCGTGCCCCGCGGAGGGCCGTGCCCCGCGGGCGGAGCTGAGCCCGGGCCGGCGGGCAGGGCCCCGGAGCCGCGCCGGGCCTACCTCGGATGTCCACAGCCGCCATGGCCGCGCCGCGCACGTCCCGAGCGGGGCGGGGCGGCCGCAGGAAGCGGCCTGGCAGCGGGAGGCGGAGCGGGCGGGACGGGGCGGGAGCCGTGTGTGAGGAGAACGCCCCTCGCCCCAACACGCAGTCGCTGGCCAGGGGAACACCTGCCCGAAGTCAAGGGTTGTGCTGCCCAGGCCTCCCACCACAAGCCGAGATGATCTGCGCTTCACTCGAGTGGGGCATAACCGGAACGACGGCGCCAATGCCGAAAATCAACATGCTCATCCTCAGCTGTTTGTTTAGAAGGGGAGATACGAGGGTTTTGCAGTCGTTTTCACCCGACCTTGGCCCGCTGGTATGTGCCGGTCACTTTCAAAGTGAAAGAGGTGTGACTGCAGATTGCTGCTCAGCATCACACCCATCCAGCTTAAGCTGGCTGGGGTAGCCCTGATTTAGTTTGCCATGTGGGAATAATAGATGCTTTGAGATCGCATCATCAAAACACTGTATGGTTCCTGTCCTGAGGTATGGTCCTTGGCATTTTGGCTCTTAAGTGAAATCGTCGGTCAGCGATGTCATCAGTCATTTATAGAGTGAAGAACAACACTCTTTGGATGAAAGGATATACATACACTGAAGATGAACAAGCTCCTTATTTAGATGGACAACCACTACCAATCTGCTGTACAGAGTGTCCAATCTGTGTCACGCTAGCTGTACCTCCAGGGACTCACCGTGCCTGAGCCTTTGCTGCTGAGAGCAGCCATTCCCTTGCTGGCAGTAAGAGAGTCTAAGAGAGCCTGGAGTTACCACCTTGCTGATGGCATGCGATCGTAATTGGTGATGGAATCTCTTCCCCTTCCATTAGAGACCCGTGTGAAAAAAAGTATGGGAAGTACTTTACTGTGTATGAAGTACAGGAAAGGGGTATTATTATTGTATGAGAGCAATCAAAAAGTTAGAGCAAAAGAGAGCTGATGCTGCTTATTTGCTCTTAATTCAGTCCTCTCATACCAATGCATTAGGAGACAGACTGTAATTGCAAAACCACATACTCTTTTTTTTTTTTTTAAATTCTTCCCAGGATTCCTGTCCCATTCAATATGTTAAAGTCACTACATCACTTGTGAATATTCTGGGCTTGTTTTTTGTGAAGAAGTGGTGCCTGCAGAACACTTCCTTTACATGTTTCAGGTGTTGAAAGATGTGAAGGCACCAAGCGAAGGTTACAGAAAATGACAAGGTCAAGCAAAAAAATGCTGGTTTGGAAAACTGGACTCTAGTTTTTCCAGTGGTATAATCATACATTAGACTGACGAAGTTTTTTCAACCTAACATCTGATTTATAAATGTGCTGAACCCTCAATACAAATAAAGTAATGCTGGTCATGCTTGTGTGTTTTGTAATTCTCTGCACACTGAGAAGTTAAGTTCTCTAAAATCTCTCACAGTTTAATTACTCAAAATAAGGTTTTTGTAATCTTAGTGCCTCACGGCTGCATCTCTAAAAGGGAGATAATAACAGGCCCCTTGGCTCTGAGTGGTTCACGAAAATAAATTTAGTAATATCTCCAAAAATATGAAGCTGGGGTGGTAAGTGTTCTGAGAAAATTTATCTTCAAAAGAAGATTTGCTTGCTGGGCAAAAAATAAGCTTAAAAGATTGAACAGTGGAAGAAAACAAAGTACTGAACAGAAGAGTACTGTCCAACTGTAATAGTGAATTCAGGAGAAAGCCATGAAAACACAGTACTTGGTATCATTTAGTAGCACAACTACATTAAAAACTTAATCTAACCTTAATTTTTCAGTTTCGTGATTCCTGAGTGCTTGTCTTTGTCACTGAGATATTTTGTGTAATACGTACTTTTCCATGGGGTAATTCTCATGCATGCACTCTGCAGATCCCCATTCGTTAGTTAGCTGCTGCTTGTTATCAGTTTCTACCCTTGCCAAACACATCTCTCCACTGTTATCTGCACCAGAATGTTTTCCAAATAATACTCTGATAGGTTGCCATTCTAAACCAAATACATCAATATCCCTGTCACAAACAATCCTCCTGGAGGGCAAAAATGCCACCAGACCTTCTGGAGCACCTCTGATGCACTGTTTCATTCTATTTTTTTGCAAACCATTACTTTTCAGTAGCAAATGGAAACTCAGCCTCTATTTTAATTATTCATGTTGTCCATCTTTCCTGCTGACTCTGCACCTCTCCTCAGCAAGTATGTCTTTGGATGAGCCAGAGGCTGAAAAGTAAAGATTCCTAGTAATCTTAATGGGGCTTGATTGCTTACAATGAATTTTCAATTACATGGTGAGACTAGCCAAAGCACTGCTGGAAAGAATTGTTCATCTGGTAACATTTTCACCTTCTGCTATAGCATAAAAGACGAGGGCTTTTTCACCTGGCTTCCTCTAAAGGGAGAGTCCTAATGAGCATTTCAGTTCTGTCCCTCTTAGCAGGAGGTGTGGATTACAGATGGAGAGATAATGAAAGCCATCACGTAAAATGAGGAATTTATGCACACTGCTTTTGATGTCAATGAAAGGCCCCTTAAGCAATGAATATTTAGACATATTCATTCCGTTTGTGTGCTTTAAAAATGCATAAAGTACTTGGATAAAAACTGACACCTTTTCATGCCCCAGTGTTTGGATGTCATTTAGTGTCACTCTCCCTGTAGTGGAATTATTTTTCTGTATTTCTATGGCCAGAGCTAATAAGGAATCTCATCCTACTATGCTCCCCGATATGTAACAGAAGAGACTAATTACAATGTTCATTATCTCCAGTGGATGCAGGGTTGGTAGCGCTGAGTGCTTCAAACCATATTATGGGTACAGCAGGGAGACTACCAAGGAGTCCCTTTATAGTTTCAAATAAGCACAGCTAAACTGAGAGGACTACATCTAAAAAAGGGTGGAAAACCATCTCTGTGCACATCTCTAACAGTCTGCAGAGACTGAACAATAAGCTAGCTGTACGCCATCAGATGAAAAGTATTGTTTGTGTATTCTTATCATTAAACTCTGGGCAGTTGCCAAAACATAATAGAGGCTCCTGAACAAGAATATCATCACAGCACCTCAGATTCTGCCAACCTGCATTTGAACTCACAGGTTAATAGTAAATATCTCCAAATCCCATTCTGTGTTCTAGTAAATCTAGTTCTTCAATGAAGCACAAGGGAAATCTAAATTCTTACGCTAATGAAA
Source organism: Orthonyx spaldingii (assembly GCA_013397795.1). NCBI lineage: Eukaryota > Metazoa > Chordata > Aves > Passeriformes > Orthonychidae > Orthonyx > Orthonyx spaldingii. Next base: position 242,693 of record VZTJ01003258.1, on the reverse strand, counting down.
AATTGCTGGGCTTGAATTACTTATGAAATGAGCAATTTGCTACTGGTTTATAATAAACAGGAATGGGAAAATATTCTTTTAAATCATTGTCTTATGAATTGAGGGAAAGACATACAAACAACCAGAGAGACAAATGTATGGGCAATGCCAAGAAAATGCTGAAATCATGAAATTTGTAAGGGGGGGAAGGGAATGTTTGAGTGGGCTACCATGAGTTCAACCCCCATATTCTGTTTTCACATTTTGCTGGTGAAGTTTCTTTCTTTCCACCCTGAAAACACTCATGTTGCTGGTATCTTCAGATGGCATTACACATGCAGTCATTCATAAAATAGCTTCCAGTAGGCCTCAAAAGCCATCACTGAATTGTGCTTTAGAAACCCATAGCACAGCCAAATTGCAAAATTCTGATTTTTAAATCCTTAATCAGGCACTTTTGCTGACTTCAAAGTCTGTTAATTTCTCCTTTCGCTCAGTGCATCTGCGTGTTCTTTTCCTTTTCCTGAGATGCTGTTTTCTGCACAGTTTTTATAAATACTGCTAATCACATGCATTGACTATAAAAAAAAATAGCAGGCTTGTAAGCTCTTTTTTTTTTTTCTGGAAAAATGCCATTGGGAAAATCTAACTAGAGTGGCTGCAATGATGGCTGCAGCTGGTACCCTGCTCAAAACTGTGTCCCCCCCACCTTGTTGCTTTCAGCTCTGGGCTGCAAAGAGCAGAGAAGCTGGGGGACACTAAGAGTGATGTTCCTGGCATCCTCAAGAGTATTTTAATACATCTCATAGTGCTTTATTAAAGTCTCCTGTTTGAAAGAATGGGGAAAGAAAAGATGAAGCCCTGCTAACAGTCTAAAAGCTTTCTGAAAACAATTAATCTCCCAGTAAACCCCAAAAGGCTATCTGTCAAGAAGTTAATAAAGATGAAATGTCAGGATGCCACATGGCTGGTAACAACTGCAGGCAGGAGGGGAAATGAGCTTCCAAGCAAAGAAGCACAAACTATGTCATCTTGCATATGATTCTATATTAAAACCAGCAACTGCAGATGCTGACTTTGGTGTCTGCGGACGTCTCTGACCTGAGCATCTCTGCTGCTGCATTGGCTTTGCCAAAGCAAAAGCCCATGAGAAAGAAGGATGCAGCAAGTACAATCTACAGCTGTTGGATCACCTAGAGGGGGCTGGTGGGAGAAGCAGAAGCTGCTCCTTGTCCCGAGAGCTGCACAGGTCACATACAGACCAATGTCCAGCAAGAGGCAGATGAAGCTGTCAGGCAACCCTGGAGCATGGCCTCCATCCCACACAGCTCTACTTGTCTGCATTTGTTTGCTGGATTAGGAGTCAACCAATGTTTATTTCCCCCCAGTTTCCAAGGGGCAGATCAGGGCCCTGGAGCAGAGCCGTGGCCCACTCACTGCCAACGAGCAAACAGTGTCTGCTGGCAACAAAGGCTTGCCCAGGACAGGCAAGGGGAGAAAAGCAAAGCAGTCTTCTCACTATACACCCTCTTTATTGCACGTCTAATAATCTAATATTCCCAATCTCTGGACTGCCCCATAGTCTTAGCATTTGGCGGATACCGCTCAGTAAGCTTTGAATGCCCTCATTTTACTGTATATTGTAACCCCCAATATGACCAAATGGCAAAGTCCTTGGTTTTTATGCCTTTAAGTCAGGCACTTGGCTGATCTGAAAGAGGACTTTAATAAAATAGACCCTCTTTAGTATGATGAAGAAATCAAGATTTGTTTTCCTGCTTTACTGTATTTTCTATTAAAAAACCAGAGAACTTCAATTTGGCAGTGAGCCCTGTGCTTCCCGGTGGGAGGATGCAAAACATGGACAGGCTGACCAGATCAGGAAGTGAAAAGAAACACTTAATTTCTACATTTCAAGATTGGAGAGAGCTACAAAACCCAGCAAGCAGCAATGGTGGCAAAACATTAATGAAACTGTCTAGCAATATCTCTGCTTCAACAACTCCAGGCCTCATAATGCTAAAAGGGGTCTATTTCACTTCAGCGAAGAATTTTCATTTTTGCTCTGTCCATTGAGTCACAAATGTTTTTTCTCTGCATCTTCTGTCTATCTAAAACAGATACCCTCACCTACCATGAAATCTTGGTGTGCACACTTCTTCACTTGTCTCAGGTGCCTAATGGGCTGGGCAGGTCCTTAATTGGAGCCCTTTTTCCCTGCTCTTCTTTTGCATTATTTTTATTGGTGTTAGTTGCCTGGTAACTCTAACACCTTTGCTTCTTTCACAGGAATTTTACATGTCCCCACTCCAACAGGTACTGAAAAACCACATTATTTCCATCCTGGCTGCAATGTTCTTCTTCATCTGTGCCTCCACACTATGCAAAGTTGAAGGCAGGCAAGTGGCCAAAGCGTTGACCCCAGGTAATGGCTGCACAGCCAGGGCTGCTCATCCCTGGGTCCAGAGTGAGCCGGAATTTAACACCAATGTCTGAGCTAAGCTGAGGTGGAGAACCTGGCCTGTTTGCTGGGCCTGTGAAAAATGGTCTACAACAAAGTGTTCCTTCCCTGCTGGGTGACACTGCATATATCAAAGGTTATATCAAAGGTGATTGGACACTGTTTTGGAGAGAGGAAAGGCCCAGTTTGGTAGAGGTGGCATGAGTTTATGGGTGCCTTTCATCTCAACAGCTATATGGGCTTTTGACTGCTTAGACTGATCAAGGTATTTTCAGAGGGCGGGTTTCCTTGGTCACAGCAAATGTGGCTGAGAAGGCGTGTGTTCCTCTTCCTTTCCCTTCAGAAGTGGCTGCAGAGAATGTCATTATAGGCTTCACTTTGTTGCCCTATAGCCTCTAAGTTGCAAGGTCCTTTGTGGGGTGGAAATTTCTAGTAAATTGGTGCTCAGCATGGGCTCTGGGATCTGTGATTTATAGAGAAATCCCACTCCCAGGAGCATCTATCCCTTCTTCTGCAGGACGAACAAAATTCCTATCACAGGCTACATTAAAAAATTACAGGTTTCCCTACCCAAATACAGGTTATCTTATACTTTGCTTCACTAGGGTCCCAAAGAAGCAAGGTAGACCCCTTGGGTATCAGAACAGCATCAGCCCATCATGCTGGTGCTGCACTGGTGCAGCATCAGAGACTGAGGTCAGAGTTGCTATGCCACTTCACAGAAACTTCCAGAGGCTGTACTTGTGACCCTGAGCTCAGGATGTACAAAGCTGGGACAAAGTAGCTTAGCAGGAGGGCACTGTCCAGTGCATTTTTGCACATGAAAGAACCCTCCATCTGGGACATTCTCTCAACCACGTCAGCCAAGAGTGAGCCAGGTGTAAATATTTTACAGCAGGTCTGATAGGAAAGAGTAGGTTAAATTAATTATCTCGCATCACAGATATTCAGGATCTGGTCCAAACAAGTGATGAACCCGCACTGATACCAGAGCCTCATCTGTATAATGGAAAAAGCCACAGCACCCCTTTGCTTTGCAGATCATACTGAAGTCAGCAGGTGTGTAGCAACTTACAGAATATGCTGGAATATTTGCACATCCAGCAAAGAACTATTCATGTTTTTCTATCCATACAATAAAGAGTGGAGCAAAGACACTTACGGATTAAAAAGTAAATTATCTTATTTGATCATTTCCCTCAGTCTCTTCTCCCCAGTGTTTTAAACATCCCATTTGTTGAACAGGAAAAAATTAGAATAGCAAGGCAGGAGATACATGAATATAGCTGATCTACTGGAGTGAAGCCAAACCAGCAAAGCCAGGCACGCGTTTCTATAGTACTTAGCACAGTGGGGCTCCTCTGGGACTCAGAAGCTATCGCGATGCAGTGATAATGATAATAGGAACATCAGGAGATGAATACAGACAAGCTATATGTCCTACAAATCTGTCAAAAATTAACATTTGCAATCACTATACACCACATGACTGACCTCCATAGCTTGATTCAGTGCCATGAAGCACAGACTGTTGTTTGAGGGAAAAAAACGTAATGCAGGGCAATGATCACCCTTCATGAGTAGGGCTGTTTCTCCAGGATAGGCTTCCCCAGTATGGGACAAACCAGCAGCAAAGTGTTTCGTTCACATATAGAGTGCTGCATCTGTAAAAAATTGCCTCTGTGAGAAATTGCATTTCTGCCCAGCAGGAAATGTCCTTACATAATCAGCTGGGGCTCTGTACTGAAAAAGGACAGCTTGAGCCTTACTGAGCTATACAGTCTTACACAGCTGTACAGCCCCAAAATGATCCTTGTTTAGTGTCTGACACTTTACCAAGTCTCTCAATCATGTTAAATTTTTTTTATAATTCCAAGTCATAACAAGATTTGGATTTAAGGAAGGATAGGTTAAATGAGTTTTCTTGCCTTTGTAAATCCACTATCAGACCTGTGGTGAAATCAATATCTTTCAGATTTTAGTTCCAGGATTACTGGAGTATCTTTTCCATCCATATTATCCATCTATTCAACTCACTGTTGTTGTTCTTCCTAAAAAGGAAAGGTGAGTGGAGAGAAATACTATATGGCTAATGACTTGCTAGCTTTTGAGATGAAACCTTGGACTCTGTTCTGGGCAGAATAATTGATCACTTCAAAGTGATTCTCAGGTGAGTATCAAGGATACAGAAGCAGTAGCCTGAATTTTTTTCTTGCTCATGGGTTTTCTACTTTCTCATCCATACTGGCTTTTATGGCAGATCAAATATCTCCTCTGTCTTTGAACATTTTTGAAAGTGAACATGGAAAACTGCATTCATCCCACATTTCTCTTCCTATATGAATTTCATTTTTAAAATGCATATGTTTATCTATTTTATAGTCCTCTTTAATCAAATTTATTCAGTACAATTTACAAAATACCCAAAGCCTCCCAGTACAGAATAAGCAATCTTGCTAATAAGGTCAAGCATAGCTTATTCTTCTAACTGCTCTGCATTTTTTAGTACTGGTATTTCTAAACCTAGGACTGTGATGAAAACAGTCAAATAATTGTACAACTTCAGGAAGGAAGGAAGGAAGGAAGGAAGGAAGGAAGGAAGGAAGGAAGGAAGGAAACAGCCCAATGAGAGATTTATCTAGGCTGATCCTCATAAGCAAACCGTACTTGAAAACCAATGGGTTAAGAATTAAATGAAGTGTGGATACTGCAGTCATTGGGTAGTTAGTTGACAGGACATGCAATCAGAGAAGCAAATAGAGGCATGGTCAATGAGTAATTAAAAAAAATCTGTATTAATACAGATATTTTCATTTTGGAGGAAAATAGTCCATTTTGTTTCTATTCAGTCTCCTCAACAACAGTTCCTACAGTCTCCTCCTTTATTTCCTGAGCTGCCAGGACACTCCTGCTCCGGGCTAAGAAATTGTTGTGACAGGTGTGCACAGACAAGTAGGTCCATAAGGACTGCTCATTTGACTCTCCTCAGGGCAATATTGTTAATATAAGCTGTGCATGACAGCTTATAGGGAAAGAAATACCTTTTAAAGAGCCTACCAATGCAATAACAGTGTGTTGCAAGAACCACTAAATAAATTTTCTGCGGTGAAATCCTCAGTGAACTTTGATTAAATAGGGACAGTACTAATCTCTACATGTCCACACTTGAGACATTACATTGACAATATCACGTGGACCCACTAAATGTGTTTGAAAGTCTTTCATACATCAAGGTCCATTAGAATTTCTCTTCTCTTTGCAAGATGAAGCAATGATGTTTCCTCACTCAAAGTTCATTTAAGCTCTCAGTATACACCCAGTTATACTGATAACCACACAATGCTGGCCACCTTCCATCACTGCAGTGTCCTGGGAGATGAGGCCTGGAAAGCTGTCTGGATGGGGAACAGAACCATTTTTGCAACAAAATTAGAAAGATGAGAACCTCACATGTGAACGGCAGGGCTGATGCTACTGGGATCCCACACAGATGGTAAGTCTGTGACCACACGGCCTGGGGCTTTGTGCTCACCAGACCTCACAAATTTGTTTGTAGCAAATCTGGGAATGCACGTCCTCAGGAAAACCCCACATGCTGCATGATCAATGTTGGAGATACAGCAAGAAGTGTTCCTCTCTCATAGTTTTTCTTCCTTTTTCTTGTCAGCTTCTTGTAGGCAAATCACCCATATATGTGGTAAATGAGCTTAACGATCTCCATGCAGCTTTTACTCAAATGGTTTCACTTGAGCACTTCTTTGGATACAAGAATCCCCATGCTCAGAAATGGATCTGTCTCTAGGATGAAGTGAGCCATCTGCTTAGCTGTGCACTGCAGCACCCTTAGCATATTAGGAGAGTGAGAGAAAAGCAAGCAGAATAACGACATCCAAGTGGAAAAGCAAGTACAAATGCATTTACACTGCAACTTGACCCAGGCCCTGCAGTTTATCCTTCAAGCTCAATAACAGCACAGGCATGTTAAAGGTCAGGACTATAAAACACCTTCATCTCACCTCTCTTCCAAAGATAGCACAGCTAACTGAGCTGCAGGGCCTGCCAGTCTGCCGACAGAGTGGCTAAGTGCTCTCTTAGGGGACAGTACCATTTACTGTGTCGTCGGCCACACTTCCTGAAATAGCCTGTTTCTCCTCAGAGGCCACTCTGATAACCATCAACAACTTGCAGGGACTTTTGAGACCAGACAGGAAAACAGCACAAACTCTCCTTTGACACCAGCCCCATCAGGTATGTCTAGCACAGCAAGAACCTTCCCAGAGGCCAGGGTTTGATACCCCTCAGATACGACAAAGTTAGTAGGCATTGAATCTTTACTTTAACGAAGATTGTCCCATGACATAAGACAATGAAAACATGACATAAGACAATGAAGTGGGATATGCAAGACAATTCATGTAAGCATAGTTTTCAAAGACGTTGCCAAACTAGAAACTTTCCATACAACTCTGCTTGTTGTGAGATCTTCACTCCTTTGCACACTGCCAGACCACATATTAAAAAGGCAGACACTTCTCCAGCAGATCTGCTTGCTCTCTAAAATTACTGCTGATAGTTTTCCTTTTGCAGTTCAGCTGAAGTTGGGAATAGCTATGTCTCACACAAAGCAAGCAATTAGAAGCATTTCCATTCCACATGCCATATTTAATCTCATAAACAAAGACTAAGTCACAAAACTAAGAGAGAGATGGTTTTTCAAGTTTAGAGTAGTTAGGTGCACTTTTAATGTGTGCCTATATGATATCATGGAAGATTTCATCTGTATGAGAGTTACAGCCGTATGTGTGAGTTGAACCCAAGGGTGCTGGTGTGAGCTCTTTAGGTAATGGGCAAGAAATGATAAATATGCACTTATCCTGGAGTGCAGCTGCAATCACTGCTTGATCCTGAAGGTGTAAGCATGGTGTAAGGACTAGGAACAGTCCTAATATGGACACACAGACTGAGCAGGCTTTACTGCTGGTAATCATTGGATGACGTTTCTCTTCAGAGTACCAGCTATTCAATGTTCATGGGGAGTCAGTGCATTTTAGGGTTCTTTTTTGTGTTGTTCAGTAATTCAGTTTCCAGTTACGCTCACATACTGTCTCATTAGACTCAAACCCAAGTGACTCATTCCGCACTCCTGCACTGATCTGAACACCAACTGTCACCTGGTCACTCTTGGAGTTAAGTGATCTTTACTAACATTGAACTACTTGCCACTTACCTGGGCAGTAAGAGGATGCCAGACATGAGCAGACCTGCAGCAACTGCTTCTATGCAGCCTCTTATTCCCCACTAATGCTGCACAATATGCAGTCTTTCAGCATTATGGGAATGAGTGCCTTCACCTTCGCGGAGGGTCGGAGCAGGCAGCCTGCCAGTCTGGTGGAAGAGCTGATGTGCAGTAACTCGAGCCCATAATGCTGTGGTGTAGCATTAGCCAGTTCTGTAGGTCTCCCTGGGGCAGTAGCAACTGATAGTGGAGTGAGGGTCTACTTCCTTAGAAAAAGCATTGTTCTCAAGTCAGGTCTAAGTCACTGCTAACTCAAAAACCTCACACCACTCTCCTTTGCCTGGCCTTCAGGCAAAGATGTGCCTTCAGAATTAGGACAGCTTTGGATGCTGGAAGATAAGATCAAGGAAAAATGAGGGCTGAAGGATATAGGAGTGCCTACTTTGTGGTTCTCAATATCCATCTGATAAGCAGGATGTGGGTGTGATTTTTTCCAGATCTACTCTTTTCACACACAACAGAGGAATCGACTTCACTGCTCTTTAGTCCAGCCTGAGTAAAATGCAAGAGCTACCCAGAACACTGTGTTTGCTTGAGAGACTATAGCTGCAGCCTGCAGATGGGTTGTCAACAGCTGATTTTAAGAGGTTAAAAGTGCTTTTCAAACTTTTTTGGCAGCATTCCCTTTCAGTGCGCCTGTTCTGCAAATCAGAGTACTCATTGTTAATTAAAGTGCAAAAAGAAACACTGGGAATGATGTTAAACTGTTTTGATTTGACTTGTCCTGGGTTCATGGGCAAGCCTCTTAGTTAGCAATTTGTTACTGCATTTATGAAAAAGAAAGAAACAATCCAGAATGCTAAGACCAGAATTTGGAACAGTTGTTTTAATTCTGAACAGCTGCTCTGTTTAACCATCCACCTCTTAGTATTATCAGCAAGCATTTTTTGTGACAAAGATGCTGCTTATATACCCACACAAGCAATGGCTTGTCACAGAGACTCTCTTACTTGCCTGCAAACATTTCTGTGGGCTATTCTTCCTTGATTGTATACCATTCCTGGGAGATTCATTGTAGTCCTGATTAACCATTCTCAACCAGGCAGTCAGCGGGCATCAAACAGCCCGCAGGATCAACTGACCCATCATAGAATGCAGACAGTGGAAGAAGACATGCACAATACTCTCCAAGTGTATTGCATTTGATGGACACTTGCAAACAAAGGATCTCGTGTTCTAAAAAGGAATTTTTGACTGCAACAAATGATACAGAGAGATCAAAGAAATTTCTACCAAGATGGCACCTTCTGTTAAATGTGATTTTATTTCCCTTTTCCCTCTTCCTTGGATATAACTACATAAGACAATCTTCCCAACAAAGGCATTCAGAGGCTTCCCTGTTTTTGTTCTCCTGGCCTTTCAGAAGTTCTTTCTCTTCTTTGCCCTATATATGGACATAAAAGGCTATGCTGCAGAGCTTTACATACAGTTTGGCAATAAATAATGGATGATTGACTAAGCTGGTGACAGACTGTAGCAGCAGCAGCTGTGTATGCTGGAAGCTTGCTGCTGTTTGGGAATTCTGCAGCTGAATGGATGCAATGAGGGATCTCTTCTGTTCACAAGGGATTGACACCATTTTCATCACAATGGGAAATAGGTGAGGCTTATGCTTTGGTATGAAGGATTTGATAAAACAACTCTCACATGGTCAACAGTTCCATCAACATGAATGAATGCACAAGAACTGGACTGAGGCCTTACATCCTAAACTGCTTTCCAAACTGATATCTGATTTTCAATATATATAGACTTGCATCTGCATAACGGCCCTCAGAGCTCCAATTTACAAAAAGCTCACCTAACAGCATAAATGCTACAGTGGACTCACATCCATCTAGAAGAAACATAGAATGGTTTGGGTTCGAAGGAACCTTAAAGATCATCTCATTCCAACCTACCTGCCATGGGCAGAGACACCTTCCACTAGCCCAAGTTGCTCAAAGCCCCATCCAGCTTGGCCTTGAACACTCCTAGGCATGTGTTCTCTAGAACCTTCTCTGGGCAACCTGTTCTAGTGCCTCAACCCCCTCATCATAGAAAAATGTCTTCTTTATGTCAAATAAATCTCCCCTCTTTCAGTTTAAAGCCATCCCCCCTTGTCATAACACTATCTGCCCTTGTTAAAAGTCCCTCTCCAACTCTCCTGTAGCCCACTTTAGGTACTGAAAGGCTGCAATAAGGTCCCCCCCAAGCCTTCTTTTCTCCAGGCTGAACAATCCCAACTCTCTCAGCCTGTCTTCATAGGAAAGATTCTCCAGACCATCAATGCCCCACCAGAGCCCAAGTGCCCAGCCTCCTCAGCTGTCTCAGGAGCCTTTCCAGTTTCCTTACAGCACTATCCTGAAATGCAGGGAATCTGTTCCATCTGCCTGTAAATTAATCGTCTTATGTGCAGGCGGAAACAACTGCACCTGGAGGAAGGCTGGGACAGCTCACAGATATGTGAGATCCAGTATTTTTCTCAATATTTACCATTTCCCCCAAGAACACATCTTCTAACCACAAACAGGACTCCATAAAGACAATTCTTTTCAGGTAACCTGTGAACAGGAAATCATGGTTTAGTGAGTCACAGATCCTAAAATATCCTATAAAGCATGTGACCTCTGCATACTACTACTATTAATAATAATTAAGCAATGCAAGTGTACGCTTTTGCAACATGCTAAGGAAAGCTCAGTGTGGAGGAGGAGAGACAGGCACACTCAGGCAGTGTTAGATGCTCACAGCACCTGGGGGCATCCAGACAGACAGACACACCCCATCTATTACAGATTGGGTAGAAAAGCATGTTCTGCTTCTATGGACAGAAAACCCCTCACTGTTGGACAAAAGACAGGCACAACAGCTAATACTGACCAATACCATGACCTCATCTCATGGCACACAGATAATGACTGCAAACTGGCTTAATTTTATCTGAATGTATGTATGCTTTATTTCACAGTACAGTGTATCAATATAACATATAAACTTACTCTTTCTGATGCTTTCAGGCTCCTGTCATGTTTTCAAGCTGGATATCACTAGAGGTGTTGACCACTGGCAAGCCTGTGTGGAGAGTCTAGTGGGCCCCAGACAGCTGAAATCTAGACCTGAACATCACATCATATGTTAAATGAAATGTGAGGTATCTCTCAAGCACAAATCTTGTCTGACTCGGAAAGGTGACAGCTTCTCACATTTTCCTCCAAGCACCACATTCCTCTTGAAAAACAAACAAACAAAACCAGTCCCTTATGCTGTGGTTAATGTGGTTACCCTATGACTAGTGTGATGTTTCCTAAATATTTTAGTGCAGCCAACACTACTTAACTCCTCTCCAGGTAAAAGGATCTGGTGGACTAAACTGACCTCTGCCAGTCATCCTGCACAACTTATGGCAGCTTTGAATTCTCTGGATGGGAGATTCAGCTCTCAGCTGAGGCATACTGTTTGCTATCAACAAAGAGTCTACATTGGCCAATAAACAGCAATCATTCAGACATTTCTGTTACAGTCTGTTTTGGGATTCACGTGGTTGGGCATTCGTCTTCATAGGCACCAACAATGTCAGGAAGAGAGTTTGGACATTTCTGGAAACACTACAAGGTGGAAAACTCATTTGGGTGTTTGGGCAACGTTTGGGACTAAGCCACAGTTTGGTATATTCAGTATAGTTCATAATGCAAGAACCACACAGTTTTGTCACTCTTTTGTGGCCATTTCTGACATCTGCACCCATAATGCCAGAGGCCACTGCCAAACTCTTCTGTGAGAAAACTTATGCTTTTCACAGCTTGTTTCAGACTACCACTGTTGATCAGTAACCAAAGGAAGAGATCTCAAAGATCCCTTAAGCAGAGGGGGTGAGAGAGGAGAAGTCACTTATGTCTCAGTGCTCCCTATGCCATGTAAGTCCATGGGCTCAGGCAAATGCTGAAAAAGGGAAGCAACTACTCCCAATGTCACTTTGCTACATCACCCTCCAAGAAAACAGTCCCTCCTTCGATAGCTTCTGCAGCTGCTCAAATCTGAGCAATTAATCCTCTGTGGCAATCTCCTTTCCTCTGGCAAAGTCAGCGTTCCAGCACAAGAGATATACGTTGTCCTTGTGAATTCTCCCAAGCAGCAATCAATAATGGTACAATGAAACCTCTGAAATTTAAAATTTAAACTTATTTTGTGCAACATGACTAACAGATTAAAAAAATGTCCCAACAGGAATTTTCCTTCCTTAATATTTAGGTTCCACACATCAATTCCACTCTAGCTACTGTGACTAATATCCACCACCGCCACACCCGCCCCCCAGGATTTCCTGATTTTAGATCACATGTACTTTGAGCAAGATTTGTAAGTAATTTATCTCACTCTTGGCTTGAGGTACCTGAAAATGCTGAGCATCCCTTTTCATAAAGTAAGATTTCTTGAGGATGTACTAGTAGAGCACCTGGAAATGAAAGCACTTGAAATCATGTAATCACTGCTGAATATCTTAGCTATAATTTCTCTTGTGAAAGCATTTTCAAAATTGTACTTCTATCACACTAAGTATGATGCTGTTTGCCTCTCCTTGTGGCTCTGGCTTTTGGATTCAATTGAGTAGATGTGTCAGTCCCACACTGTGACCAACCTCAACAAGGTCCAGAAACTTAGCAGCAGGGACTAACATTACCAATGCATAAAGCCCAACTCATTGGCCCTGCTAACAAGGAATTATCCAGGCACCAGTTCCAGGCCTGCATTAATACCTTTACATGGAGCTATGCCACACAACTACCCCAGTCTGCCCAGCACTGCAACACCACATGCCAGCACAGTAGGCTGTGCACATCCCAAAGAGAAACTCAAGTCTCCATTTTAAAATGTCCTCATGGTTGCAGAGAGAAGCTTGAACACATTGCACCACAGTTGCAGCCTTATCATGTAAGAGTTGCATGGGTAACGAAAAGATGCATCCCAATATATTATTGAGGAAAAAAAAATCCCACTGTATTTTTTTCATCCATCCTCTAGTTTTTAAGCATGAGATAAGACCTACAAAAGATCTTGGCACAACAATGCACCCAAAATACATCCAACTGCTGTAATATTCAATGCAGACACGGTGTTAGGCCTAACAAAACAATGCCTGGTGCTGCACAGTTTTTCTGCTGTTGGTCTGCAGGAGGAGAGTCACTCCCCACTGATGCCCCCAAACCAGGACATGTTCCAGGCATCAGTGAGCATCGACCCATTTTTCAGCGGCACATGGGAAAATCTGTTTGAGGAAAATCAAAGTCTCCGAGTGGCTGGTGCCAGGGCAGTTACGGGGCTTTGGCTTCTGCTGCCCTGATGCAGAGGACACAGGAGACTTCATGGTCTGGCACTTTTTTGCCCAGAGATATGGAGTACACACACCAAAACACTTTGAGGGACCATGAACAGGTGTTGATGGTGGATGGCCACTGGTGGGATCTGGGAGAGGCGATGGAGCCGGGAAACTGGGGTGAGGAGAGGAATGGAGGAGGTGGGATCCCATCCCACAGCCAGGGAGGCGAGACCCTCAGGTACGGGAGAGCAAGGCACAGGGGAGCAGGAGGGACCCGGCTGCGGGGGCTGGAGGGAGCCCAGTGTGAGGGAGAGCAGTACGGCGGGCAGGGGGTCTGTGCGGTCGGTCAGTCCGGGGAGCGGAGCTGAGGGTCCGGCCGTAGGCTCGCCCCTCGCCGGGCCGGCGCGCAGAGCGGGCAGCGGAGCGGGCGCATCCCCACGCCCGGGGCTCGCCCCC
>VZTJ01003258.1:130959-228879 GCA_013397795.1 Orthonyx spaldingii | reverse complement strand
GCGCCGAGCCGGGCGAGCTCATCGGACGGGCGCTGGATTTCAAGAGCGAAGGGGCGCAGTGCTACAAGGACAAGAAATTCCGGGAGGCCATCGGCAAGTACCACCGCGCCCTGCTGGAGCTGAAGGCGCTGCTGCTGCTGCTGAGCCAGGAGCCGGCCGGGCAGCGCCCTCCCGCCGCCGCCGCCGCCGCCGCCGTGGCGGGGCTGAGCGAGGAGCAGCGGCAGGCGGTGGAGGCCATCGAGGTCGACTGCTACAACAGCCTGGCAGGTCAGCGGGGCCGCGGGCGGGGGGCGGCGGGTCCCCACCTGCGCCGCGCACGCCTCCCTCCCCCTCCGCAGAGCCGCGCTGCCGCCCCGCTCCGCTGGCCGCATCCCCTTCCCTTCCGCCGGCTTCCATTTTCGCGTTCGCGCTCCCGCTGGGCACGGCGGTGCTGCCCGCGCAGCGCTGGGGAGGGGGCGCACGGCCGCTCCTGGCCCCATCCCTTCCCCCGGGCGGCTCCATCCGCCCCCGAGGAATCCGTGCCCTCCTCCCCCGGGAGACAGGTGGCAGGGCGGCGGTGCGTGCGTGGGGCGCTCCGGCTGACAGAAATCGTGGCTCGTGAAATGGCCAAGATTGCCTGCTGCGCTGTACCCTCCTCAGCCCGAGATGTCCTTCAGTCCCTTCGCCACAGCTCCGGCTCTGGTGCCTGTAATTAACGGTATTACAGAGAGACCGACTCCGACAACATTTGATGTAAGGAAGGGGAAGGGTTTGGGCACAACTGCAATAGTTCCAAATAGTTCTACCAGATATAAAAAGATTTATTTTTTGGCTTCTTAGCGCTTAAAGTTGAAAGCAAATACAGTCCTGGCTTTTCGCTAGCTGCTAGTCACCACTGTGGTCAGTAGACATTTGATCATGCCTCCCTTTGCTCCCTGCCATCTCTTTAGAAGTGCTGCAGGAGGATGGAGAGGAATGGTGTGGGGTTTAACTACTTTGTAGTCTGATTCTGAAGTCCTTACAGAAACAGAACTCCTGTTGACTTCAAGAAGCTTTATCCAAGCAACTGCAGGATCAGAGGTTATTTTCGGTCCCCAGCAGCGCATGCTTTTTTTCTTTCCACGCCTGAAAGCATCTCTACGACAAAAACTTGTGCCTAGGTATGTACAGGGAAGAGAGCATTCATAACTTGGACAAGGTGCACAAAATAACAACATCAGAAAAGCTCTGCTGTTTTCCAGAAGGATGAAGGGTCACTTGTCACCCTTTATATCTTTGAGGGTAAAAAATGGCGCAAATCAGAACATTAGCTTTCGGCTTTCTAGACAGAGTTGTGTGGCTTTGTTTCCTGTTCTCTGGTGCTAAAAAAAATGCAGTATAAAGTGAATGGTTTGAAACACCAAGCCAGCATCCTCTCTTGTCATAACGTGTGCCAATCTCTTATATTCAACACGCCTTTTCATCATGTTTCCAATTACGCTTCCTTCGAAAGCCTATTGAAATCTCATAGATGGAGAGGCAAGTGAGATTTCAGAGCGATACCATAATTGCACAGATGTAAATTTGTCTCTCTACAAATTTCTGTTCACAGGTTTATTAAATCCATTCTATTTGGCAAGGATCATTTAGATTGGCAGGGTTATACAAAGAACCCATAATACTCTGAACAATATAGCCTTGCTGAATTCCTGGGCTTGAAAAAGGGCTCACAGGTACTATGTCTGCTAGATACAAATGAGACGTGGTAGGTAGAAGGTAAATGAAGTGGGAGGGAGGAATGGAATTTCCTTCTGAGGCACTTTCTGCCAGTACACAGGTTCCACTTGCTAGAAATGTCTTGACTCCTACTGATGGAGTTGTCCTGTGTCATTGTTATTATCCAGCTCATTTATTTACAGTTTCAGGTTTGTGCAAGGAATTTTTTGTAACTGTTGGTTGTATTTGATCTTCTCAGCAGTAGCAATTGGTGTGAGAAACATTCTCCATCTTTAACCTAGATACGAACAGATTTTTTCCTAAATTTAACCAGTATGAACACAGGAGGAGGTGAGTATAATTAACCCTGGACTTACAAGCAGTGCTTTTCCTGGGATAACCTCACAGCAGGTCAAGCTGTCACTTTGCACAGGCGGTTGTCACATGTTTTCAGTAGATGGCATGCACAGAGCAGAGAACAGCATTTGTCTTGGAAATGCATTGCTTCATGTGTGTCTACTGAGCTATCTGCAAGCAATTTTAAAGAAATGCCCTGCATGCTGGAGAGGGGAGCGTGCAATTAAACTGGAATTGCAGTGTTTTTACTCCTAGCCCGGTCACAGAGCTCCTATTCTAGCAGGAGGATCAGTGAATTCCTGTTGGAAGAGAAAGGAAGAGGGGAGAGGGAGTTTCCCCAGAAAGGTAACAATAATTAGTATACCTTTCTAACAGCAGCTTCAAGAGGTGCAGCAGTGGGACTTCATTTTCTAAGTGTGATGCAGCAGAAGACACCAGTTTCTTTACACAGTGGGCTCTAGCAGAGGTACCAGCACGTACTGTTACAGCTGAACTCAGTGTTACTTGACCTGGGGAGGAGAGGAGATGCAGGGAGTTTTGCTTCTGAGCACTACTAGCTGCCTAGAGCTGTTTCTAAAATAAATAAATCTGTAGAGTGCAGAATGTATAACAGCAGTACGTGTTAACTGTGGAGAAGGCAGCTTTTCACTTAGCTCTGAAGTATAGCCAGTAGCATTACCAGCTGTCATCTGAGTGTCCTTATTATCAAGTTCTTTTAGCACCTCCGCGTACTCTCTAAGCCTGGCATTTGAGAAGCCCACCTTGCTTCTGCACTGTCGTTTTTCATGTGGCCACCACACATCCACCTGTCAGAGATGCTTTGCATCACAGCTGCAGATGCACACATACATTGACTTGTTTAGATGCAGTATGAGAGTCAGAGGAGAGCATCAGCTACAGGTAAATATACACATAGGTGAGAAATACACCCAGAGGGGATTTTGTGTGATCTCATGGGTAAAGGCTGGGGTTGTTTGTGTGATTTTTTTAAAAAATCTGACAGATTACATGAATAGGCACGTGTGGGCAAATACTAAGCTGTTGTCAGTGCCTGTCATTGCCTGCAGAAGGTAAATTTAGGCACAGACGTGCACACAGATTCTTGATTAGATTCATTTGTTTTGTAGAGCACCTTCAACAGGCAATTCTACTGTGAGGTGGAGTGGCCAGTTCTCATATTTATTCAAAAGCCCCCCAATATTTGGTGTGTTTTCCAAGGTCTGCTGTTGTGGAGCTGTGTGGCACACCCACAACCTAAACTATTTAGCCCATTTCAAAGAATCCCAGATCTGCTGGGTTTTAAAATTCTTGTGATTAAAAAAAGAATTATTTTAAATCAGCTGAGGATTTTCAGAACTTGCCATTGGCAGAGCTGCTCATGTTTCTTTCACTAAGCTGCTGGCTGGACTTTATTTTAAGCTCCAGGAGTTTTGCCTTAAAGGGACTGCCCTTCACATCTGTGGTGCTGCATTCTTGCATGGGCCTGCCAATACCCCATCATTTTACCACAAGTTGTTCTGATGAATGTCACCAGAGGCAAGAGCAGCAGCATGGCCAAGGCTCCCAGAAATTGCTAGGGTAGGCAAAGACAAAAGCCTACCAGCAGCATAGAGCCTTGTGGAATGAATGCAGGGTTGTAAGGCAAACAGTCCTTTCTTTATGACTCACTGATGGTCTCTGACCTTGAGGAAGTCACTTGACCTCTTTTTGCCTCTCAGCCCTGTTGAAAAATAAAGAACAAGGACCACGATCTCATCCCGATGGTGCATTCAGCTGAGTTTTCTCCAAGTTAGTGGTTTTTGTTCTTTTTAAAAACAGATGGATGTACAAAGAATGCTTGCAGAAAAGCAAACTGGCCACATACACCTCAGGTCTTGATCTCCCACTCCTACAGCATCTTTGATCTCAAAAAAGCTCAAATGCTTTATGGACTGCATGCAGATGGGGGTCATTTACCAACTACAAATGCAACCATTAAATGCAACGATTATTTTATTCCACCATTACTGCCTAAAAGTTTACAGGATTAAAAGCACTATGTCTGCTCTGCAGAGAGAAACAAGTCCTAGTCCTTCCAAAGCAGCAAAATAGTAAGGGTAAGCACAGTTTTAAGCTTTTCTGGTGAGGGAATGTTGCAGTGTGATAAGCAAACCTTTGTTGATTTTCCTGAGCACGCAGAAATTCCAGAGCTAATTCTGGCAGGAGAAATGGAACCAGAGAGAGATCTGGGGATGACGAGTGGCACTGGGGGATCTGGTTGCTAATCCTCCCTCTCTGTGCTAACCAGCTGTATTATCTTCACCAAATCTTTCCCAAACTTCAGTTTATCCATCTGTATTTATGACCTCCGTGGGAGTACTGTAAGGCTGTTAATTACATAAATGTAAAATAAATGTAGCATGTTTATATTCCCATTCAGGTACCTGTAGTTTACTAAAGGAGTCTTGGCAGAAGGGCACAAATACTTGCAGAGAGTATTAAAAATTTAGCTCTCCAAGAAACATCTAAGTCTGCAAAATGAGGTTTGGCTTCCTACACTGGCAGAAACGTGCACTGGTACCATTCCAATAACTGTGTGAAGGTCATAGCAACAGTCCCACAGAATATGACACTTCCAGCACCATGGGAACCTTCTAGCACCCTCAGGCTGGGGTGTAGGTACTATTTCCTGTTATTGCCAGTTGCATAGACTTCTGTGAGTAGTTCCACTGAGAAATCCAAATAACAATAAATAAAAATACATACAATACGTAATCCAAGTAAAAATGTAACTAAACATGAGAAAAGCTGATAAAACTTTCCACTGACCACCCACTAGGACACGTCACAAGGAGCCTCTGCTAAAAGCCCATCCAGTATATAGCTGTTAGCAAGTACAGACTCCACCAGGACACATGGTGCTGTGGGTGTTAAAGCAGTCTTGGATTGTTGCTTGATGTGATTTTTTTTTTAACGTGCTGCATCAACAAAAACACCCTCTGGAAGGATGCCATGCAGTGGGAAAGAGGGGCAGTGGCAAACAGAGCAGCAGGATGTGGTCTGCATTTTCATTGATTGGCAGGGGGTGTTTCCTGACACTCTTGTTTTAGATACATCTGACCAGCCCGGAGTGTTTGGAAACTCCTTGTTTTACAGGACTGATGCAGTTACTGCTCCAGGGAAGTGCAACTGCGGCAGAGAATAAACACCAATGACTGTGTGCGGTTTTTTAGTGATAGGCCCAAACTCTGACACGTATTTAAGAAAGATGTGGAATTTAAAGCCATTGTCATGAATTGCTCTTAAAAATACTCAGTATTTACCTATTCCCTTTTATTTAGGATAACAAAAATCTCCCCTGTTCAGGGAGTTTCTTGTGCATTGCCAGGGTGGGATGGAAATACATCCAGATGCCAGGGGGGCGGGAGGGAGGGAAGAGAAAGGATATCAAGCTGCCACCAACCTTGGTTTAAGTGATATGTGTCTGAGAGCATCTCTTGCTGAGGCAGGAGATGTGTTTTCTTCCATATATGTCACTATTCATCCTAAGCCTTTTCAAAACTTGAGGCTCTGTGGGTTGGGGTGTTTTTTTGCAGCCACTTCTACCACATGTTTAATTCCCTTTGTATAAGGAGAAGCCTATCCCAACTGACCATGTCAGCATTTGCCTGAAACAGAGAACTGAGAAGGTGCAGATCCCCTGGCCAGACTGTTCAGAGGAGCTGCAGTCTTGCTGACCTGAGATCCCTCAAAGTTTAGCTACAACTTAATATGGGAGATGAAGCAGGAGATACCAAAAATCACAAAGCTTCTCCAAGAACAGATCGGTTAATTTGTTTACCTAAAGAGTACTGCTTGTTTTCCACCTTGAGAACACTGCTGTTTTCTCAGAGTTCTGTAGTAGCACATCCTTCCAGCTTCACTCCATCCTCTTCTGAAATGTTGTCCTAGAGTTTCCTCCAGCAAAAGTTATGCAATAAGTCACAGCCTCTTACACCTCCACAGGTTTCTATCAATGCTGTGCTGAAGATGGTTCAGTAAAATGTAGTGTTAAAATCAAAGCTGGGTCAATGGGTAAATACACCCATGAGCTCCATAGTTACCACCTTTACTGGGAGCTGGGCCACTTTGGAATGGTTCAGCAGGTGGAGCATCCATCTTGCTGTTCACTTGGGCTCAGGCCCAGAAATTTCTAACCCAGCTCCAGATCTCTTTCTCCAGCCTTTCTCTTAGAACTGCTTATCAGTTTAGCAGCACATTCCAAGTTCCGTGTCAGTGTCCTCTAGCATTGCAATGGATGCTCCAAGAATGGAGGATCATCAGGAGTTCTCATATTAGGATTCTAGGATGGTAAAGGAACTGCTGTGAGGAAAGGAACAGTAAAAGTAAACTGTGTAAATAAAAGGGGAGGTCTAAATGTTGCCAGCTTCTTGATATTGTGCTGTGTCATAGAAAATAACATGCAAAGGACTATGGAATGGAGGAAACAAAATGAAGAAAGGGATAAAATACTTAATAAACTTTTGAGAAAAATTACTGGCTATTTATTTTCTTTGTTGTCTCACTTCACACATGAGAAACTGATACAGAAGGAAGACAACTGTTTATTAATTCTGGTTTCAGCTTACTCAGATGACCATACCAGTGACTAATACTGAGGGTTAAAAATGTTTTGAAAAAGACTCAAAATTAACTATCATTAACGAGAAAAGTGTTACTAATGGCTGCACAGGAATCTCTTTCCTTTTGTTCATTTCTGCACTGCATCTTGGATGGGAAACAGTAGGCTTAGGACATTGATGGATGAATGCAGGTAAATCTTGTGGTGGTGGCATGGAATGCTACTATTCTGTTCTCTTTAACAAAGAGTGTAGAGTCAGTGCAGTTTCTGGAAGCTTTGCTGAAATTGCTGAAGGTAACTTCAGGTGGGGCATGCTTGCTCGAGAAGCTGAGAGGTGGTAGTGATTATACACTTGCCTAGGCTGCTGCAATTGGCAACCATTGAATGTGGGGCTGGAGCAGAAAAATCAGTCTCAGTATAGCCACTTGGAGTTTAGGACACTGCTAGAAACAGCACTAAGACAGTTCATGGAAATTGTTTAGGCACAGGCATGTTTTTCTCTGATAACCTATGGCAAAAGTGACAGCTGGGAGCAATGGTCTTTAGCTGTCATAGCTTGACATGCCAGAACTCGTCTATTACTATGTGTAGGCAACAGCTGATGTCATGATCTTTACTTCAAAATCTGCTCCATTTTCCCCAGTTTCCAAAATTCTTGACAGGCCATTGCCCTGAGGCTCATAGGCTGGATAGCACCATCTGCTTCTCCTTGTCTTTGTCCTGTGTTACCCGTTCTCCCATCATATTTCTCAGCAGAGAAATCGGGGCTGCTTGCACAGTCCGTGCCTCTATCCTTTGAATTCCTTTACTCACTCTCCCAGTTTCCACACAGCCATATCAGACTTTTTGACCTCCCACACAAAGCTTTGTCCCTTCCCAGATGCCCCCCCAGCTCTGTTCTGGCAGTGAAGTCCTCTCATCCCCTCAGTGGGTGATGTGACACTTACAGGACGCCAGTCAGTTGGTGCTGGTTACCTGTTGTTGTGTGACAAGGAGGAGCACCTCTCTACAACAGACTGTATGTGTGCCAGCATGAGACTCTATTTCCTGTCTTTACATGCTGTGTCACTCACCTTGATAAAATTACCAACTCCTCCAGTCAGGGCCATGAATTCTAACACATGCTTGTCCTGTGTGGCCATGACCACAACTCTGCCTATCACAGTAGCACGTACTTAACTTGAAAACCTTAGGCAGTGTAAGTCACCACTACTATGTGGTCCTGCAATAGCCCCTCAACAGAAGTCTCAGGGAAAAAAGCAATCTCATGCTGTTTGCACTTCTAGTAGTTGTGGATGTTTGCCAGAAAAACCATAATTGCCTGACAAGTCCTGTGTCTCAGGGTCCTGACTATGGTGACATCTCAGTCCTTTTCGCTCACATGTACCATCCACAAGGCAGGAACTGCAACCCTGTACATGTCCCTGGGTGCAGAGAACAACCATCCTTACATTGCTGCATAAGCTTTTCAGGACCCAGGACAATGATCGTTGCTTGCAAGGCCACAGCATTTTTCCTTCTTCAGCATATCCGTCTTCAACAGATCAAATCTCTGCCCTACTAAAGCAACTACTTTTATAGCCACTGCTCAGTATTTCCTTTCTTTCTTTAGTAGGAGCACTGCCCACTGCATTTACTAGCTGCCAGTTTAGGGGGCTGTCATGTAGATTGTTCTGCTTCGATGGCAACAGCAATTCCTTTCGTATCAGAGTGGCAGACAGCAAAACTCTGATAATCTAGCCGTCGATCCAGTTGCCTGGGAGGTGCTGGAAAGAAACAGCTGGGTCAGCCAGCAAAGAGCCACCAAACTAGTGTTCCTCAAATTTTGATTCCAAAGCTCCTTTGATGCCCTGATTACAACTGTCAGTTTCCACGCCCCTGGCATTGTTCTGGCCTGGCCACATCAGAGACATCTAAAAAGCTCATTTTCTACCTGATGAAATGCAGGTGGGTTACCTTGAGTATAAGTCAGCTTGCTCTTGCTATAAGTCACATTAGTTGGTAAAGCAAGAGGATTCAAGGCCCTCTTGCTAGAACCTAGTGAGGCAATGGTGAAAATTTTCTGCCCATCTGATCTGTCTGTAAGGTTTAGCCTAACATGTAAAGACTGATTTCAGGTCAGCCCAGTTGGATGCTGCTTATGTTTAGCCTTTTCCAACTTGAAAGACTCCACTCCAGACAGCAAAGCTGTTTACTGCTACCTGAAGCAGAGGGAGAGTAGAATACAAAACAAGCAGTGGGGTATCCTTGCCCCGCACATTCCCCAGTGGGGTATACGGGAGAGGAAATTTACTCCTGGAAGTAAATTAAAAGCAGAGGAAGTGTCTGGGGCTTGAAAATTTACGTCAGACCTTCAGTGCTTCCTTTGTCTATTCCTGGACCGATGTGGCTAATAAACATCTACCACCAGTGTGCTGTGTTATCCCTGCAGTCACCATAAAATCCAGAAATGTACCACGATATGAAAAGTGTCTATGATAAAAAGGACAATCTAACAATCTTTCAAGCAGCTGCAGGGGAGAAGCTGTGAGAATTCACAATTCCTCTGCTCCATTCCTGCTCCCAGAGAGGAAGAGGGCGAAAAGATTTTACTTCGTCCACACTTTCACAGAATAAATCCAAGCAATGGCCAAAGCCTCTCCCAAACAGGAGCTGCCCAGGGATATCATCACCCCACTCAGTTGATCGTGAAGAAGCAGAACTGCAAGATCAGCTGAAAGAATGACAGAAGGAGTCTCTTAGGGTGCTCTGGAAAACCATTGTAAGTCAGCCCTAGCTGTTGTTCTGCAAAGGCACCTTTTTTGTTGTCTAGTGATTCAAAAAGGCTCAAGTCAGAGTGTCTGTACCATGCCTGTAGCAATGATTCTCTCATCAAACAATGTGGTGGAAAGTTAAGTCTCAACTCCTTTAGTCACCATATATTTTTAATACAAGCATAATTCAAATCCTAGATTACTGTCCTCTTAAATGCTTTGCAGTGATTAATTGCTTAAGACACAGTAGTGTGTTCATGTTGCAAGGAAACCAGAGCAGCATAAGATCCTCACCTATACTGGAAGTACAAAGCAAGTGAATTCATTTTCCTTTTTACATTCCCTAACTACTGTGATGGAGCTCAAACTCAGGCAGCTGAGGAGCTTTGCTCATGGGGTGGGGTGGTAAATTAAATTAATAGATTAATACAAAGTAATTTTTAAACCCCAGGTCTGATTAACTTGGAGTACAGTGCCAGAAGGTATCATGGAGTTAAAGAACCTAATAAGTTTAGAAAAGAAGGCTTAGACATATAGCTAATCAGAACATTCACTGCCCTATTAAATAGGATAAAAATTGGAAAGCAAATATTACATTTTCATGCTTGAGAACCACTGCTAACTGGTTTGAATTTTTGAATAAACTTTTCTAAGATTTTCATTTCCCTGTCCATGGCCATGTCACCTAAGTGACTCAGTCACTCTTTGATCAGCTGGCATATTCACATCCTTTTCCTCTTCATTTTTTTCCAGCCCATGAGCTAACAAATTCTAGCAAAAATTCTTAGTAGTCCCATAGAGTACTGTCTTAAATTTTGTATCACCAAACTCTATTCCAAATAAATTTACTTCTGTGTACCAGGTTATGTAGTTCTTTATATATCACATTGTCATCCTCATCCCTTTTGACAGCATCTTTGAACTTGACAGTCAGTAGGTCACTCTGACTTTTGCATAGGGCTATTAATAAAGCACTAAACAAGCTCCATTCTGAAATTAATTCCTGAAATATTCTACTAGTGATCTCTTTTCAGACCAATATCCTTGTCAGCAGAACCAATTTCATCACATAATTCTTATACTGTATCTTCCCCTTCCTTAGCTTAACCAAAAAGGCACAGTCAATACAGGGAATTATACTGATTCTGTACAATGATTTTGGTGTTCCTGGGGCCTGAACACAGCCTCTGTTGGGAAGGAAGTTACCTGCAATCAGACGTGCACTCCTACCTCATTCTTCCACTGCCAGCAATTCATTGCACAGATGTGGTTTATGAAGGCTTTGGGAGTGATCTGAGATTTTTACCTGAAGCACTTTGCCACAGCTTATACTAAAGAGCAGACATCTTATTAGAGGACTGGCTTATGCTTCTGCATAGTTCAAACCCTGACTTTTTCAAGCAAATAATATTCTGAATCATCCCTCTGGTCTTCAGTTTATTCCTTTTCAGCCTGATTTCCAAAGGAAATGAGTCATAAGTACATATGTTTTCTGCTGTCTGCCTGTCAGTCCCCTCTCAGTAACTTTCAAACCTGTTGGCCAGCTTGATTTGATAGGAAGACAGATGTATCAATGATACTAAATTAATATGGTATAAATGGAGAGCAGGGAAGAAGCAAGGACACTAGAGGCCCAACTGCACAACAGGGTGACGCTTAAAATGCCTTTATGTGGCCTGTCAAAGCTCAGGTAGGTGACAGCCTGGCACAGGCAGGGTTAGTTCACTGTTGCTGACAAACCACTCTTCTCTGTAAGTTTGTTTGATGCATTTTTAAGGAAAATAAGGTTGAGAACTTTGTTTTATACCTCTGTACAATTAGTTAGAAAACAGTTGACTTGGGCATCCTCTGCCTCTTTGATTCTGTCAGTTGTTTTCCTCTCCATCTCTCCCACAAAGGCCATAAAGGTTTCTCTCTGTTTCAGAACATCATTAAAATGGAAAGGCTTTGGGCTACACTGGACCTGGATAAAACATGTGAATGAGTAATTAATTTAATGAAGGAGATACTCCTCCTCATTTGACATCTCCATCTTGCCAGATGAATCTTTTCAGCTAGGGAGAGTTCAAGGAAAATCCAGAAGCATTTCAGTCCCTATCAATTTTACAGGGCAATCCTGCTGTCCACCCCTCAGCAGACTCTGCAATGGTCAGCTCTTTCACGTGTCCTGGGAGCCGAACCGTGAGCCACCACAGGGCACAGCACACAGATGTCACACAGCCACGTCACTGTGGCTCGTTGGTGGTACAGGATGAAGTGCTCGCTCTCATCCCAAACTGAGCGTGCTGTGGTGAGCCGGGCTGGAGGCAATCATGGCACACACAACTGTCTGTGACTTCACTGGAGAGCCTCCAAGCTGTTCCAGCTGCATTTCACAGTACTGCTGTCAGTTGTTTGAACCAATGTGAGCAAAGGGTGCTTTTCTCCTCAGCAGAGAAGGCAGCTTGAAATCTCCCATAGCCTCCAAAGTGTTTCCCTATTTACAGAAGCCCCTCTTTGTCTCAATACAGGTTTTGAAAAAACACCATCATTCCATTAAGACCTTAATTTCAGTGTTTAATATATTCCAGTAAGAATTATAAATATTTGATAGCACTTGTTGGAGTTGACTTCTGCTGAACACCAGACATTTACCAGATGGTTGTCTGGTGTTGGTGATCTCTGATAAAATTCTGTGTACTTTTCCCTTGTGAAAACAGGTCAAGAGACAAGATTGCTTCAGTGGGTGTCAATAGCAACAGGGGGCCAGAGGAGGAAGGGGTACAATGTAGAGAAGGTGCCACAGTGAGAAACTAAAGCAACACAAGATGAGCAAAAGCAAACAGCAAGGAAGAGGCAGTGGAATAAATAGCAGCTGGAACAGATCTGAAGGCCAAGCATGTCTGTTGACTGGAGTAGACTGGCTTAGATGAGCACTGATTTTAAAAGATAAAGACAGGTCAAAGATTACTATATAGGCATAGAGGAGGAAACCTCCAGGGTGTTTAACCTGGCAGATCAACAATAACAGCCTTGACAAAAACAAACAGAAGGAACTTCCATGTCTTCTAATGTGGCTGCAGTAGGAGCTAGTATTTATAGAATCAAAATGATGTAGTAGTGAAAACCTGACTGAAGCTCTTGCTCTACCAGTGCTTTGATAGGACTTTGCTCCTACCTGAGAAAAACAAAGGCATGCAGATTAGAAGATGCAATATGAAGATCATCTCCATGTGAAGCTCTTTATTTTGGTAAAATATAGATTTGCTGGTACACAGCTGGAGGCAGATTTTGGCTTCTGAAAATTCTTGTTTGCTTGACATCTAGATTTTAACTACTGCTTTAATATTACCACAGCCAAGAATTTTCAGTAAGACTCTGGTTTTGATTTGAAGGACTAGTAACTACAGGACGTGGTAGGTCTAAGTACTCTTACAAAACAGAAGCTATGGGGATCACATGAAAAGTTGGCTGAAATTCCTTGCTTCTCAAAGCCTTGGCCCTTTGATGGAAAACTGCAGTGTTATATCACTGGATTTGTGACAAAAACCAAGCACAAATCACCACAGACTTACCTTTGAGTAGCTTAAGAATCGTCTTACAGAAATAATGAACACTTTTAAATAACTGGACTCTTCAAAACTACAGAAGTCTGAGATAGGGGAACACAAACACATAGCAAAGGCTAGCAGTCATGCCAGCTGTTGTTAAATGTTTACCTGTTCCCATGTCTGGCCAGGATGTTGCTCTGACATCCTCCAACAGGACCTTCTGACAGGAATTAGCACTAAATGGCAGGTGTCAAGGACAACTGAGGATTGTTCATGCTCTGAGTGTTACAGGACAATCAGGAATGGGACTGAAGAGCTGTCAAGTCTATCCATACCCATGGGTGGTACAAGTGTACAGATAAGACATATCCCAGGTAACATTTGCGTAAGCTGTTCTTAAGTATTTGCAAAGCTAGGAACCTTCACAACTTTCCCAAGCAGTCTCTTTCAAAGCTTCACTCTCTTCACTGCCATAAAGTTTTTCCTAGCTGAAAGGTAGCCCTCCTCTTACTTTCTGAGTACAAGGAGAACAGATGGTTTCCTGGTTATACCCTTCTTTGCATTTGAGTTGCTTTTTTTTTTCTTTTTATGTAGATGAATAGGGTTAGCCTCTCTTCCCTCACTGTCTTGATGAGTGCTTATACCCTGTCCTCTCTGGACCACTTGTTATTGTCAGGGTCCTCCTGTGGATTTTCAGCAGAATTGCTTTCCAACTACGTGTTTCCCTGCTGTACTTACACAGTGGGGTATTTTCCTGTATATCTGTAGGACCTTTAACTTGCCCCTGTCGAATTGCATCGTGTTTTTATCAGAACACCACCGTGAATTTGTGGGGATCCTTTGGAATTCTGCCCTTACCTTCCAACAGATGCCAGCTCCTCACATCTAGGAGTTACCTGCAAATTGACAAGACAGTCTGCAGTCTGTCATTTAGGTCTGTATTGACAGTACCAAATACCATGGGGCCTAGGACAGATCAGTGCAAACTCTACTTAATGTTGCCTTTCATTTTGTTAACAGAATTAAGTCTATTCATTTAGACTGTGCTCCTTCAACTTGCTTAAGAAAATGTCACTAAAATTTGTCATTTGACTAGAGTAAAAGCCAAGATATCTACTCTTTTTCCTTTATCTTCAAGATTGATCACCCTATCACAGACTGAAGTTAGACTGATCTGTTCTGACAGCTCATATTAGTCCTAGGGTGGGCTGCCAGCCACACACAGGCTCAGCAACTCCTTTGAGAACTACTAAATACCTTTTAATGTGTACCATGGTGGAAGCATCAGCATACTTTAGTCACTACAACTGCCTCTCTCTCTCTCCTAGAAAAGGTAATTGGAATGATGAAGTTGGGATCTCTCTTCTGGAAGAGGTATGAAGGACTCAGGAGCAGCAGAGGCCACGCTATGTATTGGAAGGGAAGCCCGGCCAGCATGGCAGGAGGGGGAGGAACAGTTGGTATCTGTTCACAAATTGAGTCAGGCTGAGAAGAAGGGGAAGGCTGTTTGGAAGAGGTGGCTCACTTTGGGCTCTGCAAACATTTGTGGATCCACACTTCATTTAGCATTAATCCCTCCCTATGGAGAGAGGCAACCTGTCATACAGTTTGGATTTTAATTTTCTACACGTTTCCCTGCAAGCAGAAACATACGGGCATGTTTAGGCCTTTTTGGTACCTGGAGAGGAATAAATGAGAGCCACTGGCTGGAAAGTTGTACTGTCATTGTGATATTCCCTTTTCATCCCATTAAGGTTGTCTGGGAACTAGGAGTCAGCTGATCAGATTATTGCCAGACATTATCAAGCTGTCTATAATTAGCTTTTTATTGGTGAGAAGCCAGAAAATCCTCTTTGTTTGCAAGCTGGGACTATAGAGAAAGAAGAGAAATATTTAATGGAAGAGATTGTTTGGAAACTGTAGATCCTAATTAGTGTCTCAGTCTAGTAGGGAAACTGCATACAGCATTTCTCTGAAAAAAAAAAGATACTTTAAGCATCCTCTTTTGAGGAATGCTGGTTTGCATTCTTGGAAGGCACAGCACACATGGAGCTCTGTGGAGATATGCAGTTCCTCTGGTTCTCAGGCTTCTTACATTCACACATTATATGGCTCCTTTTAGTGCCAATCTATTGAAAATTTAACACAAGTTAAAACGTGGGTTAAAACTTGGGCTGAGCCTTCTACATGTAGCCTTTGCAGTTTGCAAACTCAGGATCAATAAATTCAGAGAAACTTGGATAAGCATTCCAGTAGCCAGTTCTTTTTATGCTGTATATTAAAATTACAGTATTTAAGTCCAAGGTGACTTTAAATCTAAAATAACCCTTTACATTTTCAGCATCATCTTATGAGTCACATTACCTGATTTATTTTAGAAGTTAATTATATTCAAATTGCTAACACATGACTGACATTTTCAGTCTCAGGTAGTAATGGTACCCCTTTTAATTCTTCCAGTGGACATTGTAAACTGTGTGCTTTTTGTCAACACCGTTTACACAGTCTGCAGCAAACAGAGATTAATGATACGTCCATTAGTGGCATGGTTAGAAGGTTGGTGTCTATTCCAAGATAAATATTTTTTCTTTTTACCTCACACCCCCCAACCCCACCCCACTGCCTCCTGTTTAATTTGGGTTATGTTATTGTTGTTGTTATATTCCAGTAATTTCTTTTCCCAAATGGTTAAACCAGAACTTATCACTACCATGTTTTTTTCTGAGGAAGAGCATCACCATGAAGGGTACCAAGCCTTCTGAAATACAGGACTCTCTTAGTCTGCCCTATTATTTTGAGTCTTAAATTAAGAGATGTGAGAGCAAAGCCTGTTCAATGATATATGAAGGTCTTAATCAAATGTCTGAATAAAATCCTGAAGCAGTTATATTAAAGTATCAATCCTGTTTCCCAAAGTAGAACCCCAGAGCAAGAATAGGAACCATCTTCCTGCAATTAAACAGATTTTAAGTGAACTGCTGGCTGCTATACTTAAGGTGAGATCATATCTGAAAGCAAAGTATTTTGCAGAGTGTAGCTGTGGTTATTTCTGGGAATGACACTGTCAGTTTGTGAAATACAGGTTGACTTTGTAGTGGTTGGAGTACCTAGCACTTGCTAAAGAGGAACAATCCATGTATGTTGTTAAACTCTAGTGGTAGAGTCACGAATAAATACAGTAAAGAGGGAAGATCCACTTCAGGTTTAAGCAGTAATTAGTTTAGCTACTTCTCTCTGCATTGTAACTAAACAAATCAATACAGGCTGGTTTTTTCCTTCAAAGGGATGAAAATAAAGGTCCTTTGGATTCAGACCTTCTTGCATAGGTATACAAGAGCAGTTCAACCATATGACTTACCATTGACTCCTGTATGGGACACCTACTCCAGTGTCAAGGGAATATTTGTGAGGACAGCACTGCAGGTTAGTGTCCCTTGGTGATGTCCCAACGGAGAAGAAGGTGATTCAGAGCTGGGATGTGACTGTGGTTAAGTGATCTGCTAGAGATGCTGCTGCCATACACAGCTAGGGAGACTGGTTTCTTCTGCCCGGATTTCACTGCTAGAAATGCTCCTCTTGGTCTCCAGGCTGGCTGCACTGTGTACTATGTCCTTAGCATATTGTCCCAAACTCTTAACTTCACATCTCCACCCAGACTTTACCTCCCCAATAGACTTCAGCTCTCACTCATACACCCCTTTCACCAGAACTCTTTCTGTGCCTCTGCCCCCAAACCTCCCCATCTTTCTGTCACAACTGAAGCAACACCTATCTTGGTTTCCACTTTCTGCTCTTTATTCCTGTGACCAGTGAGGCAAAAAGAGCAATTCTGTGATCTCAAAGTTTTCAAATCACAATTCTTTTCTAGATCAGATTGTACTCAGGTCGGACTGAATATTGAAAGGATTTGGGTACCAGATTCTAAAGCATATCTCTACAGAGTACTATATGCAGTGCCATACTGGGTTTTATTTTCAGAAGGTTATCAGTTGGCCAGCTAAAGATTACTGTGGGGATAACAGAAGGCATTTGCTTGACACAAAGGATATCTGCCAGATTTTCGTTTGCAATGCCAAACGATGAGGGCATGAGATGCATCCAAAGAGGCAGCCACCAGAGATCTTAACAAGGGCAAAATAAGCTGTGTTTCCCTAGCCCATTTTTCAAAAATACCTGAACAGTCTTGTCCAACATTTTCCAAAAGCAGACATCAAAGGCAGATATTGCATGTGGAATATTTTAGCCCATAAACTTAAAAGACAGCAAAGTTATAAGCAGTTGGCTCTCTCTTTCAGTGAAAGGCACAAGGAGATCTTAAAAATAGGCAGTGCAGCCAGCTTACCTGAGCAATAGCAAACAAGACAGGAGTTTGTGAAACACGGGTTTGCAACCCAAGATTTTCCTGTAAGGCAAAGGCATTTTCTTCTCAGTGTGCTGAGCCCCAGGAACATGCCACAGGGTAGGGATGCTTGCACAGCACTAATGCTGCTTGTATAGTATTTCAGCCCACTCCCTTAAGTATTCTGTAACATGGGTAGGCCTTGATCCTTGCCTACAACAGGAATTTAGCCACTGGTATAAAAAGTGTCTGGACGGTTGTTCTGGAATGAAGATTTGCCCTTTGGTGAAAATTGCCAGGTAAGCAAGGCTCTTGATATTGTTGTTCAAAA
This sequence comes from Orthonyx spaldingii, assembly GCA_013397795.1. Classification (NCBI taxonomy): domain Eukaryota; kingdom Metazoa; phylum Chordata; class Aves; order Passeriformes; family Orthonychidae; genus Orthonyx; species Orthonyx spaldingii. The sequence continues at coordinate 211,295 of VZTJ01003258.1, read as the reverse complement.
TCTCCATGTTAAAACCTGGGCATGCTACTCCCAGACTTAGTTCTTAAATCAGCCAAAATTAGAAGCCAAAAGTTAGGGCCAAGCTGAGTTTTTTGTGTAACCTGCAGAGGTATTCTCACAGAAGAAGTTTCTGTGGTAAGATGGTAACTGACAGCACTTTCAGTTGAACTTCATTTTGAGGGTTCCAAGAACAGCTATAAAAGTAAGGAAAGCTGAAAAATAAGTGAATTTTTTTTCATAACAGATTCTAGATGCCACTTTATACAAGCTAATAAAGAGAAGATGAAGGACTTGGTTAGAACCTCAAAGTACCAATGCAACAAGGATACACAAGCTTTTCAGGGTAACGTGGCTAGTAAATTGAAGCTAAACAAAAAATCAGTACAGAAATGTAGTGATGTTTCCTAAATAATTAAAGTTATTAGCCTTTGGAATAAAAAAGCTGTCATGGATCCCTTCTCACTGGTACCTGTCAAGCCCCTAGATAGCTTCTGGAAAGATACTGTAAAGTTCAAGATTATTTCAGGGTGGAATAAAGTAGAATCCAAACCCCTCAACTGCCAGGATTTTAGTTACAACTTCCCATCATTGCTAACCACAGCTGCTGGTAAAGGTTAAAGGTGTAGATCTATTTTGGCTCTACAGGTGCTTTAATCTTTGTTTTGCTCAATCTTTGTGCTGAACAGGGCTTTGCAAACTAGCTCACTTATCTACTGGTACCAGATCCATACTGCACCTCTCAAATGGAGCTGGCTAGCATAGATTTGAATCCACAGATTAAAACGTACAAATCCAAGCTTATCATTCCTCTTGTGAAGAAAAACAGCCAAATTGCCTATTTTCTGGTTTAAACATCAGCAGTCAGTTGGGAAGTGTGATGGACAGGGCCCCTCCTCTGGAGCTAATAGCATTAACCTTCTCCCTGGCATAAGGCACATTTCACCCAGTAGTTTCAAGATGGCTTTTATTTTATTTTATGTTACAGCAAATGGGGACTCTTCATCACTATGTGACATACATGGGCTTAAAAGTTAAGAATTATTTATTGCTTAAGTTGACACTACAAATCAGCTCCCAAATTGATAACGATAACCAAATTTGATGGATAACCATCGCATGCTGCTGGAAGCAGGGCAAGCAGCATTTCTGAGTGGGGGAGATGTAATCACCAGCTGCTGTGTTACAATGACAGCGAGACCTGCAGGGAATGGGTGACTTTAGGTTTGCATCTGCAAGTAAAGGGCACCCGTCTAATCACCAGAGAGTCACTAGAGCTAGTGCTGTGCGAGATCAAGCCCACTCAGGTTCGAGAAAGCAGGGAGATGATCTGCATAAACTTCTAGATTTGGTCTCTCTGAGTGAGCTCTGTTCCTCAGAGGGATTCGCTGGTGGCCTATTACGAGCTTAGAAGGAGGGTGGTAAGGTGTTTGATGTGGTAAACAAATGCTCCTAGCCAGAGTTGCACATCTGTTTAGGAAAACAACACATTTTCAAAACAATTCTCCCCTGACTGAATTAGGTAGGAAGTACAAGGATTCCATGTCTCTTCCATTTCTGAAAGCTGAATTACTAACAACCTCAATACTTTCATTGGATCACAGTCGATTAAGATCATTTCAGGCCACCAAGAACTGGGAGCACACATGTCTAAATATTTATAAGGGAGATGCTCCCTCCAGGTTCATTTCCAACAGCCGCTTCCAACACTGGGTCTCCAAATGGCCAACTCTTCCAGCAGAACTGCTTCCTGCACATCCATCTGCTCAGTTTGTGCAGATAAACACACGTCTCTCCTGCTGGCCATGTGGTGCTGACTTCTCCCTGCCACGTGCACAGTTAGCAGGGATGCCCTGCAGAAGCTTTACTGTGACTATGAGTCACAGAAAGAACCCAGCTGGATATCTGGAAACCCATTTGGGTCTATGAATTAGCAGGATGTGAGAGAGTTTTTGTTTTCTTTTAAACCAATACGTGAAGCAAGTCCAGTATGGAATTACTGAGTTAATATACATGAATAGACCGCCTGTCATTTCTCAGAGAGTCATTTCTATGACTCTCACTGGAAATACCAAGCAGCAAATGAACAGAGAGACTGAAATCCACCCCCTAGTTGCTCTGAAAGGCAGTTCGACAGAACGTGAAAGGCGGGCTCAGATTGGCAGTGTGCAGAAAGCTACTGCCACTGCTGTACACGCTACTGGTCAGCAGATAAACAAAGCAATCCTGTTTCCAGGGCAGTGAAGCCAGCAGTAAATTTACACAGCCATCTTTTCAATAGCTTTAAAAAATAAAGAAACACAAGGCACAGTCATTTCAAGCTCCATTAGAAACAGTGAGAAAAATCAATGTGTGACAAATAGGAAGGGACAAACTCTGGATAAGGAAATGCCACTAAGGTTCTAGAAGCATTTGTGTTTTTTAACTGGCAATCAAATAGCAAATATTCAGAATCTTTCAAAGTACCTATGGACTTTAATGGCAGGAGCTGTTAGAATATATTGACATTCCATTATTAAAGCAAATGGGACAAAGCTCTTGTTAGTAATGGCTGTGTCACTTAAACAATGTACCAGCAGTGGGACTAGTTCTGCAATCTTTGTTCAACATATCTCTAGCATCAGTGCTCTGATGGTAAAAGCCTGTTTATGATTGTTCCCAGTAAGTTGTTTAAGTTTTGAAGGTGTACTTGGGTTAGAAATGTATTATGTCCACATTAAATGGTCATGAGTTTGGATTAATTTAGGTTGGAAGGACTCTCTGGAGGTCATCTAGCCACCCTCCTTCTCATGAAGTAAAGTGTGATACAGAGAGGGTTGTAGGGCTTACTTTAGGGGTGTGGGGAAAGGGGATGAAGAACTGCGTCATATTTCTGACCCAGCACCATATCCTCTCAGCTGCAGTTACCATGCAAAAAATGAAGTCTGGCTATTCATTGGTGACGCCTGACCTGTGGTGACTTGGATTTCCAGGAGCACTGAGTCTCCTCCTTGCCAGAGACACACTGAGTAACACCACCTGCCATGGGAAATTTCTCTCCATGCCCTGGCACTTGAGACTGCCAGCCTCTGAACTGATCCTTGGAGTGGCATTCTGCCTTCCTTCCCCAAATTGTGTCATTCCCAAAGCTGCCTTGCATTGCAGCACTAGATGGGCTTGTGTTGCAGCACAACTTACTTTATTTCCACGGAGATCATGAGTGCACCATATCCTATTCCTGTCGGTGTTCCCCAAGCCATTCCTAATGCCCAGGTCACTTGTATGAAGTTTAGCCCACTGGAGTAAGCACTACAGAAAGCCTTGAGCACGGCTGTAAAGCATGGCTCAGGGATCTTCCCCTTTCCTCTTGATTTCACTCCTAGTTGTGGGAAACTCACAATTGGCATTTTCTTCAGCTCCTAGACATTTGTGCAAAAATTGTCCTTCAGCACCAGAACCCTCAACGTGTTATTTACTATTTGCCTTTTCCTTGAGCAAGTCAGCGGAACTCACCTCTGGGAATGAACTTGTGTTGCAGTGCTTTGCAGGAAGCAGGCAGCCCAGCACGTTTGCTCCATGTACTACAACTCCAGGTGTCTCTGGTTTGCTGACAGCACATTCCAACAGGGCAGAGCCCCTAGTTGTTTCCTACAGCAAAACTCTATACAGGATCTCCTGGATAAAAGGCAATTACATACTATTTTTAAACCTAAGAGCCCTGGATTAAGCCAAATACAAAATCTGATCCAATTTATGCCCCCTTTTCCTTGTCAGATAACTGTTAGTGTGCCTTTTTGTACTTTCCAGAGCTCCAGCCCTCTGTCCGAGAAGCGATTTCACTACAAATCAAGCCAGCCACTGCCACGAGAATGTGTGGCATTCCAGAGCTGTGGAGGGGTGTTTATGTTCTCCCTTTCTCCCCCAGTGTTTTGTGTGCCTATGTGTCTCCCCAGAGTAAACACAATCCCTTTGCTTTGCAATGCCAAAAATAGAAGCATTGGTATTTAAATTGCGAACAATCGGGTTTGACAAACAATCCATATGACTGCGCCCTTTCTGAATCACCGGGCTGAGTCATTTCCCTCACCTAAGCTGCTCTCTCCTCCCGTGCAGATTGCAAGAGCAGGGGGAAACCCAGCACTAATGTTCTCCTGTCTGTCTGTCTGTCTGTCTGCCCTCATCCCCATGCCCTGCAGCCTGCCTGCTCCAGGCCGAGCTGGTGAATTACGAGCGGGTCAAGGAGTACTGCCTCAAAGTGCTGCAGAAGGAAGGCGAGAACTTCAAGGCGCTCTATCGGTCGGGAGTAGCATTTTACCACCTGGGTGACTTCAACAAGGCCCTCTACTACCTGAAAGAGGCAAGATCCCGCCAGCCAACAGGTATGGGGAAGGGAGCAGAGATGTGGCTTTGCACTGAGTGCTTTTGTATTTCTTTCTGTCTGTCCCTGACTTGATTGCGTTGATCTCCACAGGGATGAGCATGACTCACTGTGTGTCCTTTGCTGGACTCCCCTTCAAGCACTTGTGGGTAGTGCAGCAAGGTTGCAGTGCCCAAAGAGTAACCGCTGCCAAGGCTGCAGCATGACCTGGAAGATGACAGTATTGCTGGAATGCTGTCGGTGTGGAGGGGATCTGGCCTCTCTCTCCCTCCCTAACTTATTTTTGAAGAAGAAAGCAGGATGGGGAAAGTGTGTACCCCAACCATTACATTTTCTGACTCTTTGAGAAAAAGCTTTTTCCCCTTAGCAATTCCAGGAGACTGTTTGTCATTCTCAGTAGCCTTCCACCATCTCAGTAAAGGGTTAGTATTCTGCTTTGATCAAGGAGACAGACATTTACCCACAAAGCATTCATCAGGATGCTTCAACTTTTGCCGTGAAATCAGCCAATTGCTTGTTAAGTATCTGTCATCCATCTGTCAAAACCATACAGTTCATTTGGGGACAGCAATGAAATTATATATCCAAACAACTTAGCCTTGCCAGAGCTAGGTTAGTCTTCATGCTAACCTGCCCAGCCTCAGAAGGCAGGTAAAAGGCCAAGATGAGGGTGAGGCAGAGATTGTGCTTTTATTTTTCAGAAATAATAGGGAGATAACACTGTGGTTTTAAACAGAAAGGAATTTTGTAGAACTCAAAATTAAAGGATATCAAGAAAGTAAAATGGAAGCCATGTGCAAAGAAAATCCTACAGAGCAGCTCTTCAGATGAATCCGAGAGAAAGAGTGAGAACTGGGTGAGAAACAGGAGCAAGCCTGGGTCCTGGTGGAGCATGGTGGAGCTGATGTTGATTGAACTAGAGGAGGGAAGGGAGGCTGTCAGAGCTGGCTGTGCTTGATGTCCTACAGGCATTGGCCCTGCAGGGCTCCTGCAGTGGCTGTGTCCTCGAGGACCATCAGGGAGGGTGTGCTTGGGATTGTGCTGGGATCTCCTTCCTCTTCCACCTCCCCTAAGGGTGCTTGGTCCCATCTGCTGTGCTTGGCCATGAGCTCTGGGCAGTCTGACAGCACAGCTGTGCACCCCACACTCCAGAGCAAATGTGTTGAAAAGCTCAGTTTAGCCTATTTTCGTTTACAGTGTGCCCTTCTGCTTTCAGCCCTTGCCAGAACTAGGAAATGGAGAAGCATATGCAAGGGAAAAACTGTTAGTGGAAAATAAGTTATCCTAACCTTGAAGTTTTGACTAGGCTCAGATGTGAAAAATTTCTTTTAGCTGAACCACTTAGCTTCCATTTTTTAAGTATGTGTTTCTGTGCTCCCTTACCACCTCGTGATACTATTTATTTGGTATTCCTCATTGCTTCTTGAAATAAATACTAATTTATTCAACAGCAACAACTTCAAATACCACTTGCTACAAAAACATAACAGACAGTGTCCCTAAAGGCCCTTAATGTATACAAAACCCAGTTCTGGCCTTCAGCTCTGCATCAGAGACTCTTTCCTGTTATTTGTAGACCATTCAAGGCTGTTGTTCCACTGTTTTATTTATGATTATGGAAAACCTGAAGGGCATTCAGGGGGAAAGAATTGAATATGTACAGTAAGAAAGGATATGGCTGTTAAAACACAGGAATTGGAATCAGGTAACACTGTCAAGAACTATTATGTGACCTGGAATAAGCCAGCGTCTCCACTTTTAATGTTTCCATTTGCAAAGTGTGATTGTCTTCCTTTATCTGAGGTTTCACCAGGCTCACTGGTTATTATTGCAGTCATGTTCTGTGTGTTCTTTTTTTTTTTTTCTAATAAGGAATGTTTTTGGCACAAATCACTGGCAGTTATTCTCTTTGGTGGGAGAGATTTTGAATGGTAAAGAGGAATTAGTTAGCAAAGGGCTTTAGTGTTCTAAAGGGCTGTCAGCACAGCAGATCCCTTATGGCTATTCAGTATCTGCCCAGGGTGAAGGAAAGTTGGATTTGGCCTGATTTCTTGTGCCACCTCCAAACAAAAATCACAAAAACCTATGGAAATAACACAAAATAGTTGTGTAACTCTCTTACTAAGGGACAGGGAAGCTGCTGTTAAGTCATGTAAAGCGTGCATGGAGCCCTCCATGAGCTCTGTGTCCAGAGGCTGGTGCAGCATGGGCAGCCAAACATGCACCTTGCTGCAAGCCTTGTTCAGCCCTCTCCCACTGGGGCTGCATTGTCAGGGCAGGGACTGACTGGGATTGAGACCAGACCATCAGCCAGCAGTGGGCTGGTAATGTCAAGCAGTGGTCCCTTCTGTCCCTGTGCCCGCATTCAGACATCCTGTGGGCTGCCCAGACCAGACGGTTTCTGTGCTGTGTGGGGCGGGCTCGTGGCTGCACTCGGACACTTCCTTCCTGCACACCTGCGACTCACAAGTCCTGGGAACTAAACCTAGGCCATGGTGTCTGCACAGCAGATAAGCAACTGGGCTCTGAAGCTACAGGAGAAGCAGAAATGACCTTTAAAATGGCATTAGGGCACTCTGCAGAGGGACATAGGCACAGTCCTAAGATCCAGGAAACACGTTCCCATTGCAGCTCTCCCAGTACCTGCTTGCATGGGTCTGACCCCTCATCTGAGTAGTTCTTACTTGTCATTTCCACATCAGCCAAAATGGATCACTTCTTCTCCACTAAGAGATGAGAATCTTCTCATTAACATTTATACATAGCTTTGAAATACTTCTGCAGACAGAGCTAGTATGGTGCAACTCTATTTGGTAGAAAAAACTTGACAAAGACAGGGCTCTGCTTCTGTAAACAGAGTGCTGCTTGCATTGTTTTTCCTTGGTAAAATAATGGCCCTAACCAAGGAAGCAAAGCAGGCCAAAACCAGCCTGAGAGATTTATGAGTAGCTTGCAATGGGAGCATCTCCCACCCTCTGTCAGATTACACATTATTTTGCCCCTGGCTTCCCAGGCATGTGGAAGTCCTCCAGGTGAGTGAAGCTGTGCCATCAGCAGTCACTTCCTTACCTGAAAGCCAAAGGAGGCTGGCAGCCTTTCCTTTCCCAGTTATGAGCCCACCTCTGCCCCCTCAGCGAGGTGCTGAGTCCCTGCGGGCCCAGGCAGTTATCCCTTCTCACCCGCACCAGGCAGGCATTCCAGGCGTGCACCTCGGTAGCAGGGATGTGTACCCAGAGCACAGCCCATCAGAGCTTAGAAGGGCACAGAGCAGAGGTCACAGTGAGATACAGGCAGCACAGCAGGACCCTGCTCAGGCTGTGTGCCCTGCCTTTACACTGCTGGGAGTGAGTCAGCCACCTGCACCCATTTCATTTTAAGCCTAAAATTCAGGGCTACCCCCTCAAGTGAATTTCTTCATTCCAAGAGGCCTGCACAACTAAAATAATTCTGTTTTTCTAAAAGCTGCTTTAAAATTTGCTGGGCTGGTAAGAAATGCTAATGCATAAACAGCCCAGGATGCTGGTGCATCTTGTTTGACAGAAGCAACAGCAGAACTTCTTAGTTAATTAAAAATGTCCCAAACGGGTCAAGTAGCTTAATCACTGAATCCCATACTCTGGAGTGCCTAGGATGATGCAGTTGAACCTGCAAAAGACTCAACAGGGAGACCCACCTCACCAGAGACAACTTGAGAAGTCACAACAGGATGGCCACAGCCCATAGATGCCCCATGGCCTGTTTGTGGATAGCTCTGTGTAGAAGGAAACTCATCCATCTTGCACTGATTCGGCACTGGCACAGGGCACAGTAGAGATGTCCTCATCTTTAAAGGAAGCTTTGCACCCACAACTGCTTTGGGGGGGTGCAATATCCAAACTCACTAGTGCTGGACATATTCCCAGCAATTTGTTCATTGCTTTGAAAGCTGAAGCACTTCTCATGTCCCTAGCTGGTGTGGAACACATTGCAGTTTGGATGAAGAGGAGACAAGATTGCCCTCTGATTGGACTGCATTGTGCTTCCGATTGGTTTCTGAGGATCTAATAACTTCAGTGGACCAAGCTGGCCCTCCTTGGGGCTCAGAGCAAGGCTCTGAGCAAAGAACCATTTTCATTCAATACAGAAGTGAAAGTGGCTGTGTTTTTACATGCTTGCTTTTGGTACTGCATGGCTTTTACCACTTGGTGGGTGCCATGTGTGTGAATTTACCCTCGTGATAGAAATCAACATGATTTAAGAGAGGGTTGACCATGACTGGAGAATCATTGGCTCTGTCTGGAGACAAGAACTCATTTAGATCAACCTGTGATTCAGGATGAATAGGTTCCCTTAGGGCTGAGGCCAGGAGATAAAGCAAAACATGCATGTCTCTGTGGTGTGTTGATGCTCTGAAATGCTGGAAGGAAAAGGAGGGCTCAGCTTACCACCTGCACAGTGCTGGGATATCACAGCTTTCTACTAGGATGGATCAGTGGTTCTGTGCCCCTAGGAACTCCATTAGACAGGATAGACAAGGCAGCATGCAGCATATAGTACGTGACAAAATTGCAGATAGAGTATCCTGGTGAAAGGACATCCAAGAAGAAAATTTAAGGGAAAAAAAGGTACAAAGAGAATGTGAAGGATGCTCTTCCCAATTCTACTCATCATGGAAAAACATGAAAAGAGTGGAATAGACTGTAAATAGAGTAGGAGAGTGAAAAGGCAAAGCATAACTGTACACAAAATGCCTTTAGGGGCTTGCATGCAGGCACGGCAGGAAGAGAAGCCAATGGATGTGTCATTCCACAAGTACAGGCAAGGATGACCTGGATAGTTTCAATTGTGTGAGTTCAACTGTGCTGACCAAGAGTAATCAGAGAAAACGTAAAAAGTTGCTGAGGCAAGACTGAGCAACAGGGATGGTGAGCACAACTCAGACCAGGCTCTCCAAAACCAAAGGTTCCGGGTGTGGTTCAGAGCCCCTTCCAACTGGTACTGTTCCAGCACACAGCGCTGGAGCCGTGCTGCTCCCCTGTGATTTGCCAGGGATGAAGGTGCATTCTGTCTGTCTCCCACAGGGAGCTGTGTAACCACCATACCTGTGTGTGCTTTCCCTGCAGATACCAATGTCATACGATACATCCAGCTGACAGAGATGAAGCTCAGCAGATGTTCCCAGAGAGAGAAGGAAACCTTGTGAAAATGAAGCCACTTCAGCTGAAGTGCCTGAGGGGGAACATTTCCTTCCTAGAAGCTCATTTGGTGGATTTTCCTGTTTGCTCTGCCTCATCCTCATTCCTCATCCATCCACTCTCCCTTGCTCTTCATTGAATACCAGTTTTGAAATGAAAGAGACTCGGACGCTGGATATGGCTGCTTGCCAACCATGGTAATACCCCTTCCCCGTGGCAAAAGAGCACAACAACTACAGCCAGCCTTGTTCCCAGACAGTGTCACACACCTGGAGTAGGCAATGCTGGGGGACCTGTCTGGTCCTGAACTGACTGCCTATTACCTATTAGGGAAGCAACCCCCAGAACGACTTCCTGACCAGGCAAGATGGAGACAACGGGTTTCTGCTCTGAGTGATCACTGGAGCTTGGAAGAGCTAAGAAACCAAGAGAGCCACTGGTCGTTCCACAGGGGACAGCAAATGCCTTTTTACCATCAGTTCCCTCTGCCTGCTTCTCCAGTGTGTGTTATTGGTCTCCAGTGAGAGCTCACATGCTCCCAGTCTAATGTCAGTGAAAACTGTTTCTAAACATCCTCTTGATGAAAGCACAGAGCACCCTACGACCCCCCTGCAGAGCTGTCCTGGTGCTGGAGGAGAAGGCTGTGGGCTACCACAGAGTGCTGAACGGACTGTGAAAGCATGGTGTACAGTGTGAGGGAAAAACTGTGAAATAATTCATTAAAGGCAAATAAAAATTATTCATAGGCAACAAGTCCAGGCATTGCTTTTCAAAGGAGCCTCTTGGGTTCCCGTGTACAGACAGGCAACGTTATCTAGTGGGGGGGCAGCATGGGGTGGGGAACAAGGGGTGTCTCCATTCTTTGGCTCTGCCAATGCCTTGCTGTGTGATCTTGGGCAAGTCATTTAGCCTCTCGGTGCCTCGGTTTCCCTATCTGTACATTAGGGATAATAATACTTCCCTACCTCGCAGGGGTGTTGTGAGGATGTATTAGTTAATGTTTGTAAGTAACAGTACAGTGATGTACAGTGCTAAGTATTATTAGTACATTGGATTGAGGTCTTGATTCTCCCACCTTGTGTTGGTGCTTCCTGTGTCCAGTTTTTTTCTTTTGTAGGAGAATGTGGTGCTGACAACAGGGCAGGACCAACAGCTTTGGAGCTTATTTCGGCAACCCAGAGGGCCTGTTTAGACCTTCTCCAGCAGTTTTATCTTTCTAAGAGCTCTGCCTCCTTGGCTCAAAGGTCCTTTTCTGAAACTGCCAATAATGGGATCCGTAAGTGCCACAAACACATTCTCAGTGTGACTTGCCCCAGCAGTGGCCCACAGGGACGTGTTCCCAGTTGCAGGATATACATGAGTGGTCTCATCCCATGGTGGTCAGTGTCAAGTGAGTGTAACCTGAGTTATTTCACTTGGCCCTCAGCTGAAACACGGAAGCTGAAACAGAGCTGAACATACAAAGTTCGGCCAAGTGCTGTGTGCTTTGGTCCCAGTGGACATGGTATCTGCAGACAGTTGGCTATGGCATCCCACATGCCAGCTGTGGTATCTGGCCACATTTTTCTCCAGCCAAAATTCAAGAGAGTCGTTAGAGAAACATCAAGAGAAAAGGCAAATTGAATATAAGGCAACAGTGTGCCCTGGGAGTCAGGAAGGCCAACTGTGTCCTGGGGGCATCAGGCACAGCATCACCAGCTGGGCAAGGGAAGGAATTGTCTCCCTCTGCTCTGCACTGGGGCAGCCTCACCTTGAGTGCTAGGGGCAGTTTTGGGTGCCACAATATAAGAAAGATACAAAGCTATTAGAGTGTCCAAAGGCGGGCTACAAAGGTGGTGAAGGGTCTTGAGGGGAAGCCATATGAGGAGTAGTTGAGGTCGCTTAGTCTGTTCAGCCTGGAGAAGAGGAGACTGAGGGGAGACCTCATCACAGTCTTCAACATCCGCACAAGAAGAAGTAGAGAAGCAGGCACTGATCTCTTTTCTCTGGTGATCAGTGACAGGACCCAAGGCAACAGCATGAAGCTGTGCCAGGAAAGGTTTAGGTTGGATATCAGGAAAAGGTTCTTCACCCAGAGGGTGGTTGAGCACTGGAACAGGGTCCCCGTGAAGTGGTCATAGCACCAAGCCTGACAGAGTTTAAGAAGCATTTGTACAGTGCTCTCAAGCACATGGTGTGACTCTTGGGGTTGCTTTGTGCAGTGCTAGGAGGTGGACTTGATGATCTTTGTGGGTACCTTCCAGCTCAGGATATTTATGATTCCATGATTTTATGAAATCTCTGTCATGGTCTCTGAAAAAACTTTAGTCGTATTCTTTAGTACAGGAACGCATCCAGCTCACACTGGGGATGGGGAAGAGACCATCTAAAAGTCACTTATAAGTCTCTGAAATAAGGCAGACCTGCCTCAATTGTGTAAAATTTAGATCAGCTGGGATGGCACCAGAAGTTCATGTTCCTCAGGTGGGTGGTGGAGAGCAGCTGCTTTCCAAAATTGGGAACACACTGTGCAGCTACTGTAAAGGAGAAGGCTGCTGGAGGCAGCACAGTCACCTTCTTCAGATGGCTCTTGGTTCACACATCTGGGTCAGAAACAGCAAGCACCCCTGCCCATCACTACGGATATCTAAGCAATAAATGGAACTACAGCTGCTAGGAAGACAATTTAAATTTAGACAGGGAGGACAAATGAGGGAAATTCTGTAAGTGGTTGTTAATCAGACCAGAAAATAAAGCTTAGGCAGAGATGTGCCTGGGTGCATGTAAGGTGTACCTGGTGCTGTATAAAAGACAGAGTTAATAAGGTTCTGGTTCTCAGGCACATGCAGTCCTCTACATCCTAAATACATCACAGCACACAAAAAATTCAAATAGAAGTGACTCTCCCCTACTTCATATTGCTCATGACAGTTCATCCCACAGCCGCATGTGTCTGTTCACTAGGAGTGAAATGAGGATTCATCCTGCAGGCAATGCAGGGGAAGAGGACACCACCTACGCAAACAGTCTCTGCCCCAGGAAAGTGCAGGCAAGCAGAGGCAGGCTTGTTACTCATGACCTTAATGTAAGAGAAAGGGCATTCTCCAGCCACTGGAGATGTAGGGCCATGACTGTCATTTTGTCTGGGAACAATTTTAGCCCTCACAATGGCTTCATTGACGTACTGTCACTGCATCAGTGTCATGTATATATTAATATTAAAAGGGCACAGCAGGCTCCTCCAGTCTCCTCCGTTTTCAACATATTTCCCTCCAGAAGCACTGCAAAGGGTAGAAGAAAGAGGGAGGTTTTTGAATGTGCATAAGAAAAAGATCTCAGAGGGCCTTCGGGTGCTACACAACAACCTATTTTCTTCAGAAAACTCTTGTCCTTACATACACTGACAGCCAGCACACCTGTAAGCAGTGACACACCAGAGGCTGGAAAAAGGAAGTCACCAAGGAAAAAACAGTCAGGGACTGTTTCATGCAGTGACACTGAGTTTGAGAGAATTATGGACAAAAGTCCAGGTTGGGGGCCCTCCACATGCAAGGAGAGACATGGCAGCAATGGAACCAAAGCCACCACAACTGTGGACTGCACTCTCCCAATAGTAGGCATTTCTGCCATGCAGTGTAATTGGAAAGATGTGCAGACACGTCACCTCTACTGTGTGTGTGTCAGGGACATAAGAAAGAGCCTTTGAAATGTTCTACAATGCTTTGTCTTCTGCAAAAAGAAAGAGAAGGCATATTTGACATCCAGCACATCAAGGAGCTCTTCAGCTCTAGAGAAGCAAGGCCTTAAAAGACCACAGGCAAATTTATCTCAAGATCTCTGCTGAATTTAACAGTATCTAAGGGAGAAACTTGTCATTTTGTCCAAGAACTGTCTTAACAGGAAGTGGAAGATTGGAACAAGTGAAATAAGGATCAGCTGTAGAGGGGAGAATCTAGTATCAAGCCCCCATGAAAGAGGTCTACATACGCAACAAGACCTTCAGAATCCATAGTAAAATAGAGTACACACTTTTTCCAATGAGTGGTCCTTAGCAGCCAGATGTGGAGGTGTGGGCAGAGGCCACCCAATTACACCCAAGTTACACAGACTTTGTTGTAGGGAGTTAAAGACACACTGTTAGAGGTAGCCATGTCCACTACAAGTTGATGGCATGTTTCTGCAGAGCAGTCAAGTAGCAATGTGAAGATACACATCCTGGAACCCCATTAAAGCAAACAAAGCTTCAGCTCAGCCAGGTGGTGCATCTGTATGTCAACATGCAGTACACAGGGGAATGAACGCAGGCCCCTACCTGTACCCAGCTGGGCTAGAATGTCCTCAGTGCAATGAGAAGTGAGCCCATTCATCCATCACATGGTAAAACAGCAGAAACAAAATGGCAAGTGCCAGAAAGAGCAGTAGGACAGCAAGCAGGAAGTGAGGATGAAAGGAGAGAGGGATGAGATGATCACGGGATGCAAAATATGAGCCAAACCCAGCTTCAAGGGCAGAATGACAACTCAACTAGAAAAAAACTGAGCAAAGACTTAGACACGTTATTTGCAGTTCATAACAACACCCAGTTTTGGCAGGATACACAGCAGGGGAAAAAGGCAGCAAGATTAGATGTGATTTTTCCAGTTGGAGGGGGCAAAAAAGCAGGAGGCTTCCTTCCTGCAGCACAATCATTTTTGAAAGTGTGAGGAGAAGACAAACAGATGCTGGCTGTGGAATTTTTCCAAATATGTTTTAACAGTTGCTGTTAGTAAAAGCGGTCTGAACAGGGTGGAGAAGTCTTTGTTTAAATTAGGCAGAGGGAATCACTTGTTTCTGGAATTGATGAGAATGCAAAGATCTGGATATTCTTGCTTGCTAGTGAAATCCAGGAGCCTCTAAGATGAAAAGGAGGGTCTTGAGTGCAGAGCAAGCCCCTTAGTGCATCTCCATTTAGTTTCCCCAGAATTCCTCTGCAAGCCTCATCTGTGTAAATGTTTTCTCCAAAATACAGCCAGCAGGCCCAGAAGTGGCTGTGTTCTCATGCTTCACATAACATCTCCAGAGGTTTTGTCTGCACTGTTTTCTTTATGCTTAGTCCCTTGATGATACCCTTTTCATTTGCTTTTTCCAAGGAGCAGAAGAAGGGAAGGGGGAAGGTATGCACTGGGTGAAGGTGAGTTACTTCAATAAGAAGGAACAGTGGTGGGCTAATGTGGCCCCCAGGTGGGATGCTTGGGAGGATGCAGTAAATGATCAGGTCTCTTAAACTATGCACATATTTGCATAACCAATTACTAAGATCACTGCAGCTGGTAAGAGGTGGATTCCAGAGATTGTTCTTTATGAGTCCCTTGTTACTAAGGTGCTGCAAGCTGTACCATCCCCCCAACAACAGTGTCGATACTGCTTCTGTGAAGGTGATGAAAAGACAAGGCACTGTCCTGGCTCCTGCCACAGCTGCAATTGAAGGAAGGTAAAGTCATGGAAACGTGGTAAGAACATGAAAGGAAATCCACAGCAGTATGTAACTTTGAGGCAGTTAGCAGCTTGTGAGATGGAAGGGCATGAAAGTGGTCCCACAGATGTAGGGAGGGGAAAACCTTCCCTCTCCTTTGCTTCCCAGAGAAAGGTGCTCCCTCTGTCACAGGACAGGCCAGCTCAAACTCAGCTCAAACTCTGACAGAGCCCAGAGAACTGTGCCTACAGCAACTCTTTCCAGTAGCAGTTGTGGTCTGGAATCAGGAAATAAATAGACTGTAGTGCCCAGGAAACTACCTTCTTACTCTACCTCCATGCTCACTCCTTATCCTTGGGAAAGCACCTGTTGTTACATGACAGACAAGGGGGCACATCTGGCACTATTCAGCCATGGCCATGGTGAATGAAGCTGCTCTCCAAGAGAGGCTTCACAGGCCCTACCACAGCCTCCTTTCTTCCTTTATTGCCAGCCAAGTCTTATACACAGCAGCAGCTCTGCAAAACCAACTTCCACAGCTTTTCCTTCCAGAGGGCTCCCCTTCACCGCATTTTGCCTGCTGGGAACTTGAGCTTGTGCCAGCTGGTAGCTACCTCTGGCGACTCCCCATCACTGGTTAGGAAATAATTTGTAATGCAGCCAGGTGGAACTGACAATGGCATCAGGAAACAAGCAGAGGGATTTGGCTGGAGTTTTGGGGCCAACAGAGATCCTCATAGAAGTAGTGCCACCAGATCTTCAGTAATTCCACATGCCCAGGTGCAGAATGCCCAGGACCACCATATATTCATGCACAGGGCACTCAGAGAACTCCCTGTTTTGCTCCAGAGTCTACAGAGGAGATGGCAGATGAGCTCAGAGGAAGGTGAATCACCCATGTACTCTCTGTGTTGTACTATTTTCTCCTCAGAGCTGAGCTAACAGAAGCATATGAGCATATGTTCTCTTGTCTATTGTCAGAGCTTCAAATCAAAACTGTGATTAATCTGAAACTGTACATTTTTGGTATTAGACCCCAGCTTACCTCAGTACTGTAAAGATTTGGTGTTAACTGTTGTGTAATGTTGACATCTAAAATGCAAAATACGAGCACTTGAAGATGACAGAACAGCTTTCTATAAAGAATTCTGCCAAGAAAAAATCACTTCAAAACAAAAGGAAAAATACCTGGTTACTAGTAACAGAACTGATATTTAATATTAAATCATCTCAACCAGTGATCTGTTTTCCAACATTTATGAAGGCACTCCTCAGTCTATGCATATGTTAATGTGCATGGGGGTGGGTGCACAAGGGAGTCGTGGGGGCAGAAATGTACAAGACAGAGCTGGACCTGACCACATCCTGCTGCCCAGTCCATCCCACAGCAGGACCTGCTCCACCTCAACCTGTTCTTCTCAACTACTTGGCTCTCTTGAAATGAGAGCAGGACAAATGTCTGGTTGCCAAGTATTGCTGTTATCAGTTCCCAGTTCTGCAGGCTTTTCTCTGGCCATGAATCTGCCGTGAACATAACGGCTTACACATGCTCCCTATGGAGAGAGGGGAAGGAGAAGGTATTGCAAGGGAAGCAAGAGCTTCATGAAACATGAAAGCCAGCCTGAGTGAAAACTCTCATGACAAATCAATTAAAGCACATGTAATTCAGAGTCTGGGATCCTGTTTGAGCAAGAAAGCAGAATGAGAGTATCTCAAAGGGCAATTTAGGTGGGAAAAGAAATACATGAGAAAGAGACATAGATATCCACAGCTGAAAGTCTGAAAGACCTGGCAGGAGCTCTGACTCCAGGACAAAGGAGCGGTTTGTGGAATGGGAGACACAAGGAGTGAAATGCAAGAGGAAACAGAGAAATGGAATGTGGTAGAAAAATTAAAAGATAGAGCTGATAGCAAATCTTCCCATCCCAGTAGGACCTGGGCATCTGGGCAACCAGACCCTACCATAGCTGTGACTTTGGAGACAGAGGGAGGAAGAGTGAGGCTGGTATCATTCTGAGGGCACAAGGAGAAGACCTCAGGAGTGGCTGTCTGCTGGATCTTTAAATGCTGATCCCTTTCTTTTGTATCACTTTCAATATCATGAACCAAGAGATAGCCCAAATGCCTTGTCCTGATGTATTTCTTAACACAGGACAGCAGCATCAGGGTTAGGGGGACAGGAACAACAGGGTCATCATTTTAAGTCCTATATTAGCTGGAAGTGGTAAGCCACCTTCATGATGGTTTTTGGGGACAGAGATATCCTGAGCCCCAAAACAAAGCAAATGACAGCTTTTTTCCAAGGCTGATATTTTCTTGATAACTTCAAATTCCAGCCGTTATGCCAAAGCTGTCTATAAAAGCAGGCTGCTGTTCCTGTTTGGTGGGGACAGCTTTTGCTGTCAATGCTTCTACTTCAGCAGTGGTCCAAACTCAGATGTAGTTGCACCTGGTTCCTCCTGCAGCAGCATCTTTAACTCATGTTCTAAATAGAAACTGTTGTTGAGTATGTGATACTAAAATTAAAAGTGGAGTTTTAACGGCCACTAAAAAAAAAGTACATATTCAGACTACCCAGGATGAAACAGATGGACTAAGTGTTTCTCTAATTTTGCTTAGCAAAGACAGCTGGGGAATTTACAGTTGGGAACAAAGGATTTTCACTTTCTTAACCAACAATGGATGGTTGGCAGCCAGTCTGGCTGCCAGTATTATTCTCATTTCGTGACGGCAGCCCAAAGAAAGCAGCTTAGCATGGCCTGGAACAGCCTCAGGGGAAAGTCATGTGCAGGATGGACCATGGTTTTCGGCTCCCTGAAAAGAGCAGGTGATAGAACTACAGCCTCTGCAGGCTTTCTCCACTTCACACAGCAGCAGCACTGGGTTGCAGCACAACTTCTGGCAGCAGATAAACACCCAGCTGTTTCATATTACCTCCTACAAACTCCTGGTTAGAGAAATGGCCACATGCAAATGGCATATTCCTCACTCAGAGGTGGTCTCCCCATTTTGCTGGGGCTGAATTAGATCCAAACTAACAGCTTGCTGAATTCAGTAGGTTGTCTTTGAGGCTCAGCTGCCTCTTGGCAGGCTCTGAGCATTGACTCAGGGAGAGCATATGAGCCCAAGGACACAAGCCAAGACGCCAGTCCTTTCATGGGGTCCTTTGGATAGCCTCTAGCTGAGCAAGATATGGGGGCTGAGCCCGGGTGCTCACAAAAAGCCAGGTCTTGGCATCAGCTGAGCAGAACAGACATGTGACCCTTCCGTGGTCCAGAGGCCAGGCTCTCACATCAGCTCCCCAAGCTGCGAGGGGTGGTGTCACAAAGCCAGGGCTGACGGCTGCCTGGCACATCCCTGCTGCTAACAACCCTCACGGGTTCTGACTATCCCAGTCTTTGGTGCTGGGACTCCACTGTCACCCTGATGTAGAGGTAAGTCTGTTTCTAAAAGCCCTTTAAAACCTCAGTAGTAAGGACTCCAAACATTAACAAATAAACTGTAAAAATCCTTGAGGTTTTTTGGAGCTCAGAAGGGTTCAGTTTATCACTTCCTAATGTTTGTGGCAGGCAATTCTGCCTGCTGTTGTGTCACACAGGCCTAGGCTTCCATACAAGCACAGAAAAATAGTTACTTAGTCAGTAGCCCAGCAAAATGAAAGGGTTGAGTAAGAGAAAAGCTTGCCTTGAGCATCACCAAACCAACATGTCACAGCAACCCAAACTCAAGTTATCACCTCAACCTGGCAAGCTCAAATTGCTGTTAAACAGGTTGTCAGTCTGGGAGATTTGATTAGTATCTGCGAAATTATTTCCATATGAGAGAAGACAAAAAGCTGTACACAGGAATAGGGTCTGAATCTGCAGTTTACAGGTAACTGCATAGCTTGACTCTCAGATCAGTGGTTGGGAATACAACACTCTGAGGAAAATCCTGTAACTCACAGCATATACAGTGTGCTGGTTTTAGCTGGCATAGCGTTAATGTTCGTCACAGTGGCTGGTATGGGGCTGTGTTTTGGATTTGTGCTGAACACAGGGTTGATAACACAGACATGTTTTTGTTATTGCTGAGCAGGGCTTACACAGAGCCAAGGCCTTTTCTGCTTTTTGTACAGCCACACTGGTGAGGAAACTAGGGGTGCATGGGAGGCTGGGAGATGACACAGCCGGGGCAGGTGACCCCAACTGACCAAAGGGACATTCCAGACCATATGACATCATGCTCAGGATATAAAGTTGGGGGAAGAAGAAAGAACATTTGGAGTGATGGTGTTTGTCTTCCCAAGTCACTGTTACAGGTGATGGGTCCCTGCTTTCCTGGAGAGGGCTGAACACTTGCCTGCCCATAGGAAGCACTGAGTTAATTCCCTGTTTTGCTCTGCTGTGTGAAGATCTTTTGCTTTCCCTATTAAACTGGCTTTTTTTCAACTCACTAGTTTTCTACCTTTTACCCTTCCAATTCTCTCCCTGATCCACTGGTGGGGGAGCGAGTGAGCGGCTGACTGGGGCTTGGCTGCTGGCTGGGGTTAAACCATGACACACAGTCAAAATTCAAATCAACAGAAAACTGAAGAACCCCACAGTATCATCAGTACTGGTTCCCATTGTAAAATGAGCTCCATTTTTCTCCTCAAGCAATGAATCTTCTTCTAAGACATATGCTATTGTTGAGAGACGTACCTTGTATTTTCAGTGTTCTTAGGACAGTCACAACCCACTCCACCTGTTATTAGTCTACAGACTGATGTGGAGCTCTAGGGATCCCAGATGTTTACATCTTTGTCATGTCAGATGGACTCAACTAATGAAAGATGGCTGTCTAATAAAAGATGAGATCTCTCCTTTTCACTCATCAGCAGTATAAACACAAAGTCTCTGCAGGGACTTCACAGCTCTATGCATGATGAGCAAGCCAAACCAAGCCATGTCATCTCATATTATAAATCTGAGGAAGTACCAGCTCTGAAAACAGGACTTGAAAAATCCTCAAGAGAGCATGTACATCACCCCATTACCTGAAGGCAATTAGGTCAGATCAAGTTAAACTGCTCCTGAGATATTTATCTAACCTGTTCTCAAAAACCTCCTATGACAGAATGTCACTGCCTTCACAGATGAAAAGTTGAGACTTCTTACTACAGCTTTAATTGTCTTCTTTGCAGTGATTTAAACCAATTACTTCTTGTTTCAGCTACAGTAGGTATGATCAAAAAGTTAGTCTCTCTTTGCAGTAAATCATAATGTTTGTGAAAGGCTCTTCTCTAGGACTGATCTTTCAGCTTTCGTCAACATTTCTTCAACTCAGCAAATTTTCTGGCTCCCTGCTTGCTCTCCTCGTTCTCCTCTGGATTTCTTCCAGGATGTTTATATCTGTATTGGAGTGCAGTGCTGAAAGCAGGACAGTTCTCTAGCTATGGCCTTCCAGCACAAGACAGAGCAGAAGCATTATTTCAGAAGTCCTATATATGATAGGCCTCCTTACATATTTGCTGCACTAGCAAGACATTATTGACTCATGTTCAAGTCTTACCCCAGGCTGCTTTGACTCACTCCAGTTTTTCTTCTATGTTGTCATCACGTCCCTTTGCATTTCTGCAGCCAACATTCCTTACTGGATCACATCCCATGTGAATGAGAAAGTCAGATTCCACAAAATCAGACATCACAATTCCTTTTCCACATAAAGAACAGATCTGCATCTCTGCTTTTTAAAGGATGCATGTGGCCAATTTTTAAGAAGAAGCAAAAGTAAGGTTCAGCACAAAGTACCAGTTTTTGGGTGGGGAAAAATCAATATACCTGTTCCACTTCTGTAGCATTGTTAACAAGTTCTGCTGCACAAGCTCAGCAGTGCTTTAACAGCTACGAAAAACACTTACAGCTGAGAGTCACAGGCTGTTGGGAGCATCACTCACAGTTGTCTTTCACCATCTAAAGCAACTCCTCACTCTTTTAAATTGTGTTGCAGAGTCAGGCATGTTCAGATCATCCAAAATAAGCAGGATTAATAATGCTTGAGCAAAACAGGAACACTGAAGAACAAATGGCACAAAAATCAAGTGTTGTTCACCTCACCTTGCAAGCTCTTTCTCCAGCTTACTCCAGTCAGGCAGAAGATTCATGTTTCTTTCAAAACCTTCTAAGCAAAAGTCACAGGCAGTGCAGCCCATAGATTTTAATTATCATATCTCCTATGTTTCTTGGTTTTTTAGCAGCTCATGCACATGACCATGAACAGAAAACCAGGTGATGCTCAGCAGAAATGAAAACTGAGAATGAAAGATGGAGGGGGGGAAAAAAAAAAAAGAAGAAAGAAAATGCTAATTCAAGTTTGTCCAGATTTCAGTGGAGATTATGGCTTGGCTTCTCTTCAAAGACTTTTATTCTGTACTCACAGGTAGTAGCTGTAAGTACAGCGTTGCTCAGTGACATCCAGAAAGACACTCTGAATGCTTGACTTGCTGTTTACTCTTTCCTAGCAAGAGAAAGTGTGTGCAGCCAAGGACTTGGCTGGGCAGATCATGGGTTTGAACGCACACATTCCAGTGTTTCTGTCTTTAATCAACACATAAGAAACAAATATTGGTATCTCCCCAAGGTATTGAAGGAAATAATGCTAATTAAAGTAGCTGAGGATCTGACAGATTGGGTACAGTGCGAAAAGTGGCTCAGAGGGGAAGAAAAGTTGTGTAGCGCAGTAGAGGCTGCACTTCTCTCCTAGTTCTGCACTCTCACTTAGCTCATGTCAGAGAGCTGTGCTGAGCCCCATGTCTCACTTCATTGAACAAGCCCCATCTTCTGTTGCAGAGTATGGAAGAACTCAACAAATAACATTTCCAGCACACTTTTGAAGGGACTCTATGAGCATGAAGTATTAATGCTGCTGTTGTTAGGATTAAGAACAGAGTCTGCTGCTGAATAATTCATTTGATGTGAAAAACAGCCAGCAAGTTGTTGAACAAAAATGATGTACAATGAGACATAATTACAGAGTGGTTGCAGAGAGCAGGATGCAGATGGAGCTCTCAGGTTGGCTGGCGGTGACATCAGACCATGGACAAGCACAGATGCGTGTTGGGTTGCACACTCCATTTCCTGAATTATTGTAACACTTCGCCTTTAACCTTGGAGATACTCAAGGGCTACCTCATTTGGAGGGACCATTTCTGGTGGAGAAGGAGGATTCGGTATCCCCAGGTTTTTTAGTGCTTACCATTGCTGATAAAGCTCTAAAAGCAGTAAGTACTGCTGACTGGGAGGCACTATCCTGTCACATCAACACTGGTTTTCTTGACAGGAGGAATGGGCAGAGCTGCTAATTCCCCTCAGATGGGTCATGTTGTGGACACCAAAACTTTCTGCAGTAGATTTTAAAAATTGGAAGGAGATTCCCTGCCTCAGTTTGCTGCTTGAAGAAAGATACTAGCGCTCACAGAGCCCAGTGTGCAGTGTGAGAGCTTTAGAGCTGTCTCTGTTCTTCATCAAATCACACAGGAAAAGCTTCCTCTGCCTTGGCTTGGGAAGAAAATTAATTCCCCTCTACTCTGCATTCTTTAGCCCCCACCTGGACTACTGCATCCACCTCTGGGGTCCACAATATAAGAAGGACATGGACCTGTTGGAGCAGATCCAGAGGAGGACCATGAAGATGACCAGAAGGCTGGAGCATCAGCAAAAAACAGGCACTAAATCAAAAACTAAACCAGAAACTGAGACCTACGTCAGCCAATTTGTCATCCGAATTAAACAAAAAACCGGAGCTTCCAGATACTACTGACAGATTTAAGCCTGGCTTGAGAGACTGAAAGACAAAATCCCTCCTGTATCCCAGGTCTCTGGCTATTTCTGACCTTTAAGCCAGATTCAAGGGATGGGGAGCTCAAAAGATATGGATGGCTTGGAGACAGGGAGAGAAAGCGGAACATGAGAAGAGGCTTTGTCATGCATTTCCTTTATAATAGTCAAAATACCCTTCTGTTCTTTCTCATATATCCTAGAGAGAGCACAACTGAAGTGTGAAGAATTGTTTAATGGATTTAGTAATAGTATTGATCTTCTGTCATTTAAGAAGGGACTCAGGGCTTAATCAGATCTGTAGAAGTGTCTCATTATTTACTTTGCCAAAGGAAAGGATTAGATATCAGAGAAAGAAAAGGCCCTTCTGCAGGCATGGGTTTGCTCTGCAGGATGAAAATCTATTCCATTTACTCTTACCTGCATATGTGTTTAAATAGGAAAGAATCCAAACAACTCTCTGTGAGATTCTGCCTGGAGGAATCAGTTCAGTAGCAATAAACAGAGGCAGACTCAGCAACACAGCAAACTGACTCTTAGCTTTCCAACACCCTAATTTAGCTCCATTATCTGGTCACATAAGCAATGACAGCAGAAATTGTATTGTTGGTGACAGAGACAGATTGAATAAGTTTTCACCTTCTGAGGTACCATCCTGCCACCATCACCTTCTGAGATACAAAGTGAGAAAGAGTAAACCAGAAACTCTGATGGCATTTTTATAGTCACCTTTGAGACAACAGAAGATTGGCTTATCACACCATTGCCTGTAATGCCCCTGCCTCAGGAAACACTGTGATAGTTTAATTTCCTTGACACTTGAACCCAAGTTAACTTCCCAATCTGTCTTTCAGGATGGCTGCAGATGAGACAGCCCATTTTGTACCTGTGTTGTGGCACTACTGAAGCTATGCAGACATGGAGTAGCAGCTGTAGAACTGCCTACTCAGCACGAGTTGGGTCCATCAGCAGAGCAAAAATTTCAGGTTGAACACAAACATCAACTTTGCAGTGAGATTTCTTTTGCAGTGATATTTCTTCATGTTAATATCCCAGATACTATCAGTATGTTCTGAGATAGACACACACACACACACACATACATATACTTGTGTGATAACTGTGATGAATGATCTGGTTTGATTTGGCTTGCAGGAGATATTTTAAACAGCTATTTCAATTCCATATAAACTCTACACCAGTTTCTATTGCTGAATTACACGAACAATAGAGAGAATTTAAGGACCTCTGTATTTTCCGTCACTGGAAAGATTTTGCATTAGTTCTCTTTCAGGTACTTCTTTTTGGAGACTTTTACTTAAAATACCCCTCTGTTTAATACAGGAAGTTTGCAGGTGGCTTGCTTTTTTGGATCAACATTGAACTGCCTTGCTCAGCACTGTCACTGTACTTATCCATCCTGATGCCCATGTGCATTTAGCCATGGGTCTGCCATATCCCTGGCAGGTTTGTAGCAAAGTTAATGCACATTATATGGGACATGAAGGTTTTGGACATCCCCAGTATTCCAACTTTCCTTGAGGAAAGGAAGGTGCACAAAACCAAATGACCAAGAAAGGGTTAATTCTTTCCTTTTCTAACCATATGAAATGGGGTTCTTCTTCTAGAGCAGAGATGGGTTAGCAGGTGAGCAAGGTATCCCCTTGGAACAGGCAATCCCAGTGTGACCTAAAAAGCACAGGGACAAGGCTCCCTGAATCAGAGGCGGCTTCAGCATGGCAAGAAGAGCCACTGCCAAACTTTAAGAGAACCCTGAAAGTGACTGACAAGCACAGACTGTGCCAAAGTACCGAGGGCAGCAGAGGGAGTGCTGCTGTGCCATTGCATCTCCGCTGCTGGAGAAAAGTCCCCAGGATGGCAGCTGCTCCCAGGGCAGAGAGCCGGGTTGGCAGTGACAGCTGGGGAGGCAGAGGGCAAGGAAGAAGGGGTAGTGGGAGTGCAAATTATCGCTCCTTGTATAATCAATGGATTTCACCTGGCAATCACTGATGGATGATAAATTTAGCAGAAAAGGAACACCATTATTCTAGTGTTCCTATTAAGAAAATGACAGCATTGGAAAGGCACCATTTAATTATTTACCTGTGCTGCAATATGTTATGTACTTTAGTCTGATATTAGAGTCCAGTATCTCAGAGACACTTTAAGAAACCTGCACCTTTGAAAGTCTGATGTAGATTCAAAAAGCCTGCAGAGGCAGGAGTAGCCAGCTGCTACAAATACATTTTCTGATTACAGGAGTTCCAAGGCAAGAGTAGCTTTGTCTAAAAAGAGAATTTTCCCTTTATGCTCAACCATCTATTTTGTGCAATAATTGAATGTCTGCTGAAAAACCGTCTTGCGATTTGTTGCAATAAAAGGAATCTGATCATAGCTTGGTTGTGCTTCCTGAAGTGCTGCAGCCCACAGCCTCGAGGGCAGAAAGCCTGACATGTTCCTTCTCAGAGCACCCCTCATTCAGACAGAAATGTTTTGGACCTCTTGCACATTTTGGCTACAGTGCCAGAGCCCTTTCCTTTCTAAGCAAAAGCTTCAAGCTCTCCTTCCACTGCTGGGGTATTTCTTACAGGGAAGGGTACCTTGGGCTTTCTATCAGGTTTGTAACCTCCTTCCCAGGTTTCATGCACTCTATTATATCCACAATCAATCATAGAAATAGATGGCAGTTTTTATTTCCAGAGCTCAGCCTGAACCCTACTGACTTAGCAGGAGCGAGGGAGATGTGGTGAATTAATCTTAGCTCATATCGTATCCTCTCTGCACTGCACCTTTTTAGCTGTAGGAGGACCTGCCATCTTATGAAAGCAATCTACTGCAGTGTGACCCAGGGAGCAGCTAAATGCTTCACTTCTATTTTTTCATTTGTCATCACATTTAATCTAAATCAAGTCTTACAGCCTAAAACCAGATATTCCTTAGAACTGCAGATAATTGAGCACAAGTAAAATGCCTATTTTAGAACTGTATTCAATAACAAGAAAGTGGTAGTAGGAGTGCTAATATCATTATGAGTGAGGAGATGTTTTGGTTTTAAACTCCTGATTTCATGATGCTGAGAGGCACACCACATTTGTTCTGTGTTGTACTCCAGTGCCTGCTGCAATGCCAGCTGTAATACCCTCTTGGAAACTACAAAGAATGGATGTGTTATTCTGAGCTGGGTTTGGGTGCCTCCCCTAATTCACACATCCTTGGGGTGCACGTGTGCGCGAAAGGACATGAATGCACAAGCACATGCACACTTTAGAGGTATTTTATATTTCCCTCAACCTTATCCCACTTGCCAAAGGAGGTTATTGAATAATAGCCTCTGAAGCTCATTGCGTAGCTATTCCAGCCTTTCCTTGGTTATTTTCTCCCTCACTGAAACTGATTTTAATTCTACATCAGACTTGCCCTCATGCAGACTAACTTCATCAATTTTTGATTCGACACAGCTGACCCCATGACACCAATAGATCCCTGGTCTCTTACATGGCCCCTGCTCTCCAGCATAGAAAATCACATCCCTCCTTGGCCATTCTTCACCAGCTCAGCTATTCCCATCCTGCCCTCAGTCTTACCCCAGGCAATATGACTGGCACACGAAACCTTTCACATTTTGTTGTTCTTTGGTACAAAGAGGTTGTTTATTGGAGCGAAGCCCAGAATATCATCTGTGCTGAACGCACATAGGTGAGAGAGGGCAAGAGCATAAGGAAAGAAGGAATTTAAAGTCGTGTCAAGGTCTTGACTTGCCTCTTTCTTATCTATATAGGAGAGTATGTTATCTGCAACACCTACCTTAGGGGAGGTCAGAAATTACTTTCCTTTCCTTGTCCACCACTGGAGCTAGAACAGCAAAAAGACTGGGTAAGAGAAAGATGCATTCAGCCCACAATGCCAATCAGAGGGTCATTAAATGTGATTAAGACTTAGAAATCAGCACCGAGTAGCTGCTAGGAACACCTGGTACTTCACAAAGTGAAATGTGCAGAAGATCAAAGACAAGCTCCCAGAGTAAGGGCAGTTCCAGTATACTGCAATAATGCACAAAGGCAAAAGCACCTCTAGTTCCCTGGGCTCCTGTCCCCTCACTCATTTCCCCCTCAGTGGACGACAGTAACATACAATGACAGCTCAGGACTTCAGTCCATGTCTCCTGTATCATTTCAGGTCCTTTAGCTGCTATGCTGGGTCCTAAGGCATAGAGAGAACACCAGGACTTTTCTTCCTTTAGTTATGAGGAAAGTTCTGTTCCTTTCTCCACCAAACATTATTTTGCCATATTTGTTTTTATGTTAGCATTTGACGTTAATCCACAGGCAACTCTATTTCCAGCCTCAGATCCTTTTCCGAGGTTCTGCTTCTCAACCAGCATTTCCTTTCTCCTTTCATGTCTGTAAAGCTTATTCCTTTTCTTTGAATCAATATAGCTTTGTTTGGGATGGCATCTTTCATAGGAACCGTATTTGCAAATGCCCATGAATAACTCCAGATCACGGCCTGTATCTGGGACAAAGTACTGCAAGCGGTAAATATTGCATGGAGTCAAAACATTCAGTCACACTTTGTTTCAACAAACCTCATGTTATCGATTCCTTACCTTTCCTGCATCTCATAGATTTCATATCCACGTGATTTTCCTCTCCCCTCAATGATGGTATTGCCCAGCTTTGTCCTTTATGCAGGTCTGATCACAGCCACATGAAATCCTCAGGAAGGAAGATGTTCTCAATTAAAATATGTGCCCAGTCTATATTTGCAGTGGGCATTTGAGATGCCCCGCTAGATAGCTCCTTACCTCCCAGGATATCCAATCACATTAGTTCTACCTAATTTATTAGAAGTATTCCTTATTCAGAAGAGGTTCTGAGTGCTGACCGCAGGACATCAGTGCCCATGTGTAAAATGCTACTCTAAGAAGCACCAGCAGCATACACTGAAGGACTTGTACCTGCTTGGAGCGCAGGCTTGTCAAGATCTCATCAAGCAAAAGGCCACTGTGTAGTAGGAAGAGGATGAAAGGCATGTAGCTGGCCTCCTAGAGAGCACTAAAAGGGAAAATGACAGTTCTTCCCCAGCAAAGCTTCAGACTTTCTATATCCTCTCCCTACACGTCCTGTAGCAACCTCCCAACCCCTGTCTTCCCTGTCTCCACACTCACTGATGCAGGGGTACCAATACTGACTTCTGCGGAGGCATCTCCTGTAAGCTCAGGATTGTCCCCCTGAAATGTGAGCAAAATAAGGGGCAAAATGGGAACAAGAAACTCTGGCATTAAGATTTGATTGTTTTTATATGAGCAGAATGAGAACGGGGATTAAAAAGTATTAGCACATACAGTAAAAACTAGAAGCAGCAAAGACCCCATGTACTCTGATCCCAAAATGATTTGGTTCCCCTTAGGACTCACAGATGTTAAGGATGGGTCGCTTGTCCTGCCCACTAGATTGTGTGGCAGGTCAACACTGTCTGCCATGGATTGTCAGCATTTAGCTGCATCCCTGGATCTGGGGGACTCAGGAAGCCTAATGTATATCTCTGAAGGGCTGAGAGACCCTGCCATCCCCAACAGGTCAGGAGGCAGCAAGCACAGCTCAGGGATCATCTCTGGTGGCATGCATAAGGGGATCCACGGCTTGGACTGTGTGGGCTCAGCACTGCTGTTGAGAGATTCTTTGTGTAACATACACCAACGGCTGAAGGATGCTGATATTCACTGTGTGTTTTAAGTTCGACCAAGAGAAATGCTTTATCATTCTGCACTTACACACCAGTAACCTCCCTTTATTAGCTGAAGCC
This sequence comes from Orthonyx spaldingii, assembly GCA_013397795.1. Classification (NCBI taxonomy): domain Eukaryota; kingdom Metazoa; phylum Chordata; class Aves; order Passeriformes; family Orthonychidae; genus Orthonyx; species Orthonyx spaldingii. Next base: position 182,735 of record VZTJ01003258.1, on the reverse strand, counting down.
TGCAAAACTCACAACAAAATGTTTGACTGATCCTCTGGGTAGAATACAACATTTTCTTAGGAAACAATTACCAACATGAAAAAATAGCTTCAACTTCTGTATGTCATTTTTCTTCTTAATGGGCCATTAAAAGGCTCATTCTTGTGCTACATTACTCAGTACCTAGCTATAGTATTTATCTCTTCCCTGTTAGTGCTGCTCTTATTGGAGCATCTTGTGCTTCCCTGTAGACCTCTAGAGACATCCAGCCATTTTGTTTTAATATTACTATCCTTACTAACAGCTGAATGCAATTGTCTAAGAGAGAAAGCTAATGCACACCTACAGTGAAAAAAACTTGCAGAAAATTGAAGAAGAGAGCTGTGGCCAGAGAAGGGAATTAAGAGGCAGGACTCCTAGGATCTACTTTCAGTTCTGCTTAGAGCTTACACATCGGGAAGGATTTTTTTAACCTCCTTTTGCCTCAGTTTCTAAACTGTTGAATGATCCATGGGAGAGGCTTGCTTGGAATATTAAACAACGTTTGCAAAGATCCTGGACTTAATGTACTAAATGCACTCACAAAAAAGTTGGCCTGCACTTCCTGTGCCCCTTAATCACACAACTTTCAAAACCTAAATTGGCAGTTCTACCCATTTCCTTCTCCCACTCTCCATCCTCAACACTTCCTTCTTATAAGTTTTCCCTCTTTTTTGACTGTTATGTGCACTCATTTAAATTGCAGCCAGAGACATCTGTAGTGGATGTCAGGAAAGCAATTCTAACAGCAAAGATAGCGAGGTGATGATCATTTCCCCTATAATGTATTTAAGGAAAGGAAATGAGCATGTAGAAATGCCTGCCCCACAATTACTCTGTGTAGCTGCCAAGTGCTGCTGACCCTCAGGCCATGTGGCCAGAAAGGAGGTCACAGTTGTGCACTGCTATGGTTTCATGTCCTTACTGCTGCCTCTCAGCTGTCCTGCCTGCAGCACACCAGTTACCTCTCATCCTTCAGCACTGGGGCTTTGCTTTGCTTTCACAAGCTCCTGCACCCGAGGCCAGGAGCAAGGACGTGCTGCACGGCTTTGCAGAGTCAGAGGCTCTGATGTGTACATGCAGTTCCCTTCCTTGGAGGAATGCGACTCATTTCAGCCATCTTCACTTATCTGTCTCCCTCCTTGAATCTAGAGAAAGTAAAAGTTGTTGGGTTTTAGATGCGCTATGGCTCTGACCACCCACTAGATGTGTAAACCACAATTCACAGTTCACTGGGGTAATTTAGCCAGTGAACAACTTAGAGAAACCAGAAGTGCCACGAAGACATTTTGGGGAGGCAGAAGAATATAATTTGCACTTCAATCATGATGTTCACTGCCAGATAAAATCAGCACAAGCCTTAGCCTGTACCTGGGACAAAAATGACAAAAGGTTGATGAGCCTTGATAGACAGAAAAAGGAGAAAAAAGTCTGAGAACCCATTACAGAACCAAAAGCAAGCAGCTGCAAGAGCTAAGCACAGTTCTGTGATGGTCATACACTCACCTTGGTTATTATTTTGTACCTTGTTACTAGCCTGTGATCAGTGCCTATAAATGCAAAAAGTCAGCTCAGCTGGAAATAGACGTGCTCTACACCAATTAGTATCTCATCCACTCAAAAATACAGAAAAAGGCACAGCTACATAAGCTGCAACACTGAGTGCTGGCAGATGAGGCTCTGGAACCACATCCAAGAGGATCAGGTGGGAATTGGGAAATAGAATGGCAGCAGGAGGAGAGGAAGAATATATGGGGGTTATCACTCCCAGAGTTAGCAACAGGAGATAGGGTTTCATGGTGCTCAGTCAGCAGACTTGGATGTGCAGGCATCCTTATGTCTGACAACTCACTCCTCACTTATGTGTAAGGATGCTTGGCAAAAAACACTGAAAGCCCAGGGGCTCCTGAGAAAGCTGTCGTGCAGCTTTTGAAGGCCCTATCTGCATGCTGTCAAGTCACTGAATGCCTGCTGTAAAATTCAAGCCCTCAGTGAAATCCGGTTTCCACACAAGCAGCGTGCTGGATGAGGGAAGGGCAGCAAGGTGCAGGAACATAGCACACACCTGCTTCCCACAGACCCACAGCTCTCCACCCAGCCTGCCAGAGCTCAGCTAATCCATCCCACAGATCCTTTAGAGCGTCATCTCTTCTCTGCAGGGCTCTGCTCCAGTGTGGTTCAGACTGCAGAACCCAGATGGAAGCTCTGGATGTTTTCCTTTCTATCCACAGAAGCCCTTTTATCTTTCAGCTGCCAAAGAGGCATGTGGATCCTGACAGGAAAACAATCAGCAAGTCTCTCTATCAGCCTAAGACATCAGAGACACAGGCATGTTTAAGCCTCACTCCCATTCCCAGACCTTATCTGCCCGGATGGAGCTGTGTGGCCCTTTGACAGCCCAAAGTGCTCCCTCATCCTGCACAGTATCCAGGGTGATGATCATTGTCCTGCCCAGATTCCCTGAGAGCTGCCTGGCCTGACACGCTGGGAACAGTCCTGCTTTTTTGCCAGCTGTCTCGGATGAGTGACAAGGGGTATTGAACGGAAAGGGAGTTGTGACACCCATGGGGACCCTTGTGACTTGTCATGTGCTAGTGTGGTTCTTCCCACTTCCCCTTCATCTGCTCTGAACTGGCACCAAGTGTGCCACATCAACACTGCTTCTTGCCTAGTAATCATGCAAGAAACCTGCAATCTACTTTTTAAAAAGGGCTGAGTACTCTTAAAGCAGAGGGACTGGAGCAAGAAATAAAACTAAAACAATAAAATGGGAAAGAAAGTACACACATGTTCCCTGGTCTTCCAATACAAGCCTCAGAAAGGTGATCTAAGGTGCTGTTCACATCCACTTTCTGCTGCTGTTTGGAGCTAATGCACAGTCCTGGAGACAAGAAACTCTCAACCCTGGAATAGGTGTCCTCAGCCTCTCTGGGCAGTGTCCTTCTGTTCTGCTTGGGGCAGAGGCAACTAGCAGCAAAAAGAGCATGTAATCAGCTGTAACTGAAACCCACCACCTCCATCCCACCTACCAGCAAAGGGAAGGGCTTCATACAAAATGTCTCCTACTCCCACAGAGGGGTGTCTGTCCTCATGAGCCTCCTGGGACTGAGCAGGAGCCGTTTACTCACAGGAAGGAAAACTGAGGAGTGTGTGTGCTAACCATAGACTGCCAACCCATTGCATGGCTGGGCTGGGAGCAGGTCTGTACAATGCCCTGCTTGCAATGCCAGAATTCCTTCAGGTGTACAACAGGTCCTGAGTGCGGTAGTGGCTTCTGTGTTCTGACTGATAAGTGGAACAAAAATCTCTACAGGACTGCATGGCTGCTGGCTACCACAGGACCTGAAGTGAATCAAACCCAATGACCTCTCTGAGCAAGGTTTCTTTGCTATGTTGTCCAATGCTCATGCAATAAAAGAAATTGTTTTATTTTTGGCCTGTCACAGCATAGCACTGAGATGCAGATGTGGTAAACTTTCTCAGGCATTAAAGTGCTGAAATGAAACAGTCATTGCAGCAAATTTTGTCCTTCAAGTTCTTAAGCAGGACACAGACCACCACGTCCTGAGTCATCCAGCCTCCCAGCAGCACAAACTTGCTGTCTATACCCTGGGTTGCCTTTTTACGGCAAATCCACCTCCTTACCAGCCTGTCACAGCACAAAGCATTTAGCAATGAATAATATTTCTGCACCAGTAGGAACATCCCCTGCAGTTTGAGGATGTAAACAGTTTCTTCCTGGCAATCCATAGTGCAGCTGCCAAAGGCTACCAATCTGAGCTGGAGCCTTGGTGTTATTTTAAGCACTGTTCCCAGCTGCAGCAGCACTGTGTTTGCCAAAACCCTTCCTTCTAGAAAGGAAGAAAGCTAGCCAGACCATATGGTGGCTTTCAGGGAGATCAAGTGTTGACTTCTCCCAGCATGTCATGAGTTTAAAATTAATCCATGCTTTAGCATAGTTGGTGAAGAATCCTACACACCTTGCATGTTCAAACCCATGTAGTTTTTTGTCCTTTTAACTCTGAATTTATATGTCCCTCAAACTCCAGCTTGATGCCAGGACCTATACGAATACCTTGTTCATGCCTACCACTGAACAAATATATGGAACAGCCACTGAGCTGTATTAAAAGCCAAAGATAGGGACCCAACCGTAAGTGAGGAAAAATGAGGTCTTTGAGACACTGGAGACCAGTGTCAGATTGACACAGAGCAGAATGCCAAGAATTTGTGCACTTCTGACTCACCTCTGGCTAGAGAAGGGTGATTAAGATAAGGGCTCTGCTCCAGGGTCACCAAACATTGCTGGACAAGTCCTGCTGCTTTTCTGCTCCCCTGCCAGAATTGAAAAGCTTAGACACATCCACCAGGTACCTGGGTATAAGGATAGACACACAGAACCTTCCCAGCTGCCAGCAGAGAGGTTTGCTTCCCCATATGCACAATCATCCCAGGACACAAACCCACACAGCTTCTGTTTTAACTACCCATCAAGTAATACACTCAACTATCATCTCAGTCAATTTAGCAAATGTTTGCCTTGGATAAAACAAAACTGAAGAAAGGTGAGAGCCTTGTGTAATCTAAATCACAATTACTCCCCCACACAGAGTAAATAAAAAATCTATTATATTATGCACTGCAGCCTATGGAGAAGTATGTATATAATAAACATCCCCATTCTAAAAGTGGTTAAAAAAGGGGTGTAATGAGCCATATAGCAAACACACTGGGAATATGAATCCAAGTGCTCAGTCAGCTCTAAGGTCTCCTACCTTCAGTCTGCTTTCCTATGGCAGCTCACAGCAGTCAATATCAGCAAACTGAAGCAGACCCATCAGCAAAGAAAATGGCTTTGAGTTACAGGATTAGGCCCATAGCACTTAAAGTAATGGTTGGCATAGTGCTTCAGTCACAAGAGAGAGGCTGATGGGGATATTGCTCAGGGGCAATTCCTCTCAGCTGGTGTGATTTAGATTATGTAGGGGCAACATCCTAATGCATACCAAAATCTTTGGAGAAGAAGGGTCTGACACAAGGTTAAGACTGCCTGTCTGAGATGGAGCCCAAGGTCATAAGCACTGCATCAAAATAAGGCAGTCTGGATGTGCCATACAACCTGAGTGGAATCTTTTGTGGTAGGAGACAAGGCAGGAGTTGCACAGAGCTGGTCAGGCAGATTCTCTTAGCCACATGGTCCCAAAGCTCTGTTCTTAGCTCATGTGCAAGCTTGTTGTTAACCACCCACTGCCTGGATTACATGAGGAAAGGAAAATAGTTTCCAATACCCTTAGCTGTTGCTTATGCAATCTTTAACATTATGGTTGCTCAAAGGCTCTCATAGAAGCTTCTGCTTGGCTCTCCCTAGTCCTAAAAGCTCATATTGTTCCTGAGAGATATAGGTAGCACTCACATCTTCAAGACTATGTAGATTCAAGTCCAGAAAAGACTTGCTTAAGTAGCAGGTTGTTACAGTAAATTCCTACACTCCACCAGACATTTTCAGTTGTGCGCTGTCCAACAGCAATTTTTAAAAAATCTGTTCCATCTTTAGGTGGATGGGAAAGAATTTGAGATTGAGACTTAGACATCTGTTTTTCTGATAGCTGTGTAAGTTGAAGAACCCTGATGACTAAATGGCTGTGATGCCATTTCAGAAGTAAGAACTGATAATATTGATTCCTCATCCATGTCTTTAGGCAGGGGGACAGTGATGGACATTGTGTGAAATAGTACTGCTGAAAGGTATGTGTATAACTGGTGAGGAAAAAGTGTCTGTCCTACCATGCATGTAATCTGTGAAGGGAAAAATACTCCAGGCTAACCCAGAAGAGATGACATGTGGATACAAGAAGAGTGGTCCTAATGTCAGAATTGCATGCAGGTGAGAAATCAGTTGGTAAACATGGTTATGACAGATTGCTCCAGAGAACGCTATGTGATTGTAGAAAAGAAGATTGGATTATAAAGACAGAAAATCACATGGAGAAGGCCAGCAGAGAATCTCAGTTGTTTGTACTGAAGATACCAAGTACTAAGGCTCCAGGAGCTGCTTCTTCCACCAGACTCAGCAAAAGCTGAGGTTCTGAAATCCCCAGTGGTGGTGAAATCTCCTGGGCCCTCCTCTCATCCTCTAACTGCACTTGATTACAATGAACTGCAGAACTAGACCAAGATAGTAATGAACTTTAAGGGACTTCATCATGGAACAGGTGTCTGCCCCACTGAGTATCCAACAGCCTCTGTAAAAACAGCCCCTTCTGCAGCTTGGCTGCTTGAGCTCACAGTCAGATATGGCTGTGTGGCTGTGGCTGGGACAAGAGCTACGAGAAACCTCATCACAGCCTCCTCCCTTCACCAAGTAGCACATTTTCTTGCCCATGATCCTTGCCTCAGCTAAACTACGATTGTGGCTATGCCTGCCCAGTACCTTGTTCAGCCAGGTCCCTTGCTGCCTTCCTAGCTTGACCTTGGACCTCTCTTATCCCTACAGACTTGCCTGACAATCACTGGACTGTGACTGGCTCTGGTTATTGTCACTTGACCTGCTCTGTTCACCTTGCTCAGGTACCCTGGGACTGTATCCATGAGGCCACTGCCCTACTGTCATCCTTTGCTCCACTTCATCTTCCCTTACAGAGCAGCTCCAGTCACAAATCATTATCAAGAAGAAATTCTCCTTTAGAATGCACCAGCTTAGAAAATGGCTTTACCTCCAGCTAAGACCTGCAGGATCTAGGGGTACCTGTAGCAAAAGTAAATAGCCAGATGCAATTGCAGGAAGATCACCAAAAACAAATATAGCAGACTGCTGCAAAAATAGTAAGCTCTTTGTACAATGAGAAGTTCTCCAACTACTGTCTCAGGGCCACACTGGAGAACATAATGGTGTGAGATGTTCACATCCATAAGAGCTTTTAATACTGGCTGCAATCTGTGCCAGGTAACCCCATTCATGCTTTTTAAAAAAATATTCAAACCTGTGATTTGTTATAAAGTTAAGATAATAGAACATGATTTGGGGAGAAAAGAACAAATTTCAGAGCAAATTTTGCAGGCATGAAGTGTACAGACTTTGGTTATATTTAGTAAAGCGATTATGGTTCTGTTCTACTTTGTACTGGAGTGCTATCAGTTGATCCTGCCTCTTTTCATTCCGCTCAGATTTGTTCATTGTTAAATTAATGAGGACTTAAAAGAAAGTAAATCACATGCCATTTAATAAGATTTCAGATGCAGTAGCAAAGAGCCACAAAGCATGTTGAAGTCTACTCGAAAACCCCAGAGCTTTGTTCATCCTTAGTCACAATAATTTCCTTTCCCTGCCAAAGCAAACTGCAGTGTCCATTGTGCCCAAGCATGAAGAAAAAGCTCATTAATTCTTGTTAAGATACCCTGACATTTGTTATTGTCATGTTCACTCCAGATTTTTTTCTAAAGCTTAGTCTGCTTGAGCCTGATAGCAATATGCCTACAAACTTTTCATGTTACATTTAATTAAGCTCTTGTTAAGCCTAGCTTTAGTAGGACATCTTCTCCCTTTCCTTCCATGTCAGAAGGACCAAGAATGTCAAAATTCCACTAAACAGCAGATTAACTAATCAAATTATATGACCTGCATGATACAGGAAAGCCTGCTCTCTTTTCCCTTAATCTGCATAGTCTTGGAAGGCTACTACAAGTTTTATCAAGGTATGCTACAGACTTTCAGAGAACCACTTGCATTTACTATTTCAGCATGTACAATCGGAACATAATGTAATACATGGCGATTTCCTCACCTGAGCACATTCATAGCTAAAGGCCACACACGATTTGCGCTCTAGAATTTGTACACCCAACCCTTGCCTACACATCAACCAATGAAAAACTAAAGTTGCTCAGCCTAAAGCATCTGCTGGTGTGTTTGTTCTGCATCCATGCTGACCCTGCCAGCTTTCATTTAAGATGCTCCTTCTCTGCCAGAAGTGGTTAGATTCCCCTGCTTAGAAAACTGCTGTTTTATTTTTCTGTTCTGCCCCAGTGCTCTGTGTGCCTGCCATGTTCTGCAGAGGCTGCAGTTGCTGGCAAAAACTGATCTGACATGATGCATGGCAGTAGATTTCTGTTGCTGATGAGGGCAGCTTGAACATTAGCTTGAACCTTGTCATTGCGACAGGTGAGTAAATTCAGCTAGAAAATCTGATTCTTTTAGGACATAATGCTACTTTGCAGAACATTACAGGAGGTAGAAATATTTGTTTTAGTTTGAGACAGCCTGGATTTGGGGAGAAAATAGTTTGAAAGACAAAACACTCTAAGACACCTTTTCTTGAAACAAGTGAAAAAGCAATTCGTCTTGCATAGTATTATTTCTAACAAGCTTAATTGTCTGTACACTCTCCTCCCAGTTTATCACAAAACACAGCACTACAGCCCTTTGAATGGAATATATGACTAAAGGTAGACTACCTATGCCTTGTTCAGTCTCCATATCTGTTGGAAGGGTGAAGGATTTCTTACATGTACCTGCATTAGTAAAAAAACCTTTTTCCAAAGGAAATTATGAAATTCAAGTTCTTGTAGTGCATAGACCTTCATCAATACAGTGACATTTCTTAAAGCAGAGAAATGTGAAACGATGGCCGTGTGGCAGAGAAGAGCAAAAGTATAACCTAGAATTCAAATACATGACCTGGGAATCAAAACCATGTTGTTCTGGCTTTCACACCGACAGCAGATGAAAACAGCTTGGAATGACCCTTTTTCATGTTACTGTGTCTCACTGAATGATGTGGCAGGGACAAAGGCACACCACAAGCGAATCTAAACCATCTGTTAAATGTCATCATGCACAAAACATGTTACTGCATAAGCTCCAGATCCAGGCATTTAGATTCATATTCTAGCTGGGATACTAAATAAAGAGTAGAAAAACCTCAAGCTAACAGAACAGAACTATTAGTCTTAATAAAAATGGTATGCAATTAATTTCTTGGTTCAGAGAAAAGCCAGAAGGGGCTTAGCAGACAGTTACTGTGTGCCAAGACCTGTACTAACCTGTCTGATGTTTCACAAAAACATTTCAAAAGCCCTATGGAGGACCCAGAGCTGGAATAGCTGATCAGGACCGAGGTACCTAGTAAAGAAAAATAAACTTCCTGTTGCACTGGGAAAAATTCTGAAATCCTCAGAGCAAGGTAATGCCACTGTTATTCTAAATATCTGCTTGAAATTATTTGGAGCACAAACCCAAGAACTCAAGGCCTAAAGATAATCACTTTTATAACAGTTTTATTCAAGTCTGTGTGCTCTAGTGTTGAGACAAGGCCTAGATCAGCATTACACTGTAATACAATAATTTTAGCCATTGAACCAAGCCTGCTTGGCATCCTTGGTTTACAATTTACAGTACATCCAAGAAAAGAGCAAAGAGAAAAGAAATCCCAAAACGTCAACAACTTTCATTAGCTCTTTGCTTCACTTAAATATTGTTCTATAACATAAAATAATTTAATACAAAAAGAACTGTAATCCAAATACACATAATACATTGACACAGAACAGAGGAAAGATACAGTAGATTATGCACAAGAGTATTCAGTTGATGTGTTACCTACAGTGAAACAAACTGGACATTGATATAATTTAACTATTTAAGCCCAAGAGGGTCAGAGGCAACAAGTCCAGGTCACAAATAAAGCTTTTCAAAAAATAATGCAATCTTTTTTTCCTCTAAGCTTACTGCTGTACAGAAGTTAAAGGAAGGCTCCAACAAATCACTTGATTTGACAACATTTCATCACACAAACAAGAAAAACTTGGTGGCCTCTGTTATTTTACTCAATTCTGGGGTACATTGCCATTTGGTAATGCAACTGCTTCATTGCAGGTTCTTCGGGCAAAACATACCTTCAGGTGCTACTTCCATAGCAACAGACTTTTGAACACCATGAATGGAAGTGAAGACATACAGAGGTCTCCAAAATCAGACTGAAATACTTGAGCTGTAAGATGAATCCCAGTCCTACAGAGTTTGGAGTTCCTTATGAAGTGCCCAACACCCTCCGCACAGTGATTTCCACACAAGCAGGAACTATCCCATATCTCAAAGGATCAGACATGGGGGCATGATCTTACACTAGAGAAATCTACTCACCTGGTTATTCAGATTTACAACATTGTACCTAGGAAAGTCAGGTCACCGATTTTTGCATCTGGCTTGAAATAGGAGCAGGAGCAGATCCACAATTAATAAGGCAAAAGAAAGAAGTAGCTTATAAAAAGAGGGAGGAAATACATTCTCTGGCTAAGAAATTCTTGGACTTTCAAAGCCACAGAAGAGACATTGTTAAAAGCACAGGTATATTCCCTGATTTTTCCACCACTGTTGCCTGCCCACTCCATATAAGCCTCTCAACTTCAGTCAGGCAAAATAGCTCAGATATTTCCAGCTTGTCCTGAATTGTTGACAAAGAAATCATATATAGCAGCACAAAGTGCTGTGCCAACAGCTGACAGACAAGAATCCTAGAACTCTAGTAAAAGTGGTGGATGTTGGTCACTGAACTCGTCAGGTCTGTCCACCAGCCTGGAGGGATGCATTTGTAAAATGAGAAGAAACACCTGAGAATAGGCCTCAGGTTAAACTGCAATTTGCACACACAGCCTCCAGTCAACACTTGCTGCCCCTTTACAGCCAGCAATCCGCTAATGCAGAAGTTGTTGCTCTTTCACCCCATGTCAGAAAACATTCTCAAAGCTTACTCTGCTGATGGTTAGAAGTAGCAGTCAAATAGGCATGGCTTGTGCAGTCATGGAAAGGCCACAAGAGTCAGCAATCAAACCAGCTTTTACCCAGGGGCTTGTTGAGGAACTTTTTCCTCAGGTTAATTGACTATTTCCTCTGACAATCAAAGTACAGAGCCTGGCCCTTCACCATCAGTCTCTACAGGACAATTCTGCAATTTAGATTAAAAGAACTTTGGGGTCTTGTGCATTTTGACCCACAAATACATTCCACTGACTTCAGTGATGTTTAAGCATGTGATGAAGAGCTTTCTGAATTGAGGGCTCTTCCCTTTTAACTTGAAAGTTAAATTACTCTAAACACAAACTTTTATTACTAGATGCTCTTGGGTTTATGTTGTATCTTCTTATAACTGCTAAACATGATGGGCACTGGTGCCTATGGACTTTAGGTGGATCTAGGTAAATTCTGCAGTTTAAACCTAGCCATCCCCCAAAGAGACCTATGTTGTAAAAGAATAGATCCTACTCTTTGCCAAGAGCACTGGCCAAATTCAACCAGTTCAACTGGAAATACTCCTAAGTATGCTTTCTTTTTTACTTACTTTTTTTTTCCTGTGGCTTTATTCTTTACAGTCTCAGGTATCTGGATGTTATAGTTGGCAAGATAACCTTGAAAACAGAGCAATGGCAGAACTGATGGACTAAGAACTGCTTGAGATGCAGTGTGAAAAGCCAGCTCAGAGAAATTAGCTGCTCTGTTCAGATACAAATGCTAACCCTGTTGACATTATAAGAGCTGCCCACTAAAGCATGCAAGACAGAACAAGCCTACTGAGAATATCTGGGCAATCAGTCAAGGGTGACAACCGATTTTGTGACACTGACTGGGCCTGGGAGAAAATAAATTACGCAAGTTGAGAAGTGGTCACATTCACAAATTCCAGCAGAACTCAAGGAAGAAGCTCTGTTGACCTCCAGATCTAGCTATACTAAAGAAGCTCAATGTGCAACTGAGCTATGCCAAACAGAAATCAGAGGCCAGGTTTGTTCTGAAACTTAATTGCTGTTAGCAGCATTCTTATCAACGAAGCTTGGAAAAACACCAGCATGTCTTGCTGCACCATTATAACCTCTACAGCTAACACCACAAGACACAAAGGACCAGGACATGGCTAGAGCAGTATTTCTTCTCTCTCAGACCTATATACCTCTCCAAGACAAGGAGTGCAGCTTTATCCAAACTCAACATCTGTTCTTGAGAAAATGCTGAATGAAAACAATCAAGGTAGAATGGGAGACAGTGTTAATCAGTCTGAAATAGCATAGATAAAATGCATGATTCTGGTCTTAATGTTGGGATTTCAGCCACACTGAACACAATGTAGATTCTCACTAACTATCCTGGCAACTAAAATTTGAGCATGGACAAGATTCTAGAGATGTATTTCTGACTAATGAAGGGCCTTCCCCCTGCTTCCCTCCATGATTATTTTTCAAATTGCTTATTTTAAGCAAATACAGCTTTGGCATTGCTCCCGCAGATTTGTTCTAAGCCCCATTTTTCTAGCATCCATCTGACCCATCAGCTACAGACCTAACAGTAGCCCACTTCAAGCTGGGTTAATAAATCCACTACACTGCACACTAAAAATGTGTCATAGTTCCTTAATATTAGTTCTATTGGGCTGCTTGCACATTATTAGCATTTAGATACAGTAACAACTGTATTAGGAGCTGATACGACTGTATTAGGAAAACAATACTGCAAATACAGGAAAACAATCAGGATCATGTATAGTTCCACTTTAAGAGCACATGAGATCATTAAAAAAAGATCTGTTTTGAAAAAAGAGACTATCACTTTTAAAAGCAGTAGTGACCAATATGAAATCACCACCTTTTTGTCTATGGACAATCAACTCTGCCCCAGGTTAGAAACCATCAAGAAAAATGCCCTGCTTTGTCCTTTCTTGTTTATTTTGGAGACATAAATATCTAAAGCAAGTATAATCTTAACTTAATAAACTGAATAGCTGGTTTTACTTTACCATCAGGAATTTGCACGTCAAAGAGCCAAATACAAGTTTGCCTCTACCTTCCCATCTCATTTCAGCCTTAACTGCTTACTTAGAGCGATTCTTACCAAAACTTAGACTTTCTTCCCATTCTATCTCTACAAATGAGGTAGTTCAGGGTAAAACAGAACAAACCAACCAGAAACTGGATAAGTTGGATGGGGCTTTGAGTAACCTGATCTAGTGGAAAGTGTCCCTGGCAATAGCAGGGGGACTAGAACTAGATGACCTTTCAGGTCCGTTCCAATCCAAACCATTCTAAATTAAGTAACCGTACATTCCTCAAATTCTTCTTTAGGACCCAACTTACCTATGATGCCAACAGATTACCAAGTAGCTAGTATCCCTCTGTCCTCTGACTTAGAATATGAAGGATAATTTCACTCTGTTATTTCCTGCCAACTCCGCTTTCACTTCACCCAGTTGTATCTTATGCTTTTAGCCTGGAAATTTTTAGGTGAAAGTACACCTAAAACATGTATAGTTTTCTGCCTTACACTTGTTACTATGGCAACAAGAATAAATAACCAACAAAGATGGGCTGGGGCCAAAACTCTAATGCAGAGATAGGGAGAGCCAGTGATAGTGCACAGCTCAGCACAGGGGTGTAAATAGGAGGACATGAAATGTTTCCTGTGATGCTATTTGGCCTGATGTGAAAGCTACAGCTAGGAGGTCCCTCCAAAAAACCAACCTCAGGCCCCAGCAAGGAGACATGTGAGATGGAAGGCACCTCATAATACAGGATGCACCTAACACATACATACATATATTTGAGAGGCTTAAAAACAAAACCCAAAATAAACAATATCCCCAAAGAAACAGAAAACTAACAAACTAAACCACAGAGTTCAAGAAGCCATTCTCAGTAGGAAAATTATGTTCCTGACCAGAAAAAGGAAGATTTTTCACTTCTGTACAGAAGGAGATAAAATGTATTTCTTGTATACAAACACTGATGAAGTGCTGAAGACTTTCCAGTTGCAAAAAATGGGAGAACCTTGTTAGAAAGGAACAATAATAATTCCAGTAGCTACATCAGATCCCACTACCGAGTCACCAGTGGCAAGTTACTTGCTAATCAAGCATACACCTCTTAGCCTGGGAGTGACTACTTTCAACATAAAAAAATAAAGTGGATGTAGGTAATTTCAGAAGTTGAGTTCATCTCTGACCAGTGGCAAAACTGTTTAAAAAAGCTGAGCATGGGAAAAACTAAAAGCAAATGCATATTTTAACTGCAGCATGACTTTCTACTAATGTGTTCAATAGAGGGAGCACCAGAATAAGCCATAAATTCATTTCCATAATGCCTCATGAAACTGTGAAAGTAAGGTTAATAACAATGAGTTCTTCGTAAGACTATATTGTTTGTTAAACACCAAAAAAAAAAAGGGAAAAAGATTTAAACCAAAAACTGGATTGAAAATAGAGGGGGGAAAAAAGCAAATTTGGTTAAAGATCCTTTCTGTCCAGCTAGCTACCATATTACTGGTTGTGCAAACCACTGTATTCTAGTATTAAAATAGTAAACTTAACAAAAAATATAAGAAGGCATTCTTTCCTGCAGATACCTTAATTAAATCAACCAAAGGTTTATGAAGTCTGAAAGTTATGCTCTGTGACAGTGAGAGTATATTTTGGTTCTTGTATTTGCTGTATTTATTGCTTGTTTGCAAATATATTTTAACACATGTCTATCTCCTCACTTTTAATGTCCAGTTTCACCCAAATTAGTCTTAAATGAGTTCTAAACATAGAAGCTAAAAAACTGTTTTGTGTAAGGACAGGATAAGGATCAGAAACCTTTCCAAACATAAATACCCTTGCTTCATACAAAAAAAATCCAAAGCCAAAAGGAGGACTTAAACCACTCTGCAAGATATAACCCTTCTTATTCACTGTAGAGTGGGTAAGAGTTCTGGAGAATATCTCCAGAATGCATGAAAAAGGTTAGAAAGCAATAAGCATGTTTTCCAAAAAGAAACATTTCAAAAAACCAAAAAGAAACAAACCTATTAATACTAGCTTAAAAATACTTGCAAAAATAACAGGCTATCATTGAATTTTGGGACACAGGAAGAGGTGTGGTTCCATACATCTAATGAGACTCCAGCTCCCATATTCATCCCACAGAGATGAATTAGGTTTCAAATAAAAATTAATCTCAAGATATAAAGGTGACTCAAGGTCAGAGGTTTCCTGTCATGTTTTATTTAACAAAACACTCCAGAGGCAAAGACCTTTCTTTACTTGACCATTACTGCCTCACCTTCAACAGAATGAGAGGTATCCAGTGTCGTGACATATTGAAGTAACATCTCTACGCAGTATTGTCCACAATGTCTTAAGATAACAGCATGATATGAAGAGGAAGGCAACTACTCCTGTTCCTAGAGGTACAGAAAAATACTTCATCATGAAAACATGCCAAACCAGAACAGGTCTTCCCACATTAATAAGAAAAAATTCACTATAAAAATACTCAACATTTTGTTTTCCAACAAAATACTCAAATTTTGTTAGAAAACTATTACAAAAAGAGTATTTTCACTGAGGTTCTCTGCCCCATACTGAATATCAACCCATTGGAATCTGGAGGGAAAATATCTATAAAAGGTTACATTTGCAACTCTGAAAATGATTGAAAGGAGATTAAGATCTACTTGCTGGTAAAACAGAGCACTGTGCAGTCTGTAAGAAGTAACATTATTAGAAACGAATCCATAACTATTTAATCACCTTAGTTTTCACACAAAAGTTTTCTTCTCTCTACTTGTCCCACACTCAACCTTTATGAAAGCAGTAGAAATTTATCAAAAAATTTGTCATTTTTTGCACTGATTGCTATGTCTGTGCCTTCCCCCCAGTTTTCCAGGAAGGCTCAATAGGCTACAAGGATGGCATATTTTGAAGGGCTGACAAACTTTTATTTCCTAAATCAGCACACCAATTACATAAATTAGTTATACACACTGCCAGCTGACTAAACAAAAACACAAATATCTTTCTAAACCACAAACATTTCTTTCAGCTACGACCTCATTATTACTATCAGTTAAAAAACTGCCACTTCCTCTTTGTAAGGCCTGTAATCAAATACACTTTTCTCCATTCTTTTGTCATTGTTTTAGACTGCGCAGTGACTTTCATGTTATCTTTTTCTCATTTTCTCAGACCAAAAAAAAGGTGCAACTTATTCAGACATTGAGGAAGTAATACATTTATTAGAATTTTTTTTAAGTAAGATTTTCACCATCTTCCTCCAGAATACTATTAGAAATGTAGGTAGGTCAATGACCAATATTCTGACACTTTTGTTTTCCTGACAAATGGGAATACTAGCAACCAGTAGGAAAAAAAGATTTCTGAGCTGACGGGCTCATACCTTCTCACTATGGAGTGGACTATAGTCGACCACTCCTTTGGAGATTTGGAGCACCTCAGCTCCCACAACTGGGAAGGAAAAACCCCAACAGATTAAGAAAGCAAAGAGTTCAAGCCAGGATGGGACAGATGGATATAGATAGAGGTTTTGACCTAGCTTAAACATGTGCACAGCCTCGGTGCCTTAGGGCACCGCCTGCAACAGTTTTTGCAGTGCATAAGGTAAAATACCTGACAACTCTTTGTCTTGAGAGCCCCCTCTCTGCCTGCCAGAAAACACCCCACCACCTACTGAAGTCAGCAGCCTTGTTTCCACAAGTGACTCCTCTTGCCTGATACCTCAGTTTGGCCACTGGAAGACAGTTATGGGAGGATGCTCAAAGACTGCCTCAGGTTAATTCACATGCTAGATTCAATGAAGATAACTGCATTGATGAAGGGTGGAAAAAAAAACGCAAACAAAAACCACAAAACAAACACATACCAACCAATGTGCTTCTAACTAGTCTTTCTGGCAGCTTTGTTATAACAGTATCTAGTTTGGTAACCCTGAGCTGGATCCTTGACTCTTGTCACCAGTCCTACCAAGTTATTTGATGTAGCAATGTCCATTGGAGCAACTTCTCATAGTTCAGCTACATACCACTTTCACCAAGTGATTATACAATAACGGAGAAACAGGCAAGGGGGGGATTAATACTTCATCCTCAATTTTCTTAAGCAAAAAAGGTGACAGAACAACTTGCCTTTAGAGCTGTCCTTCCTGGGAACTTGACAGAAACCTTACAAGTTTATTTTGTGAAATGAACTGGCCAGCTATTAGAAAGTTTAGCAGGCTGAGTTATGTCAGTGTGGCCCAGAAAGGTGGCCTCCCATTTCATGCAAGGAGATGGATTTTAAAGATTTCTGTTCAAATGGAGCTATTCCAGGTGATGCCTTTGCAGAGCAAATCATATTCCCAATGACATTTATAATGATACTTTCTGGATAGAAAACATTACATTTCAGGACAGTTGATCCAGTTCTGTTCCAGACTTTTTAAAATGGTAAGGAAGATTATGAAAAATAGATTACTTTCATGTCCTTCTTTTAAGTCCCTCTGACACAGCCTCTTACTGAGATGACATTAAGGTTGATTTATAACACAATCAAAATTAGCAACCTGTTGGATGAGTTTTGTGTTTTTGCTAATCTCTGGGTGACAAATTTGAGTTTTCAGAAATGGAAAGCAAAAGGATGCTTAAGAAATCAATAATGCTAAAGGTCTAAACTTAACAAAAGAGTCTGAAATGTAAGTTTTCTTTAAGTATCTGAATCCCACATCACAATACCTTGTCTATACAGTCTATAGTCTCTCCAGCTTCGACATCTAGTGTAGCACCATTAAGGCTAGCTCTGGAGCATTCAATGGGGAGGGCAGCAGAAAGTAATTCTGCCATTAAGCACTTTCCATGGAATGTGATAAGAAAGATGTAACCTTTCATAACAAGACATATTGTAATTGCTTGAAAAAAAAGGTGCACTTGACTAATGGGAACCTGCTGGTTTCAGTCCTCACACAGAACTAAAAAGCCTTACGTACAGTTCTTCCCCACACATGCTGGTTTTTAAAATCAGGTTACAAACATCTAAACACACAGGTTCTCAGTGCTGACAGCTGCAGGAAGTATTCAGCTCCACTGCCTTCACAGCAGGACTGGACTGCCCCAACAGGCTGAGCACTGCATTGGCAGTACTGTCAAACAACTTATTTGCAACCAAACATCAGCAGATTAGCAAAACGAGCACAGATCTGTACAAAAACAGTGAAC
Organism: Orthonyx spaldingii; assembly: GCA_013397795.1. Taxonomy (NCBI): domain Eukaryota; kingdom Metazoa; phylum Chordata; class Aves; order Passeriformes; family Orthonychidae; genus Orthonyx; species Orthonyx spaldingii. The sequence continues at coordinate 164,713 of VZTJ01003258.1, read as the reverse complement.
AGACATGCTGTACCCTGCAGTAAAGCAGACTACCTTATTACACTCATATAAAGGCCACATCCCTTATATATAATGCCAAATTTGGGGAAGATTGAAGCTCTCATTACAGCCAGTAAGACATACCTGCAGTGGCACAGACACACTTGAAGTCTTTGTACAGAAAACTCTGAGCATAGGCACACCCTATTTGTGTGACTTCCTCCTTCCAGACAGGGGTCTGTTCTTGCTCCAGATCTAGAAGTGTTCTACATATTTGAACAAGAATGAAGGTTTACACATCTACAGTGCCTTTCAATCAAAGATCTCAAAGGACTTTATACCTTATTACATATGTCCCAACCCCTCCCCTTGTGAGGTAGGTATTATTCCTATTATTTACAGATGGGGAAATTCAGGCACAGAGGTTACATTATTTGCCCAGGTCACACAGTGAGTCAGTGACAAAATAAAACAGAATCCAGATGTTCTGATTCCTGTTTGCACAATCCAACTACTAACAAGCCTCATTTTCAAAACAGCCTTAAACAAGTACCAGAGTGCATAAGAACAGTCTTGGGTTTCACGGGTCACTCCTAAAAGGCATAAGAAAGGAGAAAAAAATAGAAATAAAAAAATTTGGAAACACGTTACTTACTTCTGCAAACCAACACATCTTTAAAGAAAGTTTCTGCTAACCCCCCCACAAAGCTGAGACAACTTGACTATGAGCCTGAGAAACAGGGTGGGGAAAAAGAGACTGATGCAACCGAACTCTGAAACAAAAAACCAAGCTAAACAGCCACACCATAAGCCTTCATCTCGAAAGCACAGGGTCATAAAAAAAATAGGGCTGAGAGGGATCTCAAGAGACCGCTGAAGTTCATCCAACCTACCTTGAAGCCAGATCAACTAAACCTACTTGTTCCCAACAGCCTGGTTCACCTGCTCTCAAAGACCTCCACCAGTGGAGACACCATGCCCTTCCCCTGCCATCTGTTCCACCTCACACTATCACATGAGCAAAAAAGGACAAACAAGTCTTAAAGATAGCTACTTGCTCTTTCAGTGGGGGTATGATGATTCCCAGGCCTGTCTAATGATCTGAATGTATTTCAGAGAAGGCAGTCTCCAGATATTTATTTGTTTCTGTTCTGGATTCCTTGGGAAAACATCAAACACTGATGTCTGCTGTAGTGTAATATTTGAGTTTTGAAAATACTGATTAATACCAGGATACATACCAATATATTTACTGCAAGTGCCAAATCCTACAAGGTCAGTAACAAAAGACTTTGATACGGTAATTTTAATTCATTGCAGATTCAAACTGCAATGAGAGGGCAGGGAAGACTACAGAAAAACCCCACAGCAGAAGTCAGCAGCTCAGAGTTGCCAAGTTTCACCCAAATGCAGACAAAAATCAGGCAGTTGACAACACATCTTCAGCAGAGGCAGCACCATATGATCTCTGTAGCATTCCTCCATCTCATCTGTCTTCAAAGTGCATTCTCAGTGCAAAAAGTAGGATTGAATTTAGAGGGGCTCATTATCCCCAGTGATTTCATATTAAGACCAGAATTCTTGCTTGAGTTCATATGCTGCAGCTTTGTGTGTGTTAAGTTCACTTCTGCATAGCGGAATGGTGCTGTCCTGGCTCTGCCCCTCAGCATCTATGTCCAACAGTGTCCGCTCCTCTACGGGAGGGCCCACCTGGAGAGGAAGCAGTGCAGGCAGTCCAGGTCTCTCTTCTACAGTGCTGCTGCTACTAGCAAAACAAGAGTCCAGATTGCTTGGAGTATCAGTACTTGAACTGTTGGCAGAAGACTCACCCTTGGCATTGCTGGGTGACACAAACCACCAGGGATCAAGCCGCTGCCTACTGGCTGCAGGACGTGGCCGGGGCAGGAACTCCAACGTCTTGGGTCTTTCCAGTGTGGGATCCTGCTGTGCATTCCATCGTCTTGGGGTTGGAGGGAAAACAAGGTTGGGGTCTGGCAGGCGAGGGACCTCACTGGGATCTCTGCTTGGACTAGGTGTTTTTAACACACCTATCCAAAACAGAGAATGTAAGAGAAGAGGAAAACGTGTTAGATGTAATTGCTAAGTGATTCCTAGCATTAGTTTATTGTATGTACAGTGTAAAAACTTTATCAAAGCAGAAAGCCTCCATGCAGGATCTACAAACTCTGTTATATTCAAGATTTTGGCAATCTGAAGTGATTTGCTGCTTTACCCCTATACTGTTCTTAACACATTTCAAGATGCCTGTTTCACTGGCCTACAACAAGCACTAGGTTTTGATCATTCTCTCATGTGTTATACTCAATTTTCAGACTGGAGAGCATGGATTTGACCTCCTACCAAAGGTGAGGACTCTCCAAGACCTTTGGAGGGCACACTACCCACTAACAGCTTGAATGGATCAGGCAGACGCTTGCACAGCCAAGATACATGACACCCGTTTGCCATGAGCAGGAGCAACTTCCTGGAAGAGTCATTTAATGCTATTTACTGAAGATGCTTCCTGGTTTCTTTTCATTTAGGGGTTGGGGGGTGGTGTTTGGTTGATTTTTTTTAATAAACACAACATAACCTGTACATTTTCATGAATACCATTTTAACGAGTATTTTTGTCTGAATTAACCCACAATTTACTGCAGACTTCCATTCAAAAGACAACCTCGTATTTTGTTTTACTTTTAAGAAAATCCTAATTAAATCAGATTTTAATTTATGATTCTAGTCCTTACATTTTTTGTGAATTACTAGGGCAAGAATACAGTAAAACATTTTTTAAGTTATGAAGTCACAGTCATCCTTAAAGGCTGCAACAATGAGAACACTATCTACCCAGAAAGATCCCTTTTGTTTGCAAAGGAATTAGAGCACAGTAGCACAGCCTTAAACTGTCTTAGAGATCCCATATTCACCTTAGAGATCAGAATTTACTTTGAAGTACATTCAAGTGCAGGCAATGGAGATGGAATCCTGAGAAAAATGTGCAATAGTTGTACTTTGGTACCATTTCTGTCCAAGAAACAGTATTATGCTCTGTCTCACAGCATGGGGGAGCAGAGTTCCTAAAGTGTAGAGATGCTGGAACTGAAACCATTACTGCATTATTCTGTTAGCTATTTGTGTAAAGATAGCCTCCATAAGCAGTTCTTGTGGGCTGGTCATCTCAACAAATGTATAAGCAACAAGTAATTATACTGCTTCTGTCTTTATTCTGAAGAGGAAAAGGAAGATGGCCAAAAACCTACCTGCTCCCAGTGCTCCAGTTAAACAGCTACTGGAAGGGCATCCACTGGTTGGGCATCCATTGATAACCAGTCCACTCCCTTTGATGGCTCCATCAGAAGGTGTGCGCCTGTGTCCGCTTTGCTGGGTATGGGAAGAGACCGTCACATGTGTGGGAGTCAGGGACTGGTTGGGGTCTTGTTTGAACCTCTCGATCTGGACATTGACCAGTGGGTTTGTAATGGCTGGCAAGGGAGCCTTGACTGTCACTGGGCTGACAGGCATCTCATAAACCACAATCTCATCACTGTCTGAGCGCAGCAGGGACCGGGTGGAATTACATTCGGAAATGGAAGACAGGGAAAGAAGGGTGAGGGATGTGGATGGCTCGCCTAGCAGCAACAGGGGATCTTCCTTCTTGAAGATCTTTCGGGAAGGTGGACTAGTGCTCCTGCGTGGGCGTCCAGCTCGCTGAAAAATGCTGTCCCGCTTCTTCTTCTCTTCCTTGGGCACCTCTGGCTCTTCCTCAATCAGCAGCTGACACTTCCCTGCTTCTAACAAATCAAAACCCAGGCCTGCAGCAGCCAGCACTGCTCCACAGCCAAGCAATGCAATCTCACATCGTTTGTGGTGGGAGCCACTGCGTTTGAGGCTGTTGGTGGGTGTCAGCTGTGGGGTACTAGTAGCAGAGTTTACAGGGGTGGACTCTTCATTGGCATCACTAGAAGGGCCATCCCAGTCTTCATTCTTCTGAAATGGGATGCAGAGGTATGACTGATTGTGCACAGGTGAAGGGTGCACTTTGCCCTCTCCATTAAAACATTCGCTGTCCTCGTCATCTGGAAAGCAAATGAAAATAGACTTCATGTCAATGTAACATTTTCACTGGTAAATTTCATTGTCTCACCACCATACTTCAAAATAAGCTTCTCCTCAGAAGATGCAACTGTTCTCATCACAAACATCATCCACCAACTCCCAAATACAGGTTATTGTTTCCAAAGCAGATATTCTGAGACAAGTAACTGGAAACACTATTGAAGTGAAAGAAATTAGTGAAGCATCATCCACTTGGAATTAATTGCAGAACAGCATTTCAAAAGCAACCTACACCTCAGTTACTTCTAGAGTAAATTTATATGTTTGTGAGTGAGGAGCAAAAGGTAGAAAAATTTTAAGGATTGCTCCTTGCAAGTGAAAGTGCAAGCATGCTGGACATGTAAATATCATTATACAGGAAAGGAGCTGAGAGAGCATGGAGCTAGAGGAGAATTAACAGAAGCTTGTTAGCTTGACAGAGGGAGAAGCACAAGCAGTGAGGTGAACAAAAAGAAAATCCAGAAGGAAAAAGTGGATACTTGACAAAGAATAAAAGAAAAACAGATACCAAACAAATGAAAACATTGCTGTAAAGTACCAGGTGAAGGTCAGAAAAGAGGTTCATTCAAATGCAAATGGAAGTGGGGATGAGAATACCAAGTTCAGGGAATTCCTTTACCCATCTCTGCTAAGCTGGTGAATCCTGGAAAAGCAGGTGCAGTTCTCTGGATCTTCCCAAGATTCGGTGCACTGGATGACCACTGCTTGCATCCTTCTACCAGAGCTTTCAGACTGAAATAGCAGAAGAATGTGAGAAAATGTACCATGCTCACAACCAGTTTCCATTCTCCCCTTATATATTCTCTATTGATCTACTTAGGGTATGCATGTATCCATCTCAGCTACATAGATCTGAAGTACTCCCACAGCAAAAAATTTTGTGACATCTTTACAGCATCTTAAAATACAAAAAAAAAAAAGAAGTCAAAAGGTCCCTCCCTCGTTTGTTACACCGTGGCAGTTAAAAGGCCTCTGCTGATAACTAACAACCTATGAATGCAGAATAATAGAAGGCACCACTACAAAAATCAGATGAAACATTTTCTTTTTAAATCAAAGCATCTTGATTTCTTTTGCAATCAATCTTACTGTGGCAGGTAAAAAAATAAATTGCTCAGCAAGGGTAGGGGAAAATACTGGCAAAAATGTTTCCATGTGAAACACAAATGAACAATGAAATTCAAACATCACTCACTAGGACAAATAAAATAATAAGCTAAAATCACAGTGACAGCAAAGCCGTGTCTCTATATTATAAACCCCAGTATTTTTCCTATAAAGGAAACACTGTATTGAAGTACAGACAGTTAAATGCACAAGTTCTAGATTATGGAAAAAAAAGGCAACTAAACTTATAAACCATGTCATTGGTTTTTTCACTTACAAACAAAACAAACAAACAAAAAAAAAAAAACAAAAAAAACAAAAAAAACAACACAACAAAAAACCCAAGAGAAGAACCCAAACCCGTACTTTGACCTGTGTCTAAAGGTATGTCACCAGGCTCCTGAACTTATTAGTAATCTCTATTCATAGGTTTTCATTACCATCATCCTGCACTAGTTTCGTGACATCAGACATGTCAGCAACTTTGGTTACCAGCACAACTTCCTGATATATCAATATTCAAAGTTTTATTATTCATTTACCAACATAGTCTGAACTGGAAAATTTCTGGTGCCTTTCTCCACAAACTCCAATATGAAACATCACAGTGTTGGTGAAAAGCCACACGCACTTAGGATAGGCAGAAATTACGTGGAAGGAATAAAAAGATCCGCAGATAGTTTGAATGATCTCAACTAGACACACAAAAGCATCAACTTGTTATTGAAAGAAAACTCAGAGATAGGATCTCTTACAGCTCCATTACTAAACTGCATTGTTTTTGATAAGACATGTAATTAATTACCACCATTTCCTTAAAGAGAAAGGGAAATACAAGCATATATATGTTACCTCTCATGAGTTTTATTTTTCACCAGAATCATTCTGCATTTAAGACAGCTTCCATTCCAGGATTTCAAAATTTAATTATACTGAGGTATGAGTTTGTCCTCTGCTCTCTACCCCATTGAGAAGCCATACTTGTCACCAAACCATACTGCAGCAATAGCAAGGCCACAGGATCTAACCTTGATCCAGCACACAATCAGTTGGTTGATGACTCTGGTATAGACCTTACACTAAAAGTATCCTGTGCAGTTCTCAACTGTGTTGCAAGTCCATCCCCATTAACCACATTCTGGCACATGCAGTACCCTGCTGTGATCTTGAATCCAGATAGCACAACTCTGAACCCTATTTGTCAAGACAAACAACCATAGGGTATTATAACAGACATGCAATTCAGTGTGTGGGTCTGTTCTGATTTCCTCCCTCCACAGTATACTCAGCTGTGTAACACAACACACCAATAACATACCTTGGGTCTAAATAACACAGGTGTACAACATCCCTACCTAGGATACATACTATAAACAGAGATGTATATTAAGGGAAAGGTGATGAGTGAAAATGAACCATATTAGCAGTGTGAACACCTCCAAAACTGAATCTCAAAGCTCTTACAATATAGGTAGACAACTACTGAGGAAGGTGAGATTTCCATGGAGCTGGGAAAACACATACTCAACTTAATTTGCTTCCTTATGACTTCTCAGGACCATTTTCCCTTGCAAAGAACAGACTGAAGGTTTGTTGTTACTGTCAAAGTGCAGCTCAAACTGAACAGGAAGATAAATAGCTACCAGAATAATTTCAAGGCCTGCTATGTTTGCCTTAGGGTTACAACATTTCCATCCTTCCTTTTTATTTTTTGCTCCTTCTCTTTTTCCCCCAAACTACAAGCAGACCTCAAAGACCTGTCCAGAATATTGCTACACTTCATCTTAATTAGAGAGTGGTGTGCATTTGAAAACAAATCAAAATATGCTGACTTAGGGAATGTTCCTACTACAGCAGTATTGTCTGTTACTGCCCTAAGGAAAGAGCAACTGGAATGACTTGAAAGCACTAGCACTAAAACTATACTTCAATCACCAACATAACAATTCAGGAACCTAAAGACTTCTTACCTGTAACCTATTTAGATTAACTAATCAGAAGGTTGTTAATTACTTCATTGTGTTATGATTGAGCCACTTTTCTGTTGCCTTGTTCTACTGGGAAGTCAAAGGCACTTCTTTTTAGGAATGGTAAGATGACAAGGTTTATTTGCTCAGCAAGTTGCAAAAAACTTCCCTACAACTGTAAGACAGCATCTCTGGTGTCTTAATACCATTCTGCAATACCATGTTAAGGCATTAACGCTGTAGTGAATAAAAAAATGTCTCTTGGCAGGCTCACCCCTATTTAGCTTGCAACATTTTAAGAGATAACTGCTAAAGGATTGTAAGTCACATCCACTATCACCTTCTGTAAAATGAGCAACCTGTGTGAAAAGCAGGGTGACCATCACCCATGCCATAGTAAGTCTAACTAACCAATGCCAAGTTTAAACACAATTAAAACTTCACAGTATATCCTTGAGAACACACTGTAAGATCACAACTGAACTGTTACAAAACTAGTCCAACATAAAGCTTCATCCAGTTTCTGCAATTCAGCACAAAAACCCTTCTGCTGCTGTGCATGCTTTATGTTTAAAGATATATAGACAAGCGTGAATAATCACTGTATCATCTTTTCATGACTGCCTTTACTTGATGTTAATTATAAGTCACTGCAATTCTCACAATGCTATTTTTGCATAAACTTGGAATTATCTACTGTGAAGAATACATGGAAAGTGATAAAAATTATGAAGATAAAAGTTCCCTGGATCACAAAGCCACATAAGCAGCAGTAAACAGCAGCAAACAGCAGCACTTCTGCTACCAGAACGGCGTTATGGAGAATACTTGAATTGGACTTTGCTATCCTAAGTTTAGCTCTTGACTTTACCCCAATTTTCCCAGGGTTCATGATGCAGTATTTGCATCAGCACTGTTTACTATCTTTATCGATGACCTGGACAAGGGGATCAAGGGGATCAAGGGCACCTTCAGTCAGTTTGCAGTGACACCGAGTTGGATGGAAGTGTTGATCTGCTGGAGGGCAGGAAGACTCTGCAGAGGGATCTGGACAGGCTGCATCGATGAACCAAGCCCAACTGCACAGTTGGGACAATAAGGTTAACTGTTGGCTTCTGCACTTCAGTCACAATAACCTCACGCAATGCTACAGGCTTGGGGATTAGTGGCTGGAAAGTTGCTTGGTGGAAAAGGATCTGGGGATGTTGGTCAACAGGCAGTTGAACATGAGCCAGCAGTATGCCCCGGTAGCCAAGAAGGCCAAAGGCATCCTGGCAGGACTAGGGAAGTGATTGTTCTCCTGTACTCAGTGCTGGTGAGGGTGCACCTTGAATCCTGTGTTCCATTCTGGGCCCCTCACCACAAGTAAGACACTGAGGAGCTGGAACATGTCCAGAGAAGGGCAACAGAGCTAGGGAAGGGTCTAGAAAGTCACTCATGATGAACAGCTGAGGAAGCTGGGGGTGTTTAGCCTGCAGAAAAGGAAGCTGGGGGAGACCTTATCACTGTCTACAACTTCCTGAAAGGAGGGTGCAGCCTGGTGGGGGTCGGCCTCTTCTCCCAAGTAACACATGACAGGACAAGAGAAAATGGCCTCAAGTTGTACCAGGAGAAGTTCAGATTTAGTATTAGGAGAAATTTCTTCACTGAAAGGGTGGTCAGGCATTGGAAAAGGCTGCCCTGGAAAGTGGTGAAATCACCATGCCTGGAAGTGTTCAAAAGGTGTGTGGATGTGGCACTTGGGGATATAGTTTACTGGTGAACATGGTGGAGGCTAGGTTAATGGTTGGACTCAATCCTAAAGGTCTTTTCCAACCTTAAATATTCAATGCAGTTTTATCTCCTTACCCTGTAAAATAAGAATTAAAAAATACCAAAAAATAGCAAGAACTATCTTTTGAGTCACTAACTTTTACTGCAACTCTGCTCCCTTTAAATTAAAGTCTGCCGTGTGGCATGATCTCAGCAAGGAGTGGTTCATTGTATGTCAGCCATACTGCCCTCTCAGCAACACTCTCATGTTTCACACACTCTGCAAAATGCGATATCTGTATCGAGTCTCCCTAGGAAAGATTCTGAATACTACAGAACATGGAAGAGCTCTATTCCCAGAATTCTAAGAACATGATTTCAAGGTAGAAGTGGTTTTTTCCAGCTTCATTGATGTCCTGCCCTTCTACATAATTAATGATTGTAAAGTGTGACATCTGTTTTAATTCCGTAGAATGCTATCTTTCATTTGTAGAATAGATAAAGCATAGGCAGCAAAGAAACTTCCTCCATATTGTCCTGTCAACATGTCTTGAGTATCTTAGAGAGAGAACATATTTTAATATGTCCAAGCCCTCTTGCAGAGGGCTGCAATACTGATGCACTATGCACACATCAATTTTTCAGGCATTTCACACCTGAACGCACAATAGCAAAGATAAAGATTATAACCAGCTATTTTATTTTCCCTGCTAAAAAATATGGCAAGAGTCAAACCAGCAATTTATCAGGGGAAAACACTCGAACTCCACTAAAAATTACCAAGCATTCAAATCTTTTAGAAGACCACAATAGCCCTATGTTTAAAGTTGCATTCCAGCAATGATTCATTGGAGTCCTGGTATAAATAATTCACACACACAGAAAAAAAAAAAAAGAAGCCACAGAACAATAACCTATAGAAATAGAGGTACAATCTGTATCTCCACAAAAATTACTTTCAGGTTTGATTCACTCAAGGTACACGTCCTTTTCAAAAGACTGAAGAGAAGATATTTGCTTGGCTTTATCACATACTTTTTAAATAACAGCCTTTAAGACAAGTAAAAGCATATCTGAGAATTGTAAGAGAGAAGCAGTTCCAGATATGGTATGAAACTACAGAAGGCTGAGCCTTAAAACAGAGAAAACCTACTAGGGAGAGTTTTGCACAGCTAAGGAGTTCGACTGCTTACCAATACACCTAACAATGTAATAGCTGACAGTGAAACATCAGTCACTAGCAAAGGAACCAAATGTAATTTTGTAAACTGTTTTGAATCTCTAACATCTCTGTTACAGGAAGTAAGTTTGGAAGCAGAAAAGCGTTTGCAAGAGGACAGGCAAATCTCCTGTGAGCCAGCTCATGACCAGTTTTAGAACCCGGAAATAAGTCTGCCTCCAGGCCCTCTCTTACCCCTCTTCTCCTGCACCTAGCTCCTTGTGACAAAGTGAGCTCGGTCCCCAAGTGCGTCCCTTTTTCTTCTGGCCTCTCTTCTCTTCTTCCTCTCCTTCCTCCTTTGGAAGGACTGAGCTTCGTCCCCAAGTTTTACTGCTTTCAGCAGGTGTCACTTCACAAGTGGAAAGAACAGCAGAAAATGGGAAAGAAAAACAGATACACAAATTAAAAGAATTGGTTCCACAGCAACATAAAAAATAAAACATAGGCCAGAACAGGAATAGCAACAAAATGATTTCCCCATAATTCTGACCATTTATCAACACAGATCTAACAACCAAATGCCAAATTAAGTATTCCCTAAACCTTTCAAGTATAGGTAGCTTCTACAGCTTTATTCCATCACTGGTTTATCTTTAGAACCACCAGCAGGAAACCAAACACACAAGTGCTATGATATCCAATACAAACACTACACATTAGTTAACATGACTTTCATAATTCTAAGACATGCACGTCTGCCTAATGCTGTGTTATTATGGGTACACTATTTGCTTGACAAGTATCCTTGTTCTTATTTCCTTAAAACAGTAACTTAATACACTACAGCAATGTTTCACAGATCTACTCCACAAAGTAGTTAAAAAATAACTTTTTCACCTAAGGAATATATTTTCCATAGAAACAGCAGTATTTCAAGAACTTGGGTAAGTATGGTTTCGGCTCCAAAGGAGGTGATACTCCCCCCATCACCAAGACACTCCACTTTTCTCTCGAAATGCATACATGCAAGGCACAAGGCAAAAAAATTAGGTACTTTCTTTAACAGTCCTGTCCTAGATATGGAATCTTGGCATCTTACCACCCTGACAGACTGCACATTTCCCAAATTCAATACTACATTGAGCTCCTTACACTGTATGGCCCTGAGTCTAGGAATAATGGTAGGACTTGCAGGAGGGCTGGAGCAGCTACTGATCAAGCTTTTCCTTTTGTCCATCGTTGGAGAAGCCTGCACAGTGAATTTATGCTGAAAATCTGTTTAGCAAAAGAAAAAAAAAGGCAAAAGAGTTAAAATGCTCTTTTTTTGAATACAAGAAAAAAAATAAATGGTAACTTTCAAAGAGCACAACTTAACAGGATCTACGTAGAAATGAAGTTTTACGGCTAATTGCTATTTGCCCATTGCACACACTGAAAATTCAGATGAAAGATGTGCACTCATAGACCTGAAAATGTATCTTGTTAGTGTATGTGTGAAACATACACATACACACATAGACCCTCCCTGTGTGTTGACTGACATGCCAAAGTATATCCCTGTATAAATCTTTGCACCTTACCTCCCACCTTCTTAAGCACCACCAAAAATAGGTGTTTGCAGACCTGAAGAAAGGCATAAGTAACATATGTATTTTATCATAACTTCTCTTCTGAACAGCCAGTGTCTCCCAGAAAACAACGAATATAGTCCAAGTCATCATGATGAGCATTAGGTGATTTACAAACCCCACACTTTTGGTTTTTTTTAAGAATTTAAATCTCCATAAAGAATGTGCAGTAGAAATGCTAAGGATTCAGTATTTCTGAACATCACTATCTTCACTGTTAGCAGTGACTTTGCCAACCTGACTTATATTTAGCATTTCTTCCAGACGGGTGGTATTAGAAGTCACTTGTGTGTTAATAGGAGTTCACATATGAACTAGCAATCTAGGGCTTTAGTCTCACAGCTATCAATGTATTTTTGGCAATTTTTAGATTCCTACACCAAAAAAATCCAGTACATTACAGTTTCCCCTGCAGCATTATGTAAAACATTCCCAGAGCATGAACCTCCATCATTTTCTATGTGCATCCTTTAAAAAGCTGATTATTTTGAGTATTAACATGTTAAACTGCAACACCACATTTTTACAATAAGCCATATACAGCCAATGTCTAACAAACATAATATCAAGAATTTACTTCTGGCCTTCACCTTGGCACTTTGGGCAATGTTAGCCACGAGAGCATTAAATTTAGTTTATTGATGCCAAAGAGGCATGTTTTTCCCAAAGTACATCAAATCCTCTCTACTAATGAGTAAGGGTCAGTAATAAGGAACTACCAAACCTACAGGTTGCTCCCATGTCACCTGGCACAGCCTAACACGCCACCAACCTGAAGGCAAGCTGATATGATTGCCATCCTTTAACTTCAGCCGGCTCCTCTTGAACTTCCCCATGCGTTTCTTGACCCGAGGCTTCTCCTGACACAGCTGGTGAATGATGATGTTGAGCTCCCTTTCCAGGATGTCAATCTCACGTTCTGCCAGTTCCTGTTCCCGCCTTCGTAGCAGCTCCTCATGGTTCTTCTGTTCAACAGCAGCACGAGTCAGCTCTTCTTCCCATGTGCGCAGCTCCTGCAGGGAGATAAGAAAGGAGAAACAAAAGGCTACCTTGTGACCTGTGGGTTACGACTAACACTACCCGTTCTGAAGGTACAGCTTCAACGACTTGGGCTCACAGAACTGCTAACACCACTGGTTAAAGGCTCAGCTGAGAGACAAAACCAATCCTCAAGGACTTCAACGCTTGCCATTCAAGGCCCCTCATACCAGTATTAAAATTCAGACATAAGCACTTGTGAGGTCACACCTGAAATCCTGTGTCAAATTCCAGGCTCTCCAGTACAAGACAGACATGGATATACTGGAGAGAGTTCAATGAAGGGCCATGCAGGTGATTAAGAGACTGGAGCATCTCTCCTATGAGGAAGGGTGGAGAAAGATGGGACTGTTCATCCTAGTACAGAGGAGGCTTGGGTGGGGCAAAGGGGGATCTTACCAATGTACATAAGAATCTGAGGGAAGGGTGGAAAAAAGATAAAGCCAGGTTCTCTTCAGCAGTGACCAGTAACAGAACAAGAGGCAATGGGCACACACTGAAACACAGGGGACTCCCTCTGAACACATTTTACTGCATTACTGAGCACTGACACAGGTTGTCCAGAGAGGTTGTGGAGCCTCCTTCCTTGGGAATATTCAAAAGCCATCTCGACATGGTTCTGGCAAAGGCACATAAGGCAAACCTTTCGATTTATCCCTTGCTGACAAAACGAATTAACTGAAACTGTCCTTGAAATCCCCAAATCCCACTGCGCTCCTCTCACCACAAGGACAAAAGAATTCAGCACTCAGAATAATTCTCTCCAGCTGGCCAATTCCAGTGCAGAAGGTAAAAACTGAAGAATTCAAGTTAAACGTCAGATAGACAACCAGATTATAGTTTAGATGTTTTTAATAACAGCATTGTTACCTGGCTCATCACCAAGGAGATTTGATACATTTTACTCAGTAAGTGAATAGCATATAAAACTCTTTCCCCATTGCTAAAGAGGAATACAGTACTCAGCCTGAGGGCACTGTAGTTAGTACTGTTTGGCTGTTTGTCTGTTGAAGTTTCTGGTTTTTAAAAACTGTCCCAACACAGTAATGCCACAGGACAACAGCAGCAAGGAAATGCCTACTAGCTAATTTATTTTTCCCCAAAACTACTAAAATAGGTGAATATAAATGTTTTAAGTATTGTTGTAGAAGTCGACTTCCTTCCTCTGACCCAAAGCCTTCTTTTCCTTCTCACTGCCTCCTAAATCCAACTTCTGAGCCCAAATCAAGGCAGCTGCTTATTATGAATTTACTTTCCATCAAGAGACTGTGAACTTACAAATATATTACTATGTTAGTGATTTTGCTTCAGTTTTTCTTACCAACAACTAAAGATAGTCTCTGTAAGGACCTTAAATTAGATGCAGAAAGCTGTGCTTTCTGCAAGTATGCTTGAAGAAAACTTCAGCTTTTTCATGTCTCCTCTTTCAGGCTGATGGTCACCATTCCTGTAATTCCTGCTAGCATTTTTGTTTCCTGCTATTTGCCCAGCTGGACTTCAGTTTTACCAGTTACTGGATCCTTCCCATAGGACTCCTGTTTATTACAGTCTATGCATCTTGTTTGTGCTCAAAACCTCGAAAACACAAACCCAGCAGAACCAAAGCTGCAATGTTTACTAGAGTATATATGCTGAAACTACTCCTCCTACATCTCCTGTTAAGTTTTCATTGTGTTTTTCAATTAAGATGCTAATAGTGAAACAGTTATCAAATACAATAAACAATCAAGATAACTCATCACAGCAATTTGCACAGAGTGTAATGGAAGCTCATTACCATATTAGAAGGAGTAGCAGCTCAGGATGTGGATATTTATTTTTCTCATGATTTTACCCTTGTGTGTACCATAACCTGGCCTTTGATTCAGGGACTTAATACAAGCTCCAGTAAAGCACAGACAAAATTAGCTCTGGGATGCACTAAACAATGATCCCTGTTTGAACCATGAAATGGAGAAATTATAATCCAGAGAGCACAAGCAGGGAGCATTGTTGTCTACTTACCTTTTCTTTGGCTCTGAGCTGATCAAACATCTCTTGGATCTCTTGTTTCCAGTCTTCCTGCAGGGAGTGGAAGGAATCTTTGGGCATTTCAAAAAAACCAGACTCTTCTATGGCAGTAAGATGGTCTAGGATAGTGGCAAATGAAGGTCGTGAGTGTGGGTCAGGGTTCCAGCAATCTAGAACAGAACAAAGACAAGCAACTGTCAAGCATCTCTAAGTATGGAGGTCTGAGAGGATGGGTAGTACTTTACTGATCCCCAGTGGCTGAGACTGGCATACACACTGCTGTGTTACCCCATCTTTCCCACTGCCCACTTGCACTGACTGTTGTCAAGTATGGAATTCATGCTTTCATGCCTATACAATATCCAACACCACTTAAAATCCTGAACTACCTAACTACCTAGGTCTCTAGGTTCTATTGCAATAATACGTCAAGTAAAATATAGGTTTATTAATTTTACAGAAGGTTACATCTTAAAGCATTTTTCAAAAATACCAAGTAATTTCCTTAAATATTTTGCTTTAAGATGCATGTATATGCTCACAGAGTAGAAATACTATGCAAGGCTCTTGCAAACACTTCTTTTATAATAGTTACACTGCAGAGCTAGCAGCCATACTGCAGAAGGATATCTATCATGTTTTTTCTAATGCCAAACTCTAATACTAAGCTGAGTCATTATGAATCTTTTCTCAGAATGGAAAATCTCTCCTGCAAAGCAAACTGGGCATAACTTGAGTGAAAACAGGAGATTCCAGTAAATAATGACATCAAAGAGTGCATCTGGAGTTTTCCTATTTTTACAGGTCCTTTCTTATTATCTGAGAGAAAATTAATCAGGCTTTTTTCTTTTGCTTTTAGGAGAAACCACAAGTTTGGTTTTTTCATTTACATCTAATGCAGTTATTTACCCAATTACAGAGCTCTAAAAACACAGAAGTGAAGGTAGCCATCTTATCATATCAGGCAACTCAATGAGCAACAGTACAAAAGGTAATGTTTTGCAGTGATGGCAATTGAACATTGAAAACAGAAACAGAAAACAGTATGAAATAACCCCTCAAGATACAAAGAATTCCCAAAACCATTGCATCAAAACGTTTGATTTAACACTCTCAATTAGAAAATTGATACTCATTCAGTCCTCCCTCTTCCTTCCCCCTCATTTCTACTCCAGCAGAAAACATCACTTTCTCATTCCATGTTGTCCTGTACCAGCACTTGCACAGGTCCTTGTTCAACAAACATCCTTATTCTCTTTAGTACTGTTAGATGCCTGCATGCCAAAATTCCAGAGCAACCAAACAGAAAAACTTAACATTGACGTGTATTTGTAAGGAATACAGCTTTTCTGCGTGAATGGAAGTAACTGACACGTGGGTCTCTCATCATACAGTTTTGCTCTACATAGTCGCTGGATTGAAGACACACATTACTGCAGCACAAGACAAGAGTTACAAAAATGGTCTAAAAGTTTTTCTAGACTTTGAAGTCAGAAAAAAGGAAACATTCATACAAATATTTGTTGATGTCCTAAAAGACATTCCAGTTTTGTGGACTGCAGTACACAAAAGGGCAGCTCTAACTGAAAATAAATATCACTTCACAAAACCTGTGAAACAGACAAGGCTTGGTTCTGCAGGTCTTTCCTTTGATTTTAGCATTACTGAGATTTTGCATTTGGGACTTTTGTTTTCAAAACTGTGGGTATCAACAGGTTCCATGAGGCACAAGCTGGAATGCATTTGTGTTTATGCTTTCAATTTGCTGCTTTTATCAAAATAGAGAACTGAGGACATTAAAGAGTGCTCTGATGATCCCCTGCTGCTGGCCAATTTAATACCAATGGGTGTTAGAGCTAGACTGTCAGTGCCATAATCCCTGTCTCTTTACCTCAGGTTTTAAGCATGGCAAAGCAAACATGACCCAAAGTAAAACAAAATGCTGCAGCCAGCCAAATGCATGAATGAGTGAACAGGATAACTAGCAGGTGGCCCGTGGCTTTCATTTTCCCAGGCCTAGATCAGCCATTATTTGCACTAATGAGGACAGTTGTAACATATAACTCTTTTCTGTGAAGAGCAAAAGTTCAGCTTTGTCGTCTCAGCGAAGACCACCATGGCAGTAATTCAAAAGTAAAAGCAGCATTAGGGGAACAAGAGGTCACCCGAGATGGGAAACAGCCTGTTTTAAAACCAGTTTCGGTGAAGGAGCAGAAAGTAATTAGGTTTTTTTGTTCTCTCCTTGGCCCTGCACACGGAGAAGCCAAGTATTCTAAAGCCTTGTGAGTGCTCGCCCCTGTGCTGCTGGGTTCAAGCACTGGCCATATGCCTCTACCTAACTTTCCCAATAGAGGGCATTCTTTTTAAATCCTCACAGTTAAGAAATTCAGGGTCCTTGTTTTAGGGAAGCATATAAAAATAAACTACCCTGGCACAACACTGAGATGGTAGTTCCATCAGCTCTTTCAGATACAGTTTCTCACTTTACACTGCCTCCAAGCTACTCTACCTGCAACTCTACTGCTGTTTACTATCCAGTAGGATATTTCTTTTTTAGCAGAATGTACACGAAATTTTTTACTTTAAATTAAGTGAAGCCTGTAACCTAAAGAAAAGACCAAAGAAATGCAAAAGTATTCCAAAAGCAGAGAAATCCATCAGAAACATTTTCTTCATGAGTCATATTCCTTTCCTGAGGCTAAAAGCACCACCAGAGGCCACAGAGTATCAGTTCTATGCTGAGACTCATTCTTTCCTCACCAAGACTATAAATCAAGTTTGATTTCTCTTTACCTCTGTCTTCCTTTCTGCCACATAGGTATAAAAATGTTTATTACATATAAACACCTAGAAATCCTTGGGATTAGGGACACTGACAAAAATACTGAAGGTAAGGAAGAGAAAGGGCAGAAGAGAGGGAGGGAGAAAGGAAGGGAGGAGCAACTGAAGCTCAGCAGACATGTAAATAGTAGCAATGGCCAGCAGACCAGGTCACATAAGTGCACCTGAAAGCTACCTCACAGAATCCTTTTTAACAACTACAGCAGCTCTGATAACTAATTCCTATATTTCTTTCACCTCTCTGTAGCCCACCTTGGGCATGAACTACCTGCACAGACAAAGGAGAAAATCACATCATTCTGACTGAAAACATAGGCTATTCTGGAATGTCAAAGCCACATTTAAACCCTTTCCCTGAAATGTCAGTAGGATAAAGTTTCATTTCAAACCAATCTGACACTACCTAGCAAGACATTCAAGCTATGAATTTTAAAACAAGTTAAAGACTTCAAACTAGACCAAAACATGTGACATTTTGGTGTTGGTGAGTCTTCACCACTAGAAAACAAGCTAAGTGATGACAGCAATAGCCCCCACTTTCCTATAAAGCCAGGAAATAAAGAAATCTCTTTCACTACTCTGTGAAAGAGAGTGACAGTCCCAGCACACTAATAGCCAGGCCTGGCTCCCACAATAACCTGCACCACTGAATAAAGCCACTGGAGAAATCTGTGCTCTTAGGTAACAAAACCAACACAAAGCGGCAATGCTCAACAGCACTCTAGAAACAGCACAAACCACATTCACACCACAGCTGGCTTACCTTCCATGAGTTTGGCAAAAGGCTCTGGACACGTGGAAGGGATTGGAAGGGCAAGCTTATTCATGGCAACACCATACGCTACTGCAAGACCATCAATTCCTCGGAATGGTACTTCTCCTGTTAGCAGCTCCCAAAGCAGCACACCGTAACTACCGGGAAGGAAACAAAAAAGAGAACAGGTATTTGACTTTAACACAGCCTTTGCTAAGCAACAAGGTACCTGAACCTGTGAGTTTGGTATACTAAAGAAATTGCAGTTTTCAGGACAAGCTTATCATGACTGCCAAGCTAGTGATCTGCCTTATTTTACCTGCTTTTTTAAATAACTCTGAAATAAGATGACATATACACCTTCTAGGCAAAAATAATTTTCACTCTGAAAACTGGGAACAATCTGAAAACCATAAATCTTCTACTTTAATTTCAATCCAGAACCTCTCAAAACACCCAAAAACATGAAGAAGGCTTGTTTGGTGGCTTGTGATTTCCAAAAATAAGCCAAAAATACTTCTTCAGAATTAAGTTATTCTTAAGATGTTCTATGAAATACTACCTATGAAGTTATGGAAATAGTTCCAGGACTGTTCTCCCCCAAAGTATATGATGAAAAACATAAGCTCAGAATATTTTCACTGCTTCTAGGAAACCCAAAACACAAACTGCTTCTTCCTACTAAGTGACCTGACAGTTTTTTCTTCCATTTTCTCTTACTCTCTTCTGAACCCATTTATCACCCACTATATTCTGTGGTGGTGAACTCCACAAATGTAATGATCCATTGCCAAAAAATACTTCCCTGCATGTGTTTTGAGCTTGTCACTTGGTAATTTCATTGGCTTCCCTGTAGTTCTTTCAATACATGAAAGAGTAAACATATGTTCCCTATTAGCACCTTCCATGTCGCCCATTATTTCACAGGCTCCCACATCCTGCCTAAATCATCTTCTTTCCAGACCCCCAAATCCTAATCTAGGTAAATCCTAATCTAGTTACTATCCTGAACAGAAACCATTTTATATCTTTCATTGACCTTGACATCTTCTGTTAGAATGAGCAAAATCACAAAGTTTTAAAGATAAAGGAAGAGGCACAAACAGTATTGCTTCTTTTCATCTTCCTTTCTTTCCTATTAAATTTTCATTTGCCAGTTGCCTTTCTCACTCTCACTCTTTACAAAATGAACTACATTATCCATAGTAGAGCCAATGTGATTTTACAGAATCGCAACAGTAAAATTTAGAGTCCATAACTGTACGTATGAAATTCTCCCATGGGTACTACTTGGTATTTATTACTATTACCATCTATTTTATCATTCAGTATAGTAAAACTTGTCCTCATCTCTCTGCAGATTAATTTTTCTTAACCTGAATAACTTGGTATCATGAACCATGCTACCTAACCATTTATTGTTTTTGTCAAATCACTTATGATTGTGTTGAACACAGGATTCCCTGGCAAGAAAACTGATTTATTCCTTTAGTAATTAGGAATTGATTAAACAGCAGAAAAAAAGACTTGTCCTCTTTTCCCACATTCATTTACTTTCTTTAAATGCTTATGATGAACGATTATGCTTAAAGTCTTTATAAATCCAAATATAGTATAAGCAATCTCACCACTTATCCACATATTCACTACCTCCTTCAAGCATTTTCACTTTTCACAAGGTACTACATTTTCCTCTACAAAAGCTGACTCTTCCCCAGATATGCTCACATGTTCACCAGCTCCCTGCTCTTTAGTGCCATTTCTACAATTGAGAAGAACTCAAAAGCATACTTGCTAATCCTCAGGAAGTTCTTTTAAGTCCTGCCACCATGTCTGCTGCCTTCCATTTCTCTAGTACTTCAGCAGCTTTAAGCAACAGATTACACAGCACAGCTGACTCTCATGTTCTTGTAGAAATCTGGGGTGTTACTGTAAATCTCAGGAATTGTTACTGCTCGTTTTATCAGTCGGTTTTAACACCTCTCTGAACTTTACTTCAGTAAGAAATGTCCCCCAGGCTTGACTCCCTTAAAGAGAAATATTCAGCTTAAAATATCTCTCTTTGCTCTATTCTGGTAGACACAAGTCACTGAGGTTTTTTTCTAGTACAGTCTTACCTTCTTCGCACTCTCACATTTTGCTCACCTCTGGGTTCTGTGTTCTCCTGCAGGGTTCTCACCTGTGCTGCATTTTAAAGCAAGTGATTTGGTTTTAAGCTTTAAGAAGACTCTCCTCAAAAACCTTTCATCTTCTTAAGTGTTTTAAGTTCAACTTGCCAGAGCTCAAGTCCATGCATAATTTTGTTCATTTGGATACAGACTGAGCTTTTAAAAAGATATCTTTCAGTTGTCTTTTCAACATTATCTTCTTCATTCTTTTAAAGGCTTTCCCATACATTCACTCAGAGCTTTAAAAGTCTACTTAAAAGATATCCATGTTGCATGTTCCCTTTTTGTTGTTTTTACACAAAATTCCCAATGTTGTCAAACAATCTTGAGATTAAACACTACTGTAATGGACTAATTTTTCTTAATTGTGCTTGCAAACATATAAAATCTAAGTATACGTATATTTGGACCGTATCACACTGTACAACCTTGGAGGCCTCCTAAGCACACCCGAGGACTAAATGAAAAACTGCTTCTCTTCCTACAAACTCCTTAAATAGCTGCTCCATGAAACGGTCCGAGGCTAAAATATTAAGCTTTTCTTGTTTCAAAGCAACAGTTTCCCTATCCATTTCAGAGTATATTATCACAACCTGCAGTCTTGCAATCTCCTTTCCATCCCACCACATCTTTAACATTCACTGTAGCTGCTGCTACTTTAGTTGGACATCCTTAACTGCACTTTTCCTACTTAGATCCAGGATTTTAGTCACTAAATATCCAACATCTGCTGCTAACACAGCTATTTTACTTTATTAAGCAGAATATGGTACTTTTTTACCTATATGATCGTTTGCTTTTTCCCTATGTCATTCATACTGTTGATACAATAATTTATTATTTCTTACTGTCTCAAGAGCATTATCTGAAAAAAAAATAAACTAGAGTCTAAGGAGTTCCCATTTTCTTTTTGGCCTTCTAGGATTTAGAAAACACTCAAAATGAAAACTGGACTGAACGTATATTTGGACTGTTTAAATCTGATTGATCATTCATGTTACTCTTCAGTTTGGACATGATTGTTGACAGCAAAAGGTAGTAAAATCCACCACAGAGCTGTATTATTACTTTAACACTAGTAATGGATAAAGCACTACTGATGTACTCAAAGCATTTCTTCTGCTGGGTAATTTTTAAAGGAAAAAGTAATAGACAGATTGGTGTTGCTTCTAATGTGATATTAGAAGTGTATATTGCAGGAAAAGATCACTTTGCTTCTGACAAAACTCAATGCCACTATACTTGCAGTTCATTGCTGAGAATACTGCTTTCCCAGAACTAAGGAAATACTGCTTTGTGCACTTGAACAATAATCCCAAGTGAATAAACAACAAGAGAAGTGCTGAACAGAGTGTATTCTATTAACTCTCAAGCAGAAGATTGGGAAGTATAAAGGAAAAAGCCAGATCAGAAGACTTATGCAAAAAAAAAGGCATAGAAAGAAAGAAACAAGGGCCTCTACTCATTCTCAGCAGGGAGAAAGAAAAAGTGATTAAGCTCATTTATTTTTCCAGCACCTAGTAGTAATTTTTGGACTTTAATTACGAAATGAACCATGTGACACAAGCCATGCATCCAAGTCAAATGACACTTGTGTGAATAATTAACCATCTTTCAGTGATCCAGTAATCCCTTAAGCCATTTAACATCAGGTTCAATCCTACACACTGGATTTTCAGGGCAAGGGAGGTTTGGAGGTCTGCAGGATTTCACATGTGATTTTGCCACCTCCCTTGTTAGTCCGTGAACTTTTAAAAAACAGGTAATTTTTTCTCACCGGTACTGTTCCATGGCATTTGTGCCACAGGTTTCTCTTATCCATTTACCCAGGTTCAACACTTTCCATGAGGAAGGAATTATCAGCCTAACAAGGAGATCCCAGTTCCAACAGAAACTAGAATATTACTTTTGTTAAGAAAAAAAACCAACCCAAACCTCATTACATTTTAATAGCTAGTAACAGCTGGCATTTTGCATGTTAATGAACTGGCAGTTTCAGAGATGACCTTTCCTGCCCATTTCACAACAATTAGATGCATGTGCTTCTCCCAGGCAAGTTTCTCCTAATATTCTTAGTCAGCACTTATCTGCCAGGTACTGAAGTCTTGCCAGTGCTTCATTACACACAGAAACCTACAGAAGCCTACAAGTGGTCAGTTGCTGATCTTGATGGTTTCAGCTAGAGCTGGTATTCCATTCCTAAATGGAAATTAAATTCCCAATTGTTTCACTGGTCTCAGAGATATAGCTTAAAAACACCTAAATTGAGGAACTCAGATGAAGGTTGTACGGTGCCTTTATATTCCACATACCAATAGCACTGATAATATGACTGTGAAAAATGAAGTGTGCAGCAAACAAGAAATATATTTAAACAGTCAAATGACAGGAAATTTTTATTTATATGCCTACTAACATTAGCTTGCAGTATGGTACTGGTTAAGCTACAATATCCATGCTTCAACTTTACACCTGTAAATGCAAAGCAAATACAAACACTTAAAACAGATTTACAGGAACTGACTTATTTAAATAAAACTGTAGTTTCATTGTCCTCTGTGCAATATAAGCACAAGGTTTCTACTGTATATCGAGAGCTTGTGAGTCCAGCACAGCAAAATTCACAGCAACAAGTTTTCACTAGCAAGATTTACTAAGTACTGGTACTATGAACAAGCTTCACAGTGGCCCAGAGCCTGGTGATAGATACCACGTGTGCCCATTCCTCACTCTTTTTAAGTTCTTTGCCAACTCTATTCTAGAAGAAACAGATGGAGCTTTTTAAATGGAGCTTGAAACATGTTTTGAAAAGATGAAGCAGTTAGTTACGATAAGACTGAAATTTCAGTCCTAGCATGTATCTTCTTCAGCATCTTCTTCACCCGTTTGTGCAGCAAGAACACAAGCAGAACAAGATTCTTGTTCAAAGGCTGGGCAGCAGTTCAGCCAGCAGTATTATTCTAATAAGCTTTAAAGAAAAGGTGTTGAAATAAAAGGGTTTGTGAACATTAGAGACAATTCTGTTGATGCCACATAGACTAACTGGAAGGTTGTCAGGCAAAAAAACCCCTATGACTCCAGTGATTAACCAAGTGGTTGAACTGGACAAGAGGAGGAGCAAATCTAATAGGATAAAAAAGTTCATCCTGTTAAGAATTTCAGGTTGCATCCTTGGGTGGGGAGAGGATTTATAACACAAGTCCATGACTGCTTTTCTAAGATCTAGGGCTTACAATCATTGACAGACTAGTAGTGATTGCACTGGCAAGCATTTGTCCTCTATTTACATGTTCTTTTCAGCTTGTTTAACTATGAATAGAGGTTTTAGCCACCAGAAAGAAAAGGCTTATTCAGAGACAGTATGTAAGGTCTCTTAATGGTGAGGACTCTATGTTTAAGGGAGAGCATTGTGAGGAACTCAACCTGTTTTCACGGGAAGACTGGTAACTGTAACAAGAGAAAGTGATGAAATAGTTAAAAGTAGAAAAAAAGTATTCTAAAAAACAAACAAATAATTTATTCACAGTCTTTAAGTCAATGACCAAACTGGTACTTTTGCACATGTATAGAGGCACTTGTGCTACCTTCATGAAAATCACCAACTGACTGAATAATTCTTAACTTTTTAAAAATTAATTACTAGTGGTACAGAATATCTACCGATCTGTTCATAGCATGCCTGGATTAGTAACATTACAATTACAGGAAAACCATTCCCCCTTTCCCTTCTCCCTTTCCCTCAGGTTATCCTTAAAGGCCCTTCCTGGCACTGTTCAAAGAACAGCAAGTTTAGGTTTGAGATTGAGAAGTTGTGTACAAACCAGTACCACCATCACGTGCCCAGAAAAGATGCACAGCCTTAAGATTTTCATTTCTGCCAGACTTCACTCAGAATAAAAGCCTGGTTCTTGCTCAATTTGTCTCAGATTATCTACAGAGCTTACCACATTTAATTACAGAGTCAGAATTCTATTCACACTATTAGTGTGCAAAATACAAGTTCACAGACTTATCATAAGGCAATGTATTACCTATTCAGCAAAACTGGAGAAGGAAAATCAATATTCCCACACCAAATATCTGCCATAACAGCCAGACAAGTCTACCAGCTGGGCTATTTCTTTATCCTGACAGATTATGCACTCACTTGTGCAGGAGCATTACTGGCCAGCGACAGGATCTTACTGTTCTGAAGACAAAGACCCTGACATTTCAACACCTTTTTCTACACAGGAAAAACAAAATTCTCTCCATTTCATCTGTTTCAGATGTTCAGTACTAATTCTAAGTCATCCAGCATCCAGAAAAGTTGTGTCCTAGAGCTATTTACTGAATTCTGTATTTACCAACCCACTTAAAAGTGGTATTCAAACGGAATTTCTGGAAGTATACAGGTCAACCCTTACACTCCTCCCCACCAAATTAGCTTATTCACAAAAATCTCAGTGCATGAATGAAAAAAACAATATATACATGCAAGTTACTATTTATGGATTACATACTCAGATGGACCCAGATAAGACATCTATTATCCTGTGTAAAAGACTAGAAATGTGGAAATAATAAAATTATTATGAAAGCGAAAAAGACAGTATTTGGATTGAAACAGCATGGGGAATTCAATTAAATACACTGGGTTTGTGTACACATACATCAGTGACAAACTACTACTAAAACAAAGTATCTCAAAATTATCTTGTTGGTAAAACAGTAAGAAAATAAAGTACTTCTCAGATTGTATTATGGCCTTTGATTATGTCAGCCTATAGCCAAATAAGCACAAAACATTTGCTTTAGATAAAGCACAGGGGATTTGGATTATGAATCCCTAAATAATCTGAATGCAAATTTATAGAACAACAAAACTTTAGAGGCATGCAGTAGCTGATCCACCACTTATCTTCTACAGTAACAGTAAGTCTGAAATAAGTCTGACAGATGGAAAGCTGGTGGATAAAGTTTTCTTAAGACCTGAATTTTAATATTTGGTTCACCATTACTCATTCTTACACATAAAAGAGGTTTCCTGGCAGGTCCAGTTACTCTTTAGTATCCAATCACTTAATGCCAAATCAATACCTCCAAACATCGCTGCCTTTGGAGAACATGGAGGAGCGGATGACCTCAGGAGCCATCCAGGCATATGTCCCAGCTGCGCTCATTTTGGTAGTTTTATGCCATTCCCTGGCCAAGCCGAAATCCGTGATCTTCAACATCTTGTTGCTCAGATCTCCATTTTCCACCTTTTCGAGTATCAGTACTGGAGAAGAGGGAGGGGGGGGAATAAAAAGTATGCAGAGTAAAGCTAGTATTTATGCAAAAAAGATTCTCCTGGAGATCGCCTGAATTTTGAGATTTTCCCTGACTTTTCGTTATTCAAACATACCATACCCTGTTACAAGTTATTTCAAGCTGATCCCTTTATCTGACAACTGAACAGTTCTCTAGCAAATAACTTCGAATTTAACCGAAGTACCAAGCCCCAGAGAACAAATACGTAATAACGTAATTATTTAATATAGTGCCTAGTGTCATTTTGTATAATAATGCTGTGCTAAGAGGAAGTGAACCACTGTAACTTCTAGAAACCCAGATAAGGGAAGACATTTCCTAATTAATCCTCTCTCAGCAAGCCAGTAATAGCATCTTTTTCTTGAACTGCTTAGAGGACTTTTTTATTTAAATCCAGATATACACACAGGCTGGATATACCCTTCACGTAAATGTGTTAGGAGTAGAAGCTCTCTGCACAATTTTTTTTAAGTCCCTATTGAAAAAATATATTTATGATTGGTAATAACATGCCCAAATCCAGAGTTCATATACACCCCCATAGATTCCCTCCCCCATCATTATTAAACTACTTTTTTCTGCCCTGTTTCAGTGGAAAAGAAGTTCATACCCAAGAACTTGCAAAACACCTCGAGGCAGAACTCAAGAATGCTGTGACATAAGACATATTCCTCTGGAGCCAGAAAGTTGTACTGTTACACCACGGAGTATGAGTGCAAACCAGAGTCCAGAGTATCCACTCTGCTTTAGCAGCATCTCATCATCCTCCTTCTTTTTCTTGGTGCAAAGTGACACATGAGTTGCACCAGCAATGTAACATAAAGCAACAAAAGATAAGAGAGCACAAATCTTCCATAACTTATGTAACCATGAACCCCTGAAAGAATTTTCAGCCACTCTGTAAAGCACCACAAAGAAAAAAATATTTGTATTACTATTATTCTGAAGACTTCACATCAAAAATCATCAAGCAGCTACACCATCATTATGCAGCTACTCTGTTTTTAATGTCATTACAGACACTACAAAGTTGTTAGAAAACATGAGTGTGTTTTTTTCTTTTTCTATGGATACGTCAATTGCAAAAAAACCAAGCCAAACCTGAGCAAACAAAAGAAACCCCATAACCTCCATAATCAAAAAACCATGGATCATAACAAAACCTATAAAAGGCAAATATGCTGCAAAAATTACAGAACATACAAAATCATCTTCAGGACCATTTTCAGCAGTCCATGAAAAGACTCAAATGTCAGCCTCAAGCTAACAAAGATTTTTTTAAGTGAGGGAGTATCACTCCTTCCAATAATCAAAATGGGGTTTCCCACTAAATAAAACCTAAAAGTGTTATTTGAACCCTTCTGCACCACAAATAACACACATTTACAATGTTAAAATACTGCTTTTGGTTTAATAATAAAGAATTTATCTGTTCTTTGAAAATTTTAAAAAAATCAGTTACCCTTTTACAAGGCTTCAGAAGTTACAAAACACTACTTCAAAGATTTTTGTGGGACAACTCAAGGTGTGAAGGAATTAGACCTATGGTTAAGCTCCTGGTTCTTGCTTTTTTTGTAAAATTTCTTTCTAACATGACTGAATGCTCCATTTTCCTAATTACACAGAAAAGAGATTGAGGCCTAGAGTTACTGCTCTCTTGATTTTGGCAAAAGCATATACATTTTTAGAGCAATACTTCAGTGCACAACAGAACCACCACAAGAAACCAAGGTACAGAAGATGCCTTCTTTTGGGCCTCTTCTTAAAGTAAGCCTAACTTTTTTACTTCTTTCTAGCAGATAAAGAAGTGCTAAAAGAAACTGCTAGCAAGTCACTCTTTGATTGCAAAGTGAAAAGCTTCCTAGAATATACATGGTGTTTCTTTTTCCAGCTTGTACCCATTCTGCCTAAAGAACTGGCAGAATAACAAAATCTAATTTTAAATTTAAATGCAGTGATATAGAGATGTATAGTGATGTTGTAAAGTTAAACTTTGAGACAAGGAAATATGGATTTAGGGGGTTTTGGGTTTTTTTTTTTTTGCTTCCCTCCATAATCACAATAAGGAACAAACAAATTTATTGTTCACAGATCATATTCTGTCTGAATGAGCTCAACAGCAGGACAGAGCACCACATATCACAGAACTCAACACAGATACATACTTGTACATACCTTGCTGGTAAGAGGTTATTTAAATCTAATTATCTTGATTTGTATTAAGTTCTAACAAAATAATTAGTACTTACAGATCTTTTGTGTCCAGAACTTGTTCTTTTGGCAGATACAGGGTAGTAAGAAAAATTACCATGACAAAAGACTACAGAGAAGGACCACAAAAGACACAGATTTATTGCAAGTCCTTGATTCCTTAGTTACATCCTTGGCTCCTTTTCTATTTCCTTGTAATAACTGCTTGGGCTAGTAACCTTCCAATCTA
Source organism: Orthonyx spaldingii (assembly GCA_013397795.1). NCBI lineage: Eukaryota > Metazoa > Chordata > Aves > Passeriformes > Orthonychidae > Orthonyx > Orthonyx spaldingii. The sequence continues at coordinate 136,459 of VZTJ01003258.1, read as the reverse complement.
AATTTTTTAAAATTAATTTTAAGAATGGTATCTCTTTCCAGCATCTGTTTCAGTTCTCTTTCTCATATCATTCAGTAACAACAGGCTCACTTGTAACTGCCAGGAGTCTCCCTCACCCATCTGTCAGATTTTCAAACCAAAAACCTTGACGCTCCCCTCTTGTGTTTGCTTGAATTTCAATGAAGAACTTGTAAATAGGTGAAATATGAATTCATTTCAGTTACCTCCTTAAAAAGAAATCTTTATGGAGAACACACAGAAGGTTGCTAGGAGACTGTAAATGCATTTTGTTTATGCTAATCAACACGGTCTCATTTGCTTCTGAGTTTTACCTACGATCAGTTATTATACCTTGTTTAATACTCTCAGTGCAAGTCCTCTTCTGCAAGTGCTACTTCTGCACTCATATTAGTCCATGACTAAACAAACAAGACACATGAAACACAAACAAGCAACATACTCCCTACACTTACAGAATTAATGTACCTTTCCCTCTTTTCACATATTTGATCACTCAGGACTGAGCTAACAGTGGCCAGATGATCAACATTTGGCCTAACTGTATTGAGTTTGCATGGCTAGGTTTTGGTAGTGGGAGGGGTGGAAGATGCTAGAAGCTTTCCCCAAGTCCAGCAGAACCAATCCCTGGTGGCTCCAAGATGGATGCACTGCTGGCCAAGGGTGGGCCAATCAGAAGTGATGGTAACACCTCTGTGACAACGTATTTCAGAAGAAGAATTTAAAAAAAGTTATCGTGCAGATGTAGTTGCATCAAGAGAGGAGTAGAGTGAGAATATGTGAGAGGAACAACTCTGGAGACACCAGCATCAGTGCAGAAGGAAGGGGAGCAGTGCTCCAGGCACTGGAGCTGAGCTTTCTTTGCAGTCCGTGGTGCAGCTGTGCCCCTACAGTCCACAGAGGACAACACAGATGCAGAGATCCACCTGCAGCCCATGGAGGAGACCCACAGAGTAGCAGGTGGATGCCTGAGAGGAGGCTGTGACTCTGCTGGCAGCTCATAATGGAATAGGCTCCTGGCAGGGACCTGCAGATCTGTGGAGAGAGAAGCCCACATAGAAACAGGTTTCCTGACAAGACTTGTGACCCCATGATGGACCCATGTTGGAGCAGGCTGAGCCTGAAGGACTGTACCCTGTGAGGGAAGAGTGCAGGAAGAGTGATCCATTTTGCAGCAGTTTGTGGAGAACTGTTGCCCATGGGATAGACTCATGTTGGAGAAGTCCACGGAGAACTGTCTCCTGGTGGGAGGGACCCCCCACGGGAGCAGCAGCAGGAACATGTGATGAACTGACCATAGCCCCCATTCCCTGTCTCCCTGTGTGGCTGGTGGGGGAAGAAGTAGAGCTGGGAAGGAGGGAAGGTGTTTTATTTTTTAAGATCTTCTTTTACTTCTCATTATCTTGCTCTGATTTTTTACAAATAAATTCAATTAATATCTCTAATTCAAGTCTGGTTTTGCCCATGATGGTATTTAATGAGATCTCTCTCCTGGTCCTTATCGCAACTCATGAACCCTTTGTGATATTCTTCCCCTCTGTGCAGTGTGGAGGGGAGTGACAGAGGGACTTTGGTGTGTGCCTGGAATCCAGCCAGGGTCAACCTACTACACTAACAAAACAATTTCAGGCACAAATATAGAGCACTTACACCAAGACACAGCTAATATACCAAGGAAGTAAATCTCAATCTTGCCTGCTGATTTTAAAGATCTGCATGTGATACAGAGGTTTAAAATAGGTAGAAAATTTAATAGAAAATCTGTCACATTCCCAGCCTTCAAAAGAGAGACTGTTTAGTAGCAAAGACACTGGACCTGGTTTGCAAGCAAGCAGGGAAGAATGAGATCCAAACTAGCAGGAACATGAAGAATGTGTGTCAGCTTGTTAGGGGTGGATCAACCTTTCCCTGTTTCAGCAAGGTCCATGCAAACAATCTCTTCCTGTAAGCACACATAAAGCCAGGCAAATTGTAGATTAAGATCTGCTAAGTACTACTGCTCCTCTTTTTCCTCTGTAGCACAGGCTAAAAGCTGATCTTAAGCAGCATGGCAGGAGCCAACCAGCACTGTGCAAAGGGACTGGTGAAACAAATCAGGTATTACAAGCACATTCAGACAGCTTTCAGCATCCAAATGTTGCAGCAAAAAAACTTAACATAGCAAATCACCATGTTCTTTGCATATTGCAAGTGCAAAGGAAAGCACGGTGGCTTAAAGTAACATTAAAATGGTTAGAAACCTTCGGTGAAGTGTACCATGCATGTGTGTCCTTACAGGGGTAATCATCCATTAGTGATCACATATGTTTTCATATATTCCTGAAAGACCTGGAACCTGTCCCCTGGAAAATAAGCATTTGACAATGAGAAATTAATTACAGCTCACAGAAATTCTGTCCAGCAAGACAGCTCTTCCATATTTCCACATGTTCCAGTGTAGGATGAGTATGATCAAATTTGCCTTAGTATCTCTTAGCAAGACCTTCCCTAGATCAGGCAGTCATCCAGACAGAGATACATAGGATTTAGCTGTGTAATTTCAACCACTAAGAGTGTACCAAGAACTTCATTACCACATGGACTTTCAAGAGTCATTATTGACCCTTGATTTTGACCCCACTGTTTTATTCCTTGAGAGCCAGGCAGACTGCAAGTGCTGAAAGACAACAGCCAATCAAGGCACATTAGAGAGCTGAGATATAAAGGTAGAAATTAAACATCGGGCATCCTCTTATCTAGACTATGATGAATACCAGTCTTTTTTCTTTGAAATAAAATGTCTACTGAGCTTCCTCCATATTCTTCAAGAATATCTTTGGTGCCCTACAAGAAGCATCAAGATATTTTCCTATCAGACTCTTGCGAAAAGTTTCCTAACCTGTCATTGCTATATTTTCAGTACTTTTTGATAGAGGTTTCCATCTATGTGATGCTTTGGCTTCTGCTCTGATTAAAACAAGTTACACTAACAAAAAGGAAAGGCAACATTGCATGGTGTGCCAGTTTCAATCTGTACAAGAAGTGACAGGGTGTTAACTCTGTCAGTGCTTATACCCTTTTAAGATGGTTTCTTAGTTAATATGGAAGAGGAGGAACAGATGATGTACCCAGGAGCCTCTTATACTTCTTTGTGATTTGAGCTAGCAGCTTGTCTAGCAGAGTGGAAAGCAATGGAAACCAACTTCTTGAGGTCACATGAAGCCAATTTACCTTCCCCAGTATTAGTATCATTCTGTATGTCCATTAAAATCTAGCAGGCTTTCTACAGATTCCAATGTCAGTCTTATTGAAAGTCATTAAGCCTATAGAAGGAACCAGATCCTAGTGATAACAGATCTCAAAGCGTATGATTTTCAGTTTCATGAGTCACAGTTATATATCAGTGGCTTCAAGAAGAATGAGGATTTCTTTTCTAGAGCAAGGGCCAACTTAAATGCTTTTGTTGCTTAAACAAAGATTTGTACTGAAAACAAACATCACAGGAACAGGAATAGATCCACCAAAGTACAACTGACATAATGTTATTTGACACTGAGTCAACCCTTACTCCTGTTCCACTGAAATCCAAATTATTATGCTTTATTAGAAAGCGAAAAAACGTCTGCCTTAGTATTCAAAGAAATACAAATCCCAACTTGGTTAAGATTTCTAAAATGCCATCATATCCTTCAGCCTTCATATAGTTCCTACTGCTGGATCTTGAGTTCTGTCTCATCATGACAAGTCACTATGGTGATAGATGTCTTTCAGAAGGAGAAATCACTGCAGTGAAAATACTGAAACCTGCAGCTTGAAAATTGTTACTAAGGACATCGTGTACTGTACCAAAACCACTGGTTAGTTCTAAGTGACAAAAGGGAGGACAAATGATCAAATGAATTCTGAAAGAATACAAACTGAAGTTACAAAAATTAACAGATTAAATGATAGCCAAGTTACAACTCTGCCATAAATTCTCAGATAAAACTACAGAAGGGTTGCCCTGGTGGCAAGTAATAAACATTTCTATAGAGATGAAATTATGTCTTGCTTGCATGCAACAGAAGCACACCTGTCACAGCCTCACACGTTCTAAAGGTGAATGTTTTCTCCTTCCCCTTCTCCCCTATTGCCGTGGATCATTACAATGAAAGCTGGCCTACATGAAAGCAACTCACAGCATCTCAGAAGGCAGTTCTCCTAGGCTCCAAAGAGTCAGAGAAAAGACAAAGCCTCTACAGAAGGGGATTCCAAGCCTAAGTCTAATATACATGTCCGAATTACCCTCCATAGGAGCCTGTCATGACTAGAGGCACATCTGTGCTTACTTAAACCACATGAATCTCTGTGGTCTGGTATAAGCAAGCTATTTCAATTACAGACGTTTCCCTATACACAAGATGTTAGGGACATCTGGTGAAAATCAATTTACTTATTGCAAGATTACCTCAGTGTTCTGAACATCTTTAAAATTAAGTTGCCAGAAATACATTGTTCTATTAGCAGAACAGCTAAAGTAAGTCAAACTGGTACCACCATAAAATAGGTCTTAAGTAAAACTGCCCCTTTGCTCACAAAGGCAGCTTGAGGTCATCTCTCATCTTGCACCATTCATCTTAATAATTGAATCAGTTGAAAAGTCAATAGTGAACATCACTGACAAACACCCAAAGCCTTAATGCAAGGAAGAAATTTCCAGATATTACACAGCTGTGTTTTCATTACTCACATATCTACCAAAAAGACATAAGAGCAGATATAGATACACCAAGGCAAAATAAATATAGGGGTATAAAGATGTATAACCTTTGAGGGGCATAAAGCTGTATATCCTTTGATCTACTTCTACCTATATTTTAAAAAACCCTAAGAGATTGATTAAACCACATCTAATATGTATCACTTCTACTTCTTAGTCACTGCATTAGGAACTTTGAAACTGCTGAGCAAATTTTGTTTTGGGAATATTTTGAACTTTACTATAGTGTTGCAATGCAAACAATTGCATTATTGATATATTTTTCATTCTGCATAACCGTATTAGTTTGGTTTGAAACTGGGTAGAAACACTAGTTTTGTGTAGTGGTTTGAGTTCGTTCACTTGAGTTTTTTGGCTAAACACCAGTACACTTACCAGATTTTATTTAATTTTGCTGTGAGATAAGGATTAGGAGTAGGTAAAGCAGGCTCAAACTTGAAAGAATATAAAGAAAGTTTATTAACAGACTTAAAAGGAAGGAAACAATTAAGAACCAGAACAAACCCGTCAGAACACTTTTGCTCTTCTCACCTCTCCATTTTTTTCAATGACAATACAAAAAATAACACTTTGACTTTCAGTCAGTTTACCACTTCTAAATTAGTTTTTTTTCAGTCATTTAGGGAGAGGAGTTTTCTCCTGCTTTACCATGTTGACTTCTCTACAAGAAATACAGTTCTTATGGTTTTCAGCTTCACAACTAGCAGCCGCCCAGGAGAAAAAGATCTCTGCTTGTTGTGGAAC
>VZTJ01003258.1:109197-130337 GCA_013397795.1 Orthonyx spaldingii | reverse complement strand
AAGGGCTGGGCTCTGCGAAGTTGACCCGGCCTGGAGGGAGCCGGCCCGGAGGGAGCCGGCCCGGCACTGCCCGCTGTAGTTAAAATGTTTTGCCCAGCAGCCGGAGATCTCAGGCCGGGTCTTCCCCCACGTTCAGCTGCACTGGTGCTGCAAACTCCCTTCCAAACCTCCCCCCCCTCCCCGCTCTGAGAAGAGGAGGGGGGGAAAAGGCAAGGGCCCAGCCTTACCAGAGAGAGAAGCACAGGACTTGCTTCTCTCGCAGCAACAAGACAGGAAAAGAAGGTTTTTTTCAGGTGTATCTCTCTTAAATATAGTTTTTTCCCTGGAAGCGGAACAACTTTTAATTGGATTATACACCCATCAATACTCAAAACTAGTTGGTCACTAGCTCTGTTTCCCAGGAAGCAAGGTGCACNCCCCCCCCTCCCCGCTCTGAGAAGAGGAGGGGGGGAAAAGGCAAGGGCCCAGCCTTACCAGAGAGAGAAGCACAGGACTTGCTTCTCTCGCAGCAACAAGACAGGAAAAGAAGGTTTTTTTCAGGTGTATCTCTCTTAAATATAGTTTTTTCCCTGGAAGCGGAACAACTTTTAATTGGATTATACACCCATCAATACTCAAAACTAGTTGGTCACTAGCTCTGTTTCCCAGGAAGCAAGGTGCACTGCTTCCTGCACCATAGGTCACTTAAAAGACTGACCCTTCCTGGGTAAACCCACGACAATAACCCAACTTAGTTGTATTATAATGTTTTTCCTCTTTCCAATTACGCTAGAAGCACTAAGTCTGAATCTCTTTCCTTCTGACAGAATACATACATTTCTATCCCTTCTCTTTAATTTTCTTCTTCTTAGACCCATCTACTCTCCTTCTAAACATGCTCCTCTATCCTATACAAACAGATAAACCATCTGCACCAAATCTTTCAATCCGATCACTAAAACAAATATAATGAATCTTGACTTAGGTTTCAAGTTGGTCACTACAAAACCTCAGCCATATACCTCCTATTTTTAAACCAACACCATACTACCTCCAGTATGCACAAAAAAGATAGTTTAAAGAGGTACATTGCTTTCACCAAAGAAAATTTTTCACAAGGGAAATTAAGAAAAATCTGGCAATGAAATTAACAGCTGTTGTTTTAATTCTCTATTCTGCTCACATTACACCAGCAGAACAAGAAAATGTATTATAACCTCCTTTCACAAACAGATATTCCCCCCTGGAAGGCAGTAACACTGTCAGATTCTTGCTTGTTTCTTTTTAAATGGTTATTTTAGTTTTCAGATAGATTTTCGAACAGTTTGGACAGCATTCTTAAGCATCCAGTGGGCCAAAGCAGAAGGAAACAGAAAGTAAGGAAAAATAAACACTTTAACATATTCTGATCCAGTTGCTGGCTCCTCAACTGTCAAAACTAGAAACTGTCAAAATTAGAAAATGGCTCTTAAACTATCAAAATTCAGTGTCAAGGCAGCAAAATATGGTCGTAATTGCCTTTTTCTCTGAGCCTAGAGAAAGGATTAGGTTAATCTGCACAGTTTAGTGCTGAGCAGAATACTCCTTTGCCTGTGCTACAAGCTGACTCATCATGTCAGAAGCAGAACAATATTCAGGAAGAAACTACTACAGTGTGATCTTCCACAGGAAAACTATCCCCCTTTTATATATTAAAGTAGAGGAAAGGGGCTGCTGTCTACTGCACAAAGTAGTATGAACAGCCAGGCATACCAAAAGCTGGCTTCAGCTTTTTCAACTACTCTTCTGTTGTATTCCAAATTTATTTGGCACACAACACACCAAGAAAATAAAGAAGTTCCTGACTTAAAAGGCAACAAGAATACCAAGGGAAGCAAGTTTACTGTGCAACAGCACCACAAGAGTTAACCACCGAACTGCCCATCGCCCCTGCACCTCATGACAACAGCTCTATCAACAACTTCATGCTTCATTTCCCAGTCCACAGAATGTGTGTGTACTAAGAAAGGTGAAAAAAAATGCAAAAAAATCTAAGACAATCTCTTGTATGGTCCAGCTCACAGTTCACACCAAGCCAATTATCTGTGAGTGATGCTACTCAACAAACCTGGCACACAAGAATAGAAATCTATTAGCTAATGAACATCAGGCCTGATGGAAATGGTCACAATAATTAGATGAAAAAGAAACAAGAGCAAGACTGAGTGCAATGAAAACTGAAAGCACACAGAGAGAAATATATAAGGAAGACAAGGAAACCTACTGTGGGGGAAAAGAGCTGGATTTGTCATCTGTGGAACACCAGGATATAATTCTAACTTGATAGATGACTGCTGGCTTCATACTTAGCTTCCATATAACTTTTCCCAAATGGAGACAATACAGTCAGACTTTAGTGCCAGAGTAACTACTATTCTGTTATTGAAATACAACAGTTCTAGGCAGCCATGAAAAAAACCTGCTACCTAGTGATATTGCAACATTAACTCATATATTTTATTGTCGTATTTTTAAGCTTTATCAATTTTTCAGAGACATGTACCATTTAATAGCATTTCTAGCATGCTAGGGTGGATATCAGTGCTTCAAAACAGGTTGGGAGAACAAAGTATCAAAAAGCTCATTTGTGAGAAATGTAAGAAAAACTGACTATAAAGGTAATTCAGACAAGCCTGAGCTTAAAGAAAGTCCTGCACCTGAAGACAAAGCGTGTGGTGGATGTCCCAGGTGAGGCCCTGGCTGCCAGCCACCAAACAGACACAGCACCATGATGATGTAGAGTTGAGAAGGCCTGAAACCGTCAAAGGTGGTGGAAATAGCTGAACACCTCTAAGTGTCAGTGCACTTCAGCAATTCTCTTTCAGTCTTCAGCAACATGAGCACTGCTGTGGATCAAGTGCTTTACTACCCAACATGCTATGAATGTGGAAAGCATTCACATCAAGACAAGAGGAAAATCTCCAGCAAAAACACTCAGCCTGCAAATGTATCCCGCTCACACCCGTTCCCAGGAGCCACTACCCATTACTTTGTGTAGTGCTTTTGTTTCCTTACGGCCACATCAGCTGCTGACATAGGCCAAGAGCTAGATGGTAGCAACAGCAATGGGTGGGGGTGACAACAGGAAGGACTATAAATAAGATAAATATGTCATCTTGGTATTTTACTTGCTGTAGAAACATTCAATCCTAATATTTAAATCATTAACTAGCTGCATGGACACAGTGAATTTCCTCCCCTGTCTCCCTTTTTATCTGGACTCTAAACAAGGTTTCTGCTTTATTTTCAATGCTTCACCACATCTATTCTCACTTTGTTAAGACTGAAGAGGGGTGAGAAGATCACTAGTTATGACCACAAAGGCTGAAAAAAGAAAAAAGAAGTCAAACTCACATGAAATGACACTATTCTGCCAGACTTTTCTTTCCCAGAATAATACCACACCTTTTTGACACAGTTGGGTGCTTTTGGAGATCATTCCAGAGCAACTGAAGCACCAATGGACACAACAGCCTAGTACCAGATTTGTTTTTCCACAAGCCTTTGTTCATCTGCTACTGTACAACCACTGTTTTCAACATCACTAAGGACAACTGCAAACTGCAAAGAAGGGAACAAATGCTTACCCTGTCATAGTTGGAATGTGAAAGACCATTGGCTGGAGTACCATTGTGGGTGAGGATATTGGACACATTTTTTCCTCCATCCTGAAAACAGAACACCCTACTGTGGCTTTACTGACCAAAATGCAAAATACCTAGAGTTGTCAGATGGCGAACAAGCATCAGCCCATCTACCTCCTCCACTGAGATAATTTAAGTACTGTAAAGAGATAGATCAGATACTGAGTCCATCAAATCCCAGGTACAGGAATTTTAGCGAAAGAACAAAGTAAAACCTTTAGGAAAACCAATGCTGTTTCACTCCAAGATCCTTAAATGCAAAACATGAGCAGGGTTTCAGTTCTAAATAATGCAATCCATTTCCACAGTATGATTTAAGAGCAATCCAGGCCCGTACAGGCAGGCGCTACCATTAAAACCTCTCTCTGCCACCAACACAGCAGAAGTCTCAAGTGCAAGAGTTGAAGGAAACAGAAATTATTTCCATTTCCAAACAACTACAAATTTATTCAAAAATTGCTTAACACAAATTTCCCAAGAAAGCTAAAGGCTTACTGAAGTCGAAGGTTTGCCAGAGAGGATAAAAGACTGAGTAATATCACAGGATCCAGACTCTGCCACCCACCCACAGCAGAATATGTCCAAAACTGAGCCAATCTGTTACAGGAAACTTTGTTTTGAACGAAAGATCTTCTCACTCAACCACGTATGTTTTCTAAGGGATGTTTTTCAGACCACAGAATACTTATGCAAACCAGGAGCACTCTGAAGGAGATTTATTTTTAGTTTCTTCCCTGACACACACAGACCCTGGAATTTCACAACTGGAACAGACAATTTCAGCCTACAGAATATTTTTCACTCATCTCCCCACAATATAGGTATAATTTGCACTTTGTACAAATCCCTTTCACTGCCTTCTAGATCTATTTCCAGAGCAAACACTTTCAACTACTGCAAGGCTGTGAAATTCATGCAAATGTGGATTAATATTTTTAAATGAAGACTAATTCAGAAAAATCAGATAAGCATTTTTTGCTTCTTGCGTGGGCCAATTACTACTTCTTCTACTTGCTTTTATCTGAAAAAATAATTAGAAGTTCCACTGTACTCTGAAGAAATGCAATACATTCTGAAATCTTCAGGGTCCTTATACAGAAGGTACTATAGTAATAAAAGTATTAACCATTGTCCTGTAGCTTGTGAACAGTCCTTATTTCAAGAAGACAAATGAAACAATGAAACAATAATATTCTTGCATAGGAGATGGTTTCACTGAACTTACTCTGATTGTTTCAATCCTATTTTCCTCTCCTATAAATAAGCAAAACTTCCCAAGATATATGTCAGGTCAGATGCTGGAGGTGGTAAATACTAGATGTTAGATAAAACGATAGCCTTAATATACTGCTTCATGCTGCTGCATTGCCTCAGAGAGACAGAAGATAGCTATTAAGTCTGCAGTGTGCCTAACAAGTCAAAAAAGCAGCGCTATTGCAAAGGGAACAAGGGACTGAGATTGCCAGGCAATCTTTTTTTTAATTATTAAGTCCTATTGGTAGGACTCGGGTATTCTGTCTTGAGGACAGAACTAAGCATTTGGGAAAGGATTTCAAAAATTCGCTCCAAAATGAGACCTCAGATTGTAGCACTTTGCCAAAATCTAATTTGCAATTTTAGCTCTACCTTCCATAGTCAGCCGGCACAGCTTTGCTTCGCAAGTATCCAGACAACGAGCAATCTGCTCTTGATCCTGCATTCAGAGTACTTAAAGTGATTAACAGATCTGCACATGGAATAAGTCCAGGCTTTCCACATGTAGCCTTTACCTACCTTCTGTTGGGTACCCTGCTGTTCATTTCACAGGACTGCATCTTTATTCTAATATCTGTTTCAGGTGCAGAAGGCTAAGTGTTGCATAAGATGCTCAAGAGGACAGAGTTCAACACCCACTCAAAATTTCACATCCTAGAAGCAAAACCAAAAACCACAAATATTGCCTCTAGTAATAAGCAAATATTTTCTCTCTTTTATTACTAATCATTCAGCAATAGTACATTTTAAAAATACACATATCCTTGAAACCAATACTGTCTTAATTACTGGGTACGGGTCAGGGTTCAGCAAATCCATAAAGCTGCATGACTGTCCTCTTCTATCAACCTAGAGGAGGTGATGGATGTGACAGCACAGCAGTTCTTGGATTTTAAGCCATGCAGTACAGTAACTCTAAAGAGCTAATGCATAATGGGGGAGGGGAGAGGAAAGGCCTCGAAAGCTCCGATATATTTAGAATCGATCCTTTCACCTAGTCAGGCTGAAAAAAGTCTTATTGCGTTAGTGATCCACACAAAATACTTCGAATGCTCCTGGAGAATGCTCAAGTGAGTCTCTGGGAAATATAGAGCTGTTTAGCTCTGGTTTCAGACTAAATCCTAACACACTGCTGACATTGGAACAACCTTTAGCTCAGGCATGGATTATTGTACTCTTCATAATCAGTTTAATGCTCCAAGGAAAAAATATAATTACATCTGTACTCAACACAGGGCATTGCCAAACCATATCAGTTTGAAAGCCTGCAACAAATCAAGAACTGTATTAGGCAACAACAAAAAAAGGAAAGGGAAGAGTAAAATCACATGAATGACACTCATCATTCATCACTCAAGACACTGTCTGAAAGAGATTTAATAATAATGCTGGTTCAGTGGGAGTTGTTTCCAGGCAAATATAAACATGAAATTCATGATGAAAAAAGATTGCCCAAACTGCTTTGTTTTGGTTTCAATTAAGACATCTTTATGAAACAGTAAATAACACCAACACCAACTCATTCATGGAATAAGCTGGTACTCCAAAATCTAAGAGGTAAGAAAGACATAAAAGTTTCACAGGCAGCTGCACAATCCACACCAGAAGCTGGGGTGTTTTGTGGGGTTTTTAAAATACGATTTCATTTTTAAAATGTTAAAAAGATAGAAAGGTGTATTTTCATTCATCAGAACAAATGTTAAAAAGCTCCTAGATGCACAATCAACACAAAGCTACAGCTGACCACAGTGAAATTCTGAGTTTCTTGAACACTGCAGAGTTTGACCTTAAGGTGAGCAGAACAAGCTGCCAGCTGTTGAGAAAGAGGGCATTCCTGCACCATTGTACATAAAAGTCAATACAAGATAACTCATTCAACAGAGCTATCAAAAAGCTGTTCACTTTTTGATGTGCTACATTTCTGTTAAGTTTTATTTGACCCAGCTTACCCTGTGATCAAAGATTCTGACTACACAGGAACCTGATGAATTATTAGGAATATTCCCTGGTTACCAGATGACCATAATCACATCAAAACCACACATGATGTGACTGATTACATCAAACAAGAAAAAGCAAATCACTAATACCAGGGCACGACTGACCACACTTCAACAAGCAGAATTAGGCATATTGAGTTCTATTAACCAAAGTTATGAGATTTTTCTTATTCTCAGGATTCTTGAACAATGCAAAGTCAAAAGCAACTAAAGACTATTTTCTAACATCTTTCCATAGGCCCATACTCATAAAGGAGAAACAACAGGAAATGCAATGCTTTTGTGTGAGGTGGATCACATGGCCTGGTTCACATACATTTGACCACCCTTACATGTACCTTCCTTACAGCAATTATTCATACTAACACCTCTTTATAGTATACCAAGAATCTCCCAGGAATCCCCAATTTAAGCACAGAATTGGTTGTAATAAACAAAATCTTCGCGGTAAAAGCATTTACTTGTTCCTAGTAAACGGCACTGCTGGCACACTGACTATCATTTGCTACACATCTCAACAATTGGTCTATACACAGGTAAGGAGGAAGCCGTGCTTGCATTTTAGATGTTTCCAGTTGTAATACAAACAGCAGATCTTAATATTTCTCAACAGCCAAAGCAAATTCCAGGAGCCTGGAACTGACAATACATCAGAGGTAGATGTACAGAAAACCAGGAGCTTGGTTTGCAGCTGTAAAAATTATTTCAGACATAAGACACACAGCATTCAAAGCACATACAGAATTTCAGAGATAATTTGGAATCCATATGTGCACTAGATAAAGCTTGCTATTTTGGACAGGTATTTCTGTTTTTAATTTAAAAATGGTGTTATAATAAATGCGCGAGCAATACAACAATGCTTCTAGAAAGCAAAGTGGAAGGGCTGTGTGATGGCAGTAATTCAAATGGTTCATAGGAAGGCTGCATGTCCTCTGGCTACTTCCATCCCAAGAGGACCCTAAGTGATGCTGCACCACACTGCCATTACCATCATAGTGACCGTTCTACAGACTGGGACACAAAGATTTACTGTTCCTTGGGCAAGAGCTCTTCTTTCCGATCTTAAGAAACAGCGATGAAACCAAACAACATAATTCAGAATTGTTACGCACTGTAATAGATCCTCTTCTTAGTGCATGAGGTTCTCTCTTTCATATCTGCAAAAAGCTAGGGTCTGAGGAAGACTTTCCATTAGCAGTTGGACAATTAACAAGCAATTAGCAGACGTGCCAGTCAACTTTGGCAACCTTTTGGCAATCAAAGTCACGCCAACATAACAAACTATCCTAGAATCAGAAAGCAAATACTACAAATACCAAAAAGCAGCTACTTAAAATCATGCGCTATAACCCGTACTCTTTCAAACAGCTTAAGGTTTCCCTTGTCCTGTCATAAGGAAATATACAGTCTTCAAAAGGGGACAGTACTTAAAATTAAAGAATCATCTTGCATGATGAATCATCACTTCAAAGAGCAAGATTGTGTTTAATGTCTGATGCTTCAAGAACGAGTTTGTTTCAGATGTGTTGAAATTCTGAATGGAATTGTTTGATAAGAAAAGCAAAAGTGAAGCTGCTGACAGAAGTCAGTCAAAATTCAAATTAAGTTTACTGATGTGGAAGAAACACACAAAAAAAAAAAATAGAGAGAGATCAAGGAATTGGTGTCTAGCTTCCCAGACATACCACAAGGCTGTTCCCACTCTTGACTGGCTGCTTAAAAATTTCAGAAGAACACAGATCTTTCCCAGCTCTGTCACAGATGTGACAGTAAATTCAGGGGATGCCTACGGACACCCGCTGCATGACAGTGCTTAGGTCTGTTGTATGCTGCCATATGCACAATTTGAATAAAGTGCTTAACATCTCAACTCTGAGTTATTTTTTCTTAGGAGCAGAGAGGACCCTGCAAAAAAATGTACACAGTGGCTCAATTACATGGAAAGGATACTAGCTAGGTTTTCAAACATAATAGACACTATTTCATTTCTTAAAAATGAGACGTTCTCTTTCCACACTTGTCTATGAAGGTAACAGATTCCATCTGAAGTTGCCTTTTTACTACATAGTGTGGGTGGGAGGACACCAAAGTGTTCTTTTGGACATCAAACTTATTTCATAAAGAATTAGTATTTTTGACTTGCAATTAACAGTGAAGATATCAATCCATATTCAACTAAAACAAACCATTTACAGAAGATGTATTTCATTTTTAAATTCTCAGAAATCCACTAAGACATGAAAATAAGACTACAACATGAAAGCATCTGTCAGATCTCTCTGAGAGGAAAATAGTTGCACTAATTTACAAAAGCTAAGGGAGAAAAAACCCAACAAAGTATAACATACAAACTGTCACCCAACCTCTGTGAATTCTTGGTATTTTAACATCTTAAAAATTAACAACTTTCAGGCATAATTTACATCTTCTGCAGTAATAGTACATAAAATTTTTTTTTTTCATTCTTTTCAACAAAAATGTGTAGTATTAACGACATGAAATTCCTCATCATGTTACCACACGCAAAAAATTATGATTATTTGGAATTTGTTTTTTTAACTACAAGTGACCAGGATATCAACACAAATGATTATACTCTGGGGAGAGAGAGAGAAATATAAGTAGAGTAACCAGAACTAGGAGTTATGCACCATTAGCAAAATCTTATAGCTTTTTGATAGAATCATATAATTGCATAAGGGCAGAACCTGAAGTCATCTTTCGTCAGCCTTAGGAGTATATTCAGGTTTTTTGAACGGCCTGGTTTCTACTGTACACACTTTTTAAACTTAGAAAAAAAGAAAGAAAAAAAGGAGTTTTACTGATTTTTGCTCCCTGCAAACTCATCTCCCAGCTGTTGTTTTTCACACCACCACTCCCCCTGCAAAAATTCACCTTTTTACCACTTTCCTCTTACAGGGCAAGGAACTACCCAACTAAGACCAGATCAATTATTCGCCCAGTAAAAAACATTCAGATATCACTGAAATAGCTTCACTATATTTTACATGAAGCATTACTCACAGTCATTTAATTGCACTGACAAAGGAAATCCACTCTGATAGAAGGTACAACACTGGAGAGTTAGTCAGCAAATTACACTGGAGTAGCAGAAGCTGCAATAATAACAGCACAGACTTCCAAACTACTCTGCCAACATACATTCAGCAGATCCTGGAAGAGTGCTCCTCTACACCTCTGCCAGGCAGAAGAAGAGGTTTACAAGCACTTCTCCTTCTCTGCAAAGACCAACACAAGACTGTCAGCTATAATGGGATTAAAATAAAAAACAAGGAATATTCTAAGTCCTAGGAACAACTATCCATAGACCACGTGGAAAATCACCTCTACCGGCGTCTTTATGAACAGGTAAAGGCTTAACTACATTAAATAAGCAAAACTATAGTAGAGTTTGGAATTCTTTTAGAAAGCTAGAGCTTTGAATCTCAGGACACCACAGGTTCACATTGGCGGTCCAAAAAGTAGGAGAGGTAAAGACTTCAAACAACATGAAGAGAAGAACTACTGACTTCCCTGAATCAGAATTGCTGGGGTTTATTTTGACCTCTGTTCTTTCCTCTTTCTTTGACCTTGGCGATGTCACTTTGCTGCTAATCTTCTGTGCCACTTTGTGGAACACAACCATGGTGACTTTTAAAAAGCACTTTCCTAACTGGCATGAACACCCTCAGCAAAATCTTTCAATGCAGTGCAAATAACAAACATGTTTTGCTGAGACAGTCAAAAAAAAGAGCAAATATGCTTTTGCTAGTTCTCCACAGTATTAGTTAAGTGGCTTTATTCCTATAGCAATGTTGGCATTATCTAACATTGACAGACAAACAAACAGGACCAACTTTGTCATTTACAATACTTCACTAAAACAGCAGGACTGACCGTTTTTGATCCTAAGCATTACATGCCAGGCACTCTTCTCTGGCCAGAAATAAGACTCAAATAACAGATGAGATAAAAGAAAGGGAAACTCTTAAAAGCTGTTCTAAATGCAGTGATGTTGACTTCAGTGGGCGTTTCTAGTTGCTTTTCTTTTTATAGCTGAGCATTTGGATTATTTAGGTGCTTTCACACTGGGAAAGGCCTACTAAAGATTCCATAACATATGCCCAATGGCTCACCAACATGCAGCTGAAGAAGGAAAGGTTGGAAATATCACCAGATGAAGAGAAGCTGCAGCAGCCAGTGAGAATTCTGTCAGATTAATAAGATTAATTTTCATATGGAATAAATTGAATCCCTTAAACCAAATGCACAAAATAAAAAGAGAAATACTTATCTCCTCACAGAGCAGAACCAAATAGCTTTCCTAAATTATCTTCCTTCTCTCATGTAGTTATATGACTGATATATGAGTTGGTAATGCCACTGGAACACTTGTCTACCAGACTTACTGCCAGCTGAATTCACACTCAAAATAATTTCAGGGTCTCTGAAACTAAATCACAGGTGTGCAATTGATTCCGTAAACACCCTTTTGTACTCACTTCCTGATTACACTCCCAAAGCAATGAAACAGGCAGCCCTCAGAACCTCCATGATTTACAATAAATCTTCCTCAAACAAACATGGTACTAAATGTACAGAGCACTTTTCCTACACTCTAAATGTATTAGCATTAAATGCCAAGTTATGAAAATGAAAAGAAGAAAAAAATTAAGAAAAACCATAACACAGAAAAAATTTCTTTATTTTAACCAAAAAAGATTGATAATAGACAAATGATTTGGAGTGCTTTTTGATGAGGAGTATCTCAAGAAAGAGACACCTCCCAGAATCTTCAAATAATCATCTGAAGTTTAGTTCAGAAGAACTAAACTGAAGTTACCTCCCAAAGTAATCAAAACCCTGTGTTCTATATTACACTACCAGAAATGCTGACAACTATTCTGAGCATTGTTTTGGTATATACTGACTCCACAAAGTTGCAATAGTTTAAATAAAAAAAGGTTTTTTTCCAAATCCTTATACACATATAATGGGGTAATTTCTCAGACTTGTATTATTAGAGTGCCCACTTAACACATTCAAAATGTAATGTGACCTGCTTAAAAGATTCATCATGAAGTACTGTCCTTATGCATTCTGTGTCTGCCTAAATATAAGTAGACATCTGACAACAAGGCATTCTCTGATTTTCTTCTATTCTAGTAGAAAAATTGATTTTAAATAAGGCAATTCTGCTCTTTCCCACTCGCCCATCTTGTTCCCTGACTCCCAAACTAACTCATCCTGCAGCTTCAGATGCACAGGGTACATCCCAGCTGGTGCTTGAAGGCAAGATGAGATGTACAAGAATCACAATCTATTACTCAACATAGGCAGTAGCAATCAGTAGATCAATACAGCTGATACTCCCATAACAGCTCTACAACACTTTTCATATTTAATACATGTAAGAAATGCATCTGCAAGAATCCTTTCCATGTCCTTGCAAGCAGATGCTCTTTCCTCACCACAGACACATTACTGTCACCTGGTGGGTGGTAACTTGTGCAAAGAAAAGGCTACAAGCTTGTCATTCTACAGGCACAAAGCTAACGAGATAACCTGCTTTCCATTATCCACAGTAATTGAGAAAACTACATTCATCAGAAGACCAGACAAAATGCAAGCTACATATTAATCAGGATGCAATATTACACTTAGACCACTAATCTTTACAAAACTAGTAGAAAGCTTTCCACAGAAAACAGAGCAGAGCAATTTCTAAGATGCTTATTACATAGAAAAGGGATTTCAGCAATGCAGTGACAGAGTAATCAAGAAAGATGGGACTTAGGCAGTCCCAAAGTTGTTTATAAAAAAAGGCCTTACCTCCACAAAAAAAGCTCCACCATTGTCATAATCTAATATTTATGCTTGCTCTATAGATACACCCAGAAAAGAACGTGTATTTCAAATGTTTAAAATAGCATCTATTTCTAAAAACATCTCTTGAACCACACAGCACTCTTACAGCCACACCAGAGATACTTTCAAGGCAGGCCTCAGCAACAGCAGTTTCAACTACTTCATCATCAACCTCTGCCTTCAGCCTCTTAAAACACAACCTTTTATATCACATAGTACATGCTCCTCCCCACACATGACTGGTTAGTTCAGCTGCCCCACCCAGGGTCACAGCTGAAGCTCATTCGGATAGACGCCACACTGCTGAAACCCATCAATGCCAAGGTTATGTTTATCCACAAAGAACTTCATTTTGTTTAATAAGCAGCTGTTGTAATATGTGAAGCCCATACCCAAGGTCATTAATTTATCTTATTTCAAAAGAGAGAAACAAACCAATAATTTTTTCCTTAAAGTATCTCAAGTCCTTCCCTCCAGTCCCAGCTCCTACATTTGTTTAGTCTTCTCAAATGTAATACTGCTTGCTCCAGCCTTATCTGGCATAGAATTTTCCTATACCCATCATTTCTCTACTAGATCTGATGTTGTCTTGGTCACGACCACCATGTAAATTCTCTACCTTTCCCCTTCAAACACAGAACATCACTGAATCCTTTCAGAGGCATTCCCACTCACTCTTCCTCTTTCTTTACTATTGCCTCCTTCCAAATGAGGGAAATTACACTAATACATGTAGCAACTTCTCACTGACCATTTACAGTGCAGCACAATTACACTCTGCTGATTCATTGTGACAAAAGACATTTACTCATGCTGCTGACAGTCCAGATGTTTTCTAGCATCCATATCTGTTTGGTTGGTAATATTGTGCACTGATGTTCCTCTGGCTGGGCTGGTTCTCTTGTTGATGCTTTTCCCTTTTACAACAAGAAGTCTCTGGTCTGAACAAAACAGTGAAATACTAGAACCTAACAGTTTTTATCTTAGAAATAACTTTCATTCTAAACCTCAAAAATGTTCAGCTAGCACTTAGCAAGAAAGTCTTAATGGCCTGTTAGCAAAATAAGCAAGTAAATATTTTCTTAGGTGAGGAAAGGCACAACACTGAAAGGCAATTATTTCTTATTCACAGATGCAGCCAGTCATCCATTAACTAAGCAAATCATTCCTTAATTTTACAGCATTTATCAACATGCCCATATATATTGCCATCCGTAAGGGAAGGGTTTAGATATCAGGAAATCTTTACCAACATTAAGATTGCCTTACTCTAACAAAATGGGAAACTTTATTACTATAAGAACAATATTGTAGAAACTAATTTGAAAGCTCTTATAGTTTCTATAATAAGCAAACTCACTAACACCAACTAAAAATACTTTTTCTACTCTTTCACAACCAACTAAGTAAATTCACTGCCACAACAAAAAAACATAGAAGATAACCGCAAGGCCTGGAAATTTACAGCATTGCAATGGTTAATGCTAGCACTAGTGAATCTATTTAAGACATTAAAATTCCCATCTGTCAGACCTCTTTGCTAATGTCCCTGCCCTCAAAGCAAAAGGGAACATATGCCTGCATCCCAGCCACCCAGTTCATAGAGCTTCTTATTAACTCAAGCCATAAATGACAATGAGTTCATACTAACACTAAACCAACCTAAACCACCACAGCCAACCTGCAGGTCTGTGTTTCCTCTTGCCATCTAGACAGAGACAGACAGAGAGAAAGGCTAAACAACGACATGCAGGCATCAGGAACCGAGATGATGGTCTTTAAACCACTGCAGCACTTTGCTCCCACACTCATAAATAATGTTCTATGTGTGCGTTTGACTTGGAGAAGTTTCAAGTTTGTGAAAAGAGACACACTACAAGAACAACACCCAAGCAACAGACAATGCTGTCAGCATTACAGAGCAGCTCAAACCACCATGATTTTCACAATCCTAACTACCAAAGTTCAGTTCCCCTGCTTTCCAGTGCATGAGCTTTATCATGTAAAGCACCACAAATACCAGCTGAAGTCCTGGGTATACAAGGACATTTTATTCACACGAGTTAATGTTTCTGTCAACACCAGCTCTGTGATGGATAAAGAGACGATCCAATTCAGATGGGATGGGTTAAATCTCCTATAAGGAGATAGGCTTGCATCTCATCTGCACAACAAAATCTAGCACGTAAAATGAAAGCTTAGGAGCATTTACCTTTACAAAGAAGCATTTATCCTTCCAAAAAAAGTGAAAGAATAATAGACGTATTAAGTTCAATAAGGCTTTATAAAAGAGGAGGCTGCTGAACTGTCAATAAAACCTAGACACGACATGAATATGAAATACTAGTGAAGCATGCTTCATTTTCAGTTGCTTTTGCATCCCATCATTTAAGTTGCTTCTACAGAGTGAAAGCATTTAATGTTTCCTGTGATCAGTAGTACCATACTGTATAAAAATAAACCCTTCTGGCATTGAATTAGAGGATACAGTGGTTCACAAGAAAGGATCACTAAATTAACATTACTCCCCTCTTTTCTTTGTATGATTTTTTTCCCCAAAACCACATCCCAGCACCCTGACTGTTCACTGTATAGCACTTACTGTTGCTGGACTTGAGGTCACGGTGAATTATGGGAACAATTGCTTCCTCATGCAGGTAGTTCATTCCCCTGGCAATCTGAACTGCCCAGTTCACCAGGATGTCAGGAGGTATCCTTTTACCAGACAACACCCTATTGAGCGATCCTCCGCGGGCAAACTCCATGATCAGGCAAAGATTGGGCTCCTTCAAGCACACACCCCTGAGGGCAATGATGTTGGGATGTTTCAGCATGGCAAAGAGCTTGGCCTCTTGGCGGACATTCTCAATGGTCTGGCTGATGTCCTCATCGGGGTCATAGCGAGCTGCCTTGACAGCAACCTCATCTCCTACCCACACAGCTCGATACACTTTGCCGAAGCCCCCTATGCCAATGATTTCTTCCAAAACAAGCTCTGAGAAGTCGATCTCTAGAACTAGGGAAAGAGGAAAAAAAGATGTAAGCATTTAGCAACTGTGCAGCCTGTATATCAGCTGGAGATCCACACTGGCCAACCTCAGCCCTACCCTTGGAGGAAGGGCCAATTTTCCCTCCAACACAATGCAAAGGAAAGCAGTAGGCCTTTCTGACAACCTTTTAGTGCCAAATAGTATGGTAAAATAGACCTTGCAGTGTCATAAAACCCATATGAAGTACTCACTGTAAATGATAGAACAATAAAATAGCCTCCTCTTACCACACTTAAACCCTTACAATACTGACACCCCTGCCCCTACCCACTTAAGGATAAACTCTCAGTGACACTACAAAATTCCAAACATGAAAAACACACTCACCAACTAATCTTCACTGTGTTCACAATAAAAAGCTTAACGTAAAATTAGCTAAAACTCAACACAAAATGCATCTGCTTCTCCACTTGTCCCTTATTTGAATGTCTCTTATTGAACTGCCACAACAATTCTTCAGTCCCTCCCAAATCACACTTCTTCTTCCACACCTCCCCAGGCTTTGCAGATTCGCTCCCCACAAGAGAACTGTTAACCAGCTCTGATGTTACCGAAAACAGTGTGACAAACAGATGGATCACACCACATACTGAGTATGCAGAGCAAGCAATAACAAAAACATTTTTTGATCAATGCATACTGCATTTTTGTTACAGAAACCTCCTATTCCCATACACTGAAAGCTACACTATACAGGCTGACACAGTGACTGGTGGCTAATTGGCATCATATAGGAAAATAATCTACAGATGCAGATGTCTCAATTCAGCACTTGGAGCAAAAGCAATGAGAACATGTATCCTGTACAACTGTACACTAAAGACAGTTTATATGGGTGACCAAAAGAACCCATCCAACACTGACTAATGCAGAATGAAAATTCCACATACTGACCAACGAAAACATGTTGACACTGAGTAATTTACAGCAGTGGTAGGCTACCACTGATGCTGCTCTGTCTGATATTTGGGTGGTTACCAATTACAGTCAATGACATTTTAAAAAGTTTTAAAGGAAGAGTACCTTAATGCATGATTTAAACAGAATGTCACCACGACTTTTAATATTTTCCTGCATTTGAAATGCCAAGTCTGACATGGTTCCCCTACTTTGTCTAGTAGGGAGGAAGTTAAGTTTGTAAGGGAGCACATTTGATCCCACTTAAGTAAAATAGTTTCCTTATTCCAATCAAATGTCTTTCCTATGTATAAGCTCATAATACAAGACTTTGTCACAAAACTGTATGGAGTTAATACAAACTCTTCTGTCCACAGCTGCAGGCTTTTTTTTTTTTTTTTTTTTTTTTGTCTGAGCTCTATCTTTCCTGAACATGATTTTTTGAAGTTGGCTTACTTTTGTAAGTTAATCAAACCTATGAGTTAGTTTAATAAGGATGTCTGTGCTGCTTTTCCTACTGTTCCGTGAGCAAAAGATTAATGGGAAACAAGAGAGAAAACTGACCAGGAAAGTCTGCCAGAAGGAGAAAAGGTCTCTTCCAGTCCAGAACACAAAGAGAATTTATTTTTCTGCTACTGTGAATGCATATTTTGGGTACCATTCTGAGCTTTAAGGATTTGCACAACAAAGAAGATTTCAGTCCTACAGCAGCAACCTTGATGTTCAAATGCTTGAGACAGAGATTACTAGAAAACATGAAAGGAACACATTCTGACCAGAAATACTGAAATTTTAGAACACGACTTTAATGACAATAACTCCAGATGTGAGATTACTCTGTCAGAATACAGAAAAAGAGTCACTCTTGTATTTCTCACTAATAAAAGAGCTAAAGAAATCAGATGTTGAGTCGTATGTCCTCAGTCAACAGAATTTCAGCACCAGTAGAACCCTTAATTAACCTGCTCCTAGAGACAAGGTCAGTTAAAAGACTGAAAATGAACAAACGCGCAACCCACACCACCAGGGTGACTGCCTGCCCCGCCAACTCCGGACACACAGCGTTCAGGTGCTGCTCACAGCGAGTGTTTTATCGGGCATTTCACGGATTGAGAGAACATCAATGAGGCGCTGAGCGAGCAGTGCCGCTGGCCCGCAGGTGCTGAAGGGACAGCTCCGGCGGCGGCCGGGACGGGACGGCCCCGCGGGCAGCGCCCCGGCCCTCCCCCGCTTCTCCCGCTCCAGTGCTGGCGAGAAGCGCGACAGGAAGGTGGCAGGCAGGAGAACGAGATGAGCAAAGGAAACCGAAGGGCTGGAAAGTAGAACACTTTGTGTGCAGCCACCCATTTTCCATCAGAAAAAGCACATCCCTGCTGGAGGCACAAATTAATAGGGGTGGGATGTAAAACCGAGAGACTTCAGCTTCCAGATGAAATCTAATGTGTGACATTGAACGTTCTTTTATCTGGAAGTACGACCTTAGCTTTAGTTTGAAATATATATTTCTATAAG
The DNA here is from genome assembly GCA_013397795.1 of Orthonyx spaldingii. Lineage (NCBI taxonomy): Eukaryota > Metazoa > Chordata > Aves > Passeriformes > Orthonychidae > Orthonyx > Orthonyx spaldingii. The sequence continues at coordinate 112,091 of VZTJ01003258.1, read as the reverse complement.
GCAAACTGGCCAGCTCACCCTCCTGGGTAGCTTCTTCAGAAAAAAAATCCTCATTTTTTACAAAAATTTTTGTTTGGGGTCTGCAAAAGGTATTTTCTGATGAATTCGTTTATTCATTTTCATAGTTTAAGTTACACAGTTACATTAGGGCACAAAATATATGTTTTTCTTCACATTTCTAAACACACTAACCCCATCTCCAAACTCCAGGGTAATTTGGCAGGTGTGTTGTATGGGGACTGTACAAAATTCAAGAACTGAAGTGCTATCATTCCTCTGGGGACCAATAAAGAATTATAGAGCCTATACACCCTGAACCAGTGGCCATGTTCACAACTGGAAGGTAGGTGCTGTTTAATCAACCCTTATTAGACCATATGATTAAGCTATTTAATTCAGTCTGAAGTGTGTAAGAGCCCACAGTGCAGATGAGAGTCCCTCAAGCCGGCCCACTGCTGACAGCCTCTACAGGCTACTTTTATCATTTATGGCACCCTCATCGAGGCAAGATTCAAGCACACTACATGGATGGCTAAAAGTGTCAGCTAAACTAGTACAGCTCTCAGTAGAAGCAGAATCTCTAGGACTTATACTCCAACTTTTCATTAAATATGAAGATAAACTTTAGGAAAGCAAGCAAAAATAGATTCTGTGCTGAGGCGCATGTCCAGAATGACACTTTGCATCACTCCTGCAAAACTGGACTTACTGGACTATGCAGTAGTAAAACAGTAGACTGTTATTCCTATTCCAAACAGCTATCAAATTAACATCATCAGCTCTAAAAGTGGATAGCATTCCTTGCAAAGGATTTCTAATATTCAACTTGAAAATCCAATTCAGTGGCAACCAACTGTAACACCTGTCCAAACTGCATTGTTTCTTTGAAAAAAAAACATACTCCTTAGGAATTATATAACTGGAGGGCAATAAATTCTACTTTGTCATGAACATATGATTGGTGACTTGACAGAAGAGAAGTAGTGTAGCCCTGTTGTGGCAAAGGAAGAGTAAGGCAAAGACAAAGGAGGCAGGCACAACTCTACAACTGTTTGTGAACTATCAAACCACAGAAGAGACAGCAAGACAGGAGAATCCACAGCTACAAAGCCTGAACTTGAACACTGAAAACAGGATGGGAGCTGAGGATTCAAAAAGTTCTATAGAAATGGTTCTTCTAAGTATCTCAAAAGCAAAATCTAGCGAGCATTCATTCACAGATTTTTCTGTATGAGGGGGGGAAAAAACAGCTCACCAATACTGTTGCAGCACAAAAGAAAGGAACAGCACCTAGTCCCTTCACAAGCCCAAGGTCAATGCTATAAATTACTGAGTTTTACCTAAATGCTTTCAAGCAGAATACAGAGTAAGAAAAAAAGCTATTAGTTGTATTCCTTGGAGATATGGCCTAGATAGGACAAAGCATCTTTTCACTCTTCTACTTTCTAGAAAAGCCTACTACTCTGAAGATTTTTCTGTGCCCCTCCAAAAAAAAGCATTATTCTTGCCTGAATTGTTAATGGTGATAGGTAAACAGGATCTAGAAACAGTCGTTCCATGCTGTTTATCTTTCCACAATTGTACAAAATGACTAAAAAATGTAGAGATGAAACAGCCCTATTCTTCATCTCCAACAAAGGCTTCAAAACTGCACTGAAATTCACAGAAATAAACCAATCCCTCCGTGCCTTCAGCATCACAACATAGTCAAGCAACCCTCAGGCAGGCCCAGATATCCAAACGTGGATAGAACTTATTCACGGGTATTCTAGGACAGAATTTGTAAGAGTGCAGAGGAACCTGGTAACATAAGTCAACTTGGGAATTTTTCAGTCAGAAGTAATAAGCATTTGGATACTGAACAAGTATTAGCAGTGAATCAACACTTCAGAAAACAACTTCTTCCCTCCCAGCAACCTTTCTTCAAGAATATTCTTAAAGGAAGAATGACCAGAGCCCTGGTGACTCCACCACTGTCCAGCCGACAGGATTCTGTCGCTTGATGAAAATTTATCAGCCCCTGGAAACACAGGTCTTAACAATGGAAAACTGCTCCCGGCGTCGGTGAAACGCTCACAACACACTGAGCGAGGCTCTGCCTCCCCGGGAGCGGTGCGCTAGCCTGGAACACAGAAGGGCACTGGAGCAGCAGGAATACCTCCGCGGGTGGGAAAGGGAACGGACCGGGGGCCTGGGGCAGCCCCAGAGCGGGAGGGGCTGAGACGCTGTGGCCCCTCCGCTCCTCACCAAAGGCCATCGCGGGCCGCCCCCGCGGGCGGCTGGGCCCGCGGCCTCCCACTGCCGCTCGCCGCCGGGATGGGCCTTCCCTTCCCCCTCCGCCGCGGCCACGGCTTCCAACAGGACCCGCGGAACGGCCGGGCCAGTGGGACCGAGTCAGGCCTCCCCACAGGGACATCGGGAGGGCCGAGCTTCGGCTCCCCCCACAACCCCGGCAGTCCCGCCGGTCCCGTCCCCCCTCCCATACCCACCCCAAGCCCACCCTAGGGGGGCGGGACCGGGCCTCTCCCCCTCTCTCCTGGCTCCCCCGCCTCCCTCCCGGCAGAGCAGCCGCGCCGCGGGCCCCCTTACGCTGTATGGCGGGGGGCGGCGGGTATCGGGCGCGCAGCTCCGGGCCGCCCCCCTGCACGCCGCTGCTCACGTAGTTGCTGGGGAAGATGCCGACGCGCTGGTCGATCTTGCCCGTCCACCAGCCCTCGTCGCCGGACACGTGCGAGTCCCGGGACAGCACCTGCACCACATCCCCCGGCCGCAGGCTCAGCTCGTCCTCGCCGCACGCCTCGTACTCGAAGACAGCGGTCCAGAGCGGCCCGTCGCCCGGCGGCTCCCCGCCGCCCGCGCCCTCCTGGCTGAGCTCGGTGAGGGGCTCCATGGTG